>JAHLJT010002406.1:201195700-201522081 GCA_031308135.1 Acheta domesticus
TTTAATGAAATATTTCCACCAGTACTCTACAGTGTGTCGGTCATTTTAGTGAACTTCTAGGTTTTAATTTCAATACTACGTATGCGTTTTTGTTAGAACATCCAAATTAATTTTTGAAGTTATATTCTTCTACTTTTATAAAACGCGTGCTTCAGAATTTCGGGACTTCCCAGGTCGCCATTTACCTCCAAATCTCCGTATTTGACAACCGGTCATAATTCATCCCTTAATTGTATATAAATGGTTTAAATGTCATAACGTTTTTATACCAATGCTTCTTTTTCCATTTTTCAAACTAAATTTTAACGTCTTCTTTCGCCGTGTTTGTGGTCCCGACAATCTAAAACTTCAGAGAAGTACTTTGACAGCCTTTTCGTCCCTTGCAATCTTACTTTTCAATTTGTCCATACAGTATAGAGAAAGTATTTGTTCCGTTCGTGTTGGATAGTAATTGAAATAAGCTTTAAATCCTTTGCGGAAATGGCTACATACTGTGCTAGAGGTCCGCTTTGTCCTTCAGACAGTGTTTAACGGGAAGGCAATGCCATGCCTATTGTGACTCCTATTGTTGCTGCAAGAGTAGTTACGTAGCTGAAAATGGTGAATGACCTCCATTGTCTTTCCAGCTAATGATCTCTCTATTAAAAGAAGAAACATCGTTACGTTCACGGACACTGCAAATAAGGAACTGTCAACACTACGTTCGGAACTGGTAGTAGTGAATCGACTGTGTGTCTAACAGGTTTGTGTCGCATACAAAACCAATGTTATTCCTGATATAATTGTATTAAGCGGCCTCGCGCATTACAGCAGCTGTAAACATTTTTTGTATAAAAGTTGGCAAAATGGTAATTCGAATGTTAATGAACTCGTTTACGATTATCGCCTAATTTACTCTGGCATATCGAGTAAGGTGACTCATTGTGTATTATTTTTAGCAAGTTGTCCTAGTCTCTGAAGAGGTGTCTTGGTACTAGACTGGGAAGTAGGCCGACGCGGCAATGATAAAGCCGTAGTCCATTTGTTAGATTTGTTCAATAAATAGACAAAAGTCCCAAAATTGTTTTATTCTTTCATTCCATTGCACCCACTTTCGTGACACTTATCTTCCAAAGAAAAGTTGAGTTGGCCAAAAAAGCAAGTTAAAAGTTTAATGTAACGAGGCTGCTGGCAGTATTTATACTCAATGGGAAACCTTCATGTAAGGAGATTCCTGAATCCTAAAGTTTTTATGAAATATAAATGCAAACAACACACATAAACGAAAACATTAAAAGGTTATGCGAATTAAGAAAATGTAAGACTAAACGGAAAGAAACCTACCAAATTAATGCCCGAAGAGGAGTGGCAGCTGAGAAATATTTTCTATTCGGGTTCTGTGAGCTAATTTATGCACTCAAATTTCCTTATTCTGCTGTTTAACACAATTTTGGCGACGGGTAAAATGTTCCATCTCTAGTGTCAAATCTTTTATATCATGCATGAACTTGAGATGGGCCTATAAATAACGAAGGTCAAAACCTTCAAGGAGAGGTAGTCGAAACTATTATTTCACGAAGTACCAAATGTAAGTTGCTTTTTGGGGGAATTTTGTGTAGTGTTCATAGATATTACTTTAACAATGATTACGGGCAGGTGGCCCAGTTGGAGGCGATGAATTGTACTCGTAATATCCTTATGGATTGGGAGTACAGAAATATGTTCAATACTGGAAGACTTATAAAACGTCATTTCCTGAGTGCTGATGGGTCTAGTAAAGTGATTAAAAAAATGTTAAACGCCCTTCTTCGTGAAGTGCCGTCTCCATTACTGGAGGTTGCCGACCTCCTCCCCGAACTTTCCTGTCTTGTGCCACATGATACAACTCGGATGCACTCTAGATACCAGTCCATTTTCGGTTGTTTGCCAACCAGGACATTATTTTCCTGCCAACTCCGTCTACCATGAACTTTCCCCATCATTAGTTGTAATAGTTTATATTGAGGTTTTCTAAGTAAATTACCAAGATAGTGTTTTTTCTAATTTTTAATTTCTCTATATGTAGCATATAGCATTTCTCTCTAGTGTGTAGTCGTTACGCACTTTGTCAGTCCAGGGGATTCTCAACATTCTTCTGATCACATCTCAAATGCCTCCAGTCTATAATTGATGCTGTTTTCAGAGTCCATATTTCAGCGCCATTTAAGAGAACAGTTGCCACGTAGCATTTTGCTACTCTCCATCTGAGAATAAAACTCAAGTGCGAGTTGCTACATAGACAATTCCTCATTTTGTTGAATGTGGATCTTGTGTTTCAATTCTCGTTTTTATTTCCAAATCTGATGTCCACGACTCATTTAAAATTTACCCCAAATATTTATACTGAGAAACCTGTTCAATCGGTTGATCGTTGAACAGTTGAAATGGTCTTCCACCTTTCTTACTAATTAGCATGTACTTTGTTCTATGTACGTTTATTTCTAATTCATAATCTTTGCAAGTTCGATTTATTCTGTTCATTATTACTTGCAGATCAACGGCAGTTTCTGCTAAGATTAGTGTATCATCTGCGTAACGTATACTAGAAATAGGAATGCCATTCACTTTTACTCCCAGATTACAATCCTGTAAGGCACAATCCTGTAAGGAATCTTTAAAAACATGTTCAGAATACAGGTTAATAGCAACGGAGACAGAATACACCCCCTGTCTAACTCCTTTCCCCACATCTACTTCCGCGGTAAGGTGCTGATCAACTCGCACTTGAGCAATTTGTCCTCAATATAAGTTCTTGATACGTATATATTTTAAATCTATATTAATACATTCCATAATATGCATAAACCTATCATATTTCACATTATCAAACTCTTTTTTAAAATCTATAAAATACTTCTCGACCTTGATCCAAACATTTCTGTACTAAACTTGAGTGGCAAACAGGGCTCCTCGTGTACCAAAGCATTTCTAAAAGCAAATTGTATACTTCCTATTTCAACTTCTCATTTTCTCCAAATACTATCATGTATGATGCGTAAAAATATGTTGAGTACATGGCTCATCAAACTTATCCTCCAACAATAGTCGCAACTTCTTGCCCTAGCGGTCTTTGGAAGCGTGACAAATTTTTAGCCAAAATTAGTTGGTAGATACCAGTTTCATATGTATTGTTAAAAATATTTGTAATTTTAGCAATACACGCACCGTTCAAAAGTTTTAAAATTTCTACGTTGATGGCATCCAAACCTACAGATTTGCCATTTTTATAATCAATAATGGATTTTTGAAATTCTTCCTTGAGAATATGTGGTATGGTTTCATCTATTAACTCAGGCGGTTCATATTCTCGATCATCATCATATAATTTTTCAATGTAACTCTTCCAAACATCACATTTGCCTTCTTTACTAATTGCAGCATCCCCATTCTTCTTCAGAATCTTAAGGCAGTGCTTTCTTCTGCATGTGTTAGTAATTTCTTTGATTATTGTATGGAGCTTAAAAGTCTTCATGCATCTTATTTAACTCTATATCTCCCTACATTGTGAATCATACCACTTTGCTTTCGCGGTTCGGATTTTAGATCTTATCTTCTTCTTCAAATCCTTGTACTTCTGAAGATTACACTTTTTCACCTTGCGACGCTCAGTCATCTTTGTTATAATTAAATGTCCAACACCCGTCAAATACAAGATGCGCTTAAGTGTTGATGATTTCGAATATACATTTAGTTTATCTATTCGGTTATGACTTTACATGGAAAAGTTTTTGTTAACGATGTCATTCCCGAATCGAAACACAAATGCACGTTGAAATTCGTATTCTGTGGAAATGTAAGCTATTTTTTATTGTGAAGTCTTATTTTAAATTATAAATTTTATTTCATCGAAACATTTCATTGATTTCAGAAAAAAAAGTTCTCTATTTGCGAAGTCTCTACACCTCCGTGAAGAAAGGTTACATACCCTTTTGTTTAAAATTTGAAAAATTCAGAAGTTTTAATGAAAATGGAACATTATAGTCTTTACGTATCAAACCTTACGGGGGAAAAATGTGAAGCGGGTTTTGAAACAATGTTATTTCCGTATTTTTCGAAAATTGTTACGATTACATTTTTTGGCCAAAATACTAATATTTTGAAACATTGCACATAAAATTTAAAATATCATTGAAGAATGTACTACTTTAATAAAAACTTTGTACTTTCAATAATGATGCAGGAGAGGTTTTCAAAAAGGTCAGAATTTGCAATGTTTGAAAATTCAGAGATTTTGACGTTAGACATTTTTAATTTGCATGCATTGTGCTCAATTGATGTATGTTTTTAAGTGTTGCTCCAACTTCTTAATTATATTGTTGGACTACTTTCCTGACTATCATCAAATGGCCGATGTTAAGTACGTTGCTCCGTGCTTGAAGAGAGGATAAAATGAGAAAAAAGTAATATCTGCCACTGCAATTCCCCTACGTCTGGTGCGTACAGACAACTCATAATCCATAAGGCCGTTTAATCGGTGTTTACTGGGACTGCATCTTTAAAAGCCAATTAGTGTGTTTTAATTCATAAATCAATGTGCGTACTGATGTTCAATCTATAAAATTAATATTTTAGGAAACAAAGTTCCGTTTTTAATTACCAATTGCAAGCACAATACAAAACTTCTGTATAGGTTTCATATGTTGTTATTCGCAACAACTCGCTCACGCAAAAATTAGGATTACTTGCTGAATTGTAATCGAGCATTATTGTGTACGTTTACGAGCACGTGATGGACTGCGAATCCTACTCCGTTGCTATAATTGGCGCGCAAATTCCGAATCGTCTCCTATAATATTTCAGTGGTATATCTTTCCTTTCCAGCTCTCTCATGCAACCAATATTTATAAATGGGGTCTCTAAAGAAAGAGAATTTCACGGAGACGTGACTAATTGCACTTTTACTTTAAAAATATGAAAGATTTGTTTAAAAAATGCATCTAAATATTCATCTAAAATGCAACCCACAACACACGTCAGGATTATTTAATCTATATCGTTAAATAACTCCTAAATGAGGCGTTCTAGGGCTTTAAAAACTAAAGTTTTTAGGCGAAGAAACGTTCCTCGTACTGTAATCTACAGGATGAGAACTTCTTGACCATTCTGTTACATTTTTACTGGTTCTACGCTTCTCAATTCTATCCCAGCTGTTCAGAGCCTGTAGGATCTGCAACTGTATGTAAAAAAAAAATACTTAATACTTTATGCGATTGAATTACACGGGTGTGCCTCTTTGCTCGATAATAAAGTTAAATAAGAATAGTTTGTATTGACAAAGGTGTATTATATTGTCAATATCAAGGTGACTTATAGAATAAGTGACAGAGGATAAGAGGGTCTTGAAGAAAAATGTATATTACAGGCTTAATATGGAAATACAGCTCGTCAGAGTGGTAGGGAGTAGACAGGAAGCGAGAGTACCTTTCTGTCAGCATGTGGCTTGGAGTGGGGGTTACAAACGGTAGTATCTCCCGAAACTTACGTCACTGACGAGAATTCTTGAGAAAAAGTTTGCGAGCTGCGATCTGTGAGAAATTGCTGAACAAATGATCAGGAAGCATGATGTTGCAGAAGGCATGGGATTATTCAAAGAACAATCTACAGAGTCTCTATGTGTTCAGCGTATATAGCAGTTGGCGCAGAATCCAAATGTTTCATAAGTGTTATTGTGACTAATTTATAGAGAAGGCAGTCGACACATGGTACAACCATGGTATGGGCCTTAAAATGGAAATTAACAAAATTAAGAAAAGCAACTTTTAAATCACTTAAAACGAGAAGCATTATTTATTTTGCACACAGTCTCAACAAATAAAAATGAAATGTACCCCGTTTCGGTAGCTCAGAGCATCAACTGCTGCTATTACAGTGCCTCTGACCGGGAGGTCCTAGGTTCTAGTTCCGACGGTTGCATGATTTTCGACACTAGGTATAGGCCAGGAACCACAAAAAGCGCGTATTATAAACTCAAAGTAAACATTTTTTGAAAAGTTAGCCAGTGTTGTGAAAAACAGGCAACGCAAGGAGAGCGGCCTGTACGTGTCTGCGTTACAACCCTGGATTAGATGGTAAAAAGTTCCTCTAAACCAAATGACTACAACTCTAACATTAAAGTATTTTGAAAGGTTTCTTAGCCTCCGTTCCACCAAGTTCCCCTAAACCAAATGACAAATGAATAGTAACACTACAATTTAACATTAAAAGATTTCTTCGCGTCCGTCCCATTACTCACAACCATCTACAGCCAAAAACATGTTCTCTTAATTTTAAATTGTTTCGTCAACTTGATACTACTTCATTTGATTGAAAAAGTTACGAAAAATAAGAAAATTATTCATGCTATCAAAAAAAATTCTCAGTGCTAAATTCAAACGCAAAAATATATTTTTGAAAAAAAATAACAAAAAATAATTTTACTGTCTTAGAATCCTGGAACATGCTCCAAAAAATTTTCAAAAGTTTCTCTCAAAACACATTGTTGTGAGTTTATTTAATATTTTTTCGACTGTTGGGCTGCAGTTAAAAATATTAAAACCACTTTTCGTCCTTGAAATCACCTTGACTGAATTTATTTCGAAAATATGTGCAAGTTCTGTGCACTGCGCATAAAAAGATATTCTCAAGCAAAGACTTTTGACATAAATGTATTATCAGCAACAGCTTGAGGTTTAAATTAAAGAAATTAAACAACTTAAGACGAATAGTTACAAAAAAACACTACACCTCATTAATATTTTCTCGAAAATAATTGGCCATCGCTGATACTATTTATTTATCGACTTTCTCTGGTTTATTGATAATATATGGACTTCCTTTGAGGACAACTTGGTAAGAGGAATTGAAATCAGTGGCAGTGATGATTAGATTTCGCACGAGATACCTGTACACTCGATGACCGTTAAAGAGCGAGTCAACTTTTGCAATTTAACGGTCCAGTGTTCAGTGGGAGTGATACAACTCAGCTGTAGTGATATGTTTGATATCCGTACACTCGATGACTGTAAAAGAGCCACCAAACTTTCGCAATTTGACGGTCGTCGAGTGTAGATCCCTCGCGCGAACTCTCAACTCATCTCGACTTCATCATTTTTCAAATATTCCGAACAGCGAATCGCGCCGTTGAGAGGCGTGCGTCCTGACGTCTCCAGTCCCTCGCCCTTGGGCTGGCCAGGGGGGGGGGGCGAGGGGGGGGGAGCGTGGCGTACCTGCCCGGGGGCACGTGGCGAGGGGCGCCCGCGTCAGCGCCTAAGGAGATGAGGCCGTTTGCAGGCGCCGCCCGCCCCGACGCCGCCTGCGTCACACTCCTCCACGCCGCGCCTCACCCACAGCGCGCACGGCAGCACGCGGCCCGTGCGACCACCAGCTCTCGCCCGCCGTCCTTCTCGGGGAAGCAGTGCCGTGTTAAGGCACGGGCCCCAAGGGCCCGGGCCCTGGGCCCCCCAATGTCCAAGGGCTCCCTGTGTCCAAGGGGCCCAATGTCCGAGGGCCTTCAATGTCCAAGGGTCCCCAATGACAAGGACCCCTAATGTCCAAGGACACCCAATGTCCAAGGGCCCCCAATTCCCAAGGGCCCCCAATGTCCAAGGGCACCAATGTCCGAGGGCCCCAATGTCCGAGGGCCCCCAATGTCCAAGGGCTCCCAATGTCCAAGGGCCCCCAATGTCCAAGGGCCTCCAATGTCCGAGGGCACCCAATGTCCGAGGGCCCCAATGTCCAAGGGGCCCACAAGGTCCCCAGAGGTCCCCAATGGTCCCCAATGCCCAAGGGCCCCCAATGCCCAAGGGCCCCCAATGCCCAAGAGCCCCCAATGCCCAAGGGCACCCAATGTCCGAGGGCCCTCAACGACAAGGACCCCCAATGTCCAAGGGGCCAAACGTCCGAGGGCCCACAATGTCCAAAGATCCCCAATGTCCAAGCGCCCCCGATAGTTCTTAAAAAAATTACTTAATACTATAGAAGAAGCGATGTATGATTAAACTTTACGAAAAAAATTGGCATAACGGACTGATGTGTCGCGCATCTTTGGATTATATTTATTTCGAATGTTTCTGGTTGATGCGTTTGAATTTTATATTGTACAATTCAATAAGAAATGAAAACTATTTAATATGTAGTCTTTTCAATGTAATTATAAATGTGTTACTCTTACTTGTACATGTAAGTTTAAATTTTTGTTTGAATGTTAAATTGAAACGCTAAGAAACACCTTCCAAATATTTTTTTAAAAAACACAAAATACAATATGAAGACAGGATTTTTGTATATTTCAGCATTGAATTTGGGGGGGGTCGGTTAAAGTAAGAATAGGGGGCCCCGACATTAACCTAAGCTCCAGGGTCCCCAGTTTTGGTAAAAAGACCCTGCGATGAGGTGCCCTCTCGCCGAGGGGTGGATTAATACACAAGACCGCTCAGAACGTCCTCAGAGTTTCCTGATGCCTGGAAGACAATTCGAGCGGTCGGCTCCTATGATCGGTAGTTTTCCGTGGTTTCTTCTACCATCACTAGGCGAGTTCCGGAGCAGTTCCCTAACAAACGGCCAAGGACCGCGCGCGATCTTTCTTTCCTCTCGCTTGTCCTTTTCTGAACCCTTACTTACACACACTTATACTTACATGCACTACATTACCACACATGTCGGGAGACCAGTCGGGAGTTTCGAGCTTGTCTCGACTTGTACGCTCCCCCGTTGGTGGGAGATACCTGGTTAGGGAAAACAGCCGTAAGCCGACATGAAGACGAGCGCCTTTTTCTGGCCCGCGTCTAGACAACTGTAAATTTCTTCAAAGAATATGAATGATAACGGTACAACAAGCTGTACCTAGTTGCCATTTGCGCTTCAAGATTGCAGACTGAACAAGTGATGACAAGTGTCACAACACAGAATAGGTGATAAAGATAGATCACCATAGAATCTCACCGCACAGAAGACACTCGTCTTTTATCTACAATGTCAGTTACGATGAAAGCTCACTATAGTGTCTTGCTTTCTGATATATCCTTCCTTATCTTTGTGTATCCTGTATACTGTATATCGTTATACATCGTATTATATATCCTAATATATCCTTTATTATTATATCTTCCTATTCTGATAGGAAGATCTCAATTTCTGTGTCGTTTTTAATAGTCTTAAAGCGCGTCACCATTTTGTTTTCTGTCGCATTGCACACCAGCACTCTGAGCAACTTGCTTAGCCAATACGTTTCCACGAGTTCAGCTCTATGAAGGCGGTCAGAAGGGCAGCCACAGACATGCGAACATCGTCTAGGTGTGGGTCGGTCAATTGTAATAATTAGTGCCAGACTGGCCGCTTTTGCCTGATTCAGCGTTCCACTCACCTTTCACTAGACTAAGCCGATCGCGCCTGAGCGTCTCCCGTCGTGGTCACTGGTCAAGTAAGGGATCACACCGGTTATCTGCAGATAAACCTGAGCCGTGGCACGTCAAGTGGACTGCCCACTTGATCAGGACCACTTGATCAGGACTAGCTCACTGTTCTCGTGGCAACAGCACTCCAGATAGCGCTTTGGTGCAAGCGGAGTTCAGCGAGATGTTTGAAAAAAATTCATTGTACGTTTGAAAATGTTGAATATGTTTATTTTTTAACCGATTCCCTCAAAATACTTGTTGGATACACTCATATAAAGTTTAGATTTGTGTGTAATAAATGGATTTGCCTTTTAACCTTCACTCTCGCAAATCATTTCACAAATTTTTTCTTCTACCATCATCGAGTCCGTCATTAACAATTCTATCCTCCATTTATATGTTCGCAAATTTGCCTGCCTGCCATTCTACTCATTACTTTCTGCATTGTGCAATTACGTTCATACACAAGGACATTTGAGATGTGATTAGAGTTAAATGACAATCCCTACGTTAGTTTGTAACGGAAAGAGCAACACGACAGCACGCCTTTGTGATAATTTGGGAACCGATTGCAGTGTGTCAGTGACAAATATTTGCGAAGAATCGAGCTCAGCTTCCTCGTGTACGATATTGCAGTAGTTCACGCGCTCGTAGCAAAAATCTGTTAGACAACGAGCGAGAGTGAGACAAGAATTAGCTTATTAGGCAGTCAATGTATTCTGTGGAGGGAGCTTTGGAAATTTTATGTCCCGGTGCTGCTGTATGCCATGAATGAAGATGTCCCTGATCGAAGAACGAAGGTCGGCTTCGACTCATTGTGCAAGTTAATGAGCAGTTAATGCAGAAAATGGCGTAGTCGGATGAAGAACAAATTAAACAGTGTAAATTAAGAACAATTTGATTCAAAATAGTACCATTAAGTTCTCATATTGGAAGTAGTAAGGGTCATAGCATTGACAACACCCGAGCGGCAGTTGTGCAGTTTATGGAAATCGAAAATGTTTCAGATAGTGGTGTACCACTCAATCTTTGAGTCGCATCTTAATTAACTATGTTAGGACTGCATGAGATGTGCATTTACATTTCAATCAGTATGTCAATAATGTTTGTACCTAACATTTCTTTTGTCTAGAAGGAGAAATTGTGGCAGAAAGTAAAACTACGAACATTACTGTAACTGCTATGAGAAGAAATTCAATTCCAGTGAACACAAGTCAATAACGTTCACATAACAGTTTGCCGAAATGAAGGAACCTAGATGCTAACGGCCATAAGATTGAGCATTTAATCCCCCCCAAAAAAACAAAGGACCACACAGATAACCTCTGATGCATATCTAGTTCACAAATTTAACCCTTCGATTTTGTATATTGAAGTGTATACATTTGTGAACGTATTGTATTTCATGGATTTTGTTTGGCGTTTGTTTGTTGTTTGGCATTTCAATCTTCCCTCACAGCCTAAAGCGAGTGCATCTTTGTTTATTCGGGAGAAACATGTTGACAATATTCAAATCAAAAGACCAGAAATTAAAATTTCTTTAATTTATTGTATGTAAAATGATAAGTTTAATAAAAGGAAAAAATTGAATTTTATAAATAAAAGTTGATTTTTATGATTATTTTTTGACTTTTCATCATTATTTTCTTTCATGATCACAAAAATGGAGAAAGTTGTGTTTAATTTTCCATGTTATCGTCATTCATGAAAGCAAGAATCATTATCATTTTTACTTTTTCGCTACTGTTTTAGCAGAAAGTTATGTGTGCGGAAAAACAGAGAATTTTCGGCAGAAAAATTCTCATTACAGGGCCCTTGTAAGGAAGAAATGCATAAATCCATTTCATCAATTTAGAAAAAAGATCTTCTAACACGTGATGTAGCCAGAATTCTTGTTTTGTGGGTCCTTGATACCGAAACCGGGCGGCAAAACGTCTATCTGTCCATCTGTGAACAATGTTAGCAGCTAAAGCGTTCAGCCGATTTTCTCCAAAATTGATATTTCTCAATCGTTCGGACTGATATCACGGTCCCTTGAATTTGAAATCGAAATTTTAATTTTGGCGGTAAATTACATGAAACCCGTGGGACATTTTCCAAATTTACAAAAAAAGCTTCATAGACTTTTATTACAGTTTGTTATTAGATAGTGTAAAGAACTTTTGAGAGAATAATGCAAGTGTCTTTAACATTGAAAACTCCGATTTTTTATAAAATTGCAAAAACTCAAAAATTTTTCGGTTTCTTCCTACAACAACACTTATGAAGATAGAGATTTTCCCTAAATGAAACCTGTTCGTTAAAGATAGATTTTGAAATACCATGTACAATTTTTCGAACATTTGAATATTTTTCTCATGGAAGTACGGGCGAGATAGCACGTACTGTTTCAGTACTAATAGTTGCTACAAAAAATTCTTTATGGAAAATGGTGCTACAACAACATTCACCGACTAAGACGGCAGCATCTGTTACCTCTGTAACGTCTTTGACACAGAGATTCTAGGGTTCGAGTCCCGACGATGTCGAATTTTCGACTAGATGGCTAGGTCGAATTAGAGAATTACAGCGGCCAGCTGCACTGATCCGTAGTTTTCCGTGGTTTCCCAGATCAGTACCAGGCGACTGGTACCAGTCGCCTGGTACTGATCTGGGAAAGAAGTGGGGTACAGAAGTGGTAGAGAAAAGAGAATATAACTATCCAGAACTTCTCTGCTGCAAAAAATAAAGCAAGGAAAATTGTTTTAGAGTCATTATGGCTAAAAAATACTGTTTTTTGTCAAAAATACAAATGGATTCCTGAGGTAAGAGAGGGTGTAAAATGTAGATTAAAAAATTATAGATATTAGATTTTGTGAAAGCGACCTACAGAGGGACAAATCAAGGTTCGGGAATTGTTGTATTCAACTGCTTGCTGACCGTTGCGGCCATTCAATGAAATAGTTAGGCATGTCGGCGGTGGGATTTTCCAAAGAGACAATGTGCCTTGTCACCGAATTAATTTTGTTGCCATTTGGTTTGAGAAATGTTGTGTATTGTTCCAAAGACTGACTTAGTCACCTATTGTTATTTTACCGAATTTCATAGAAAACATTTGTAATTTACGCAGTACTTGTTTTCAATAACCTGCACCTCCAATTCCAACTATTTGTGATCAGGTCGTTTGGTCGGACATGGCGAAAGTCACTTGAAGACAACTGGCATTTAGAAGTGGAAGCTATGTCGAACTGTACTGTGGTGAGCGAATATTTAACACAAAAATCAAGTCGTTACATTTAGACACCACTGTAAATAAAGTACATTGTATCTCATAGTAAATGAGAAAACGTTCTGAAGGGAGTAACTGTGAAGGATCTGTGTAATTATATCGGGTAGGTTTCAAAGAATTAAAGATAGTACAGCATTGCCTCTGTTCTTGGGTGTGAAAAATGTTACATGTCATGTTACACACACACACACAACTACGAGTACACTAGCATTATGTCGGGACACCAGTCAGAAGGTATAGCTCTTCCCGGCTGGGACGGTGTCCCACTGGCGGCGTCTCCTTCTTCTTTTAGTGTTATACACTTATTAGTGCATAGGCTAGTCTCCAGAAGCCCCTAGAACTTTCTTGTGAGACTTATCCTGTGTACCTAGGGTAGTTTGCCAATGCTTTCTCTAAGGGCGCTAGTTCGCCATTTTCGACGTTTGATTTGAATACCGGATAGCACAGGCCCAAATACAATATCCGCAATCTTATCCAGTAATTCAAATCGAAACTCTGATTGGTGCTAAATTGCCGGAGGATTTAATTTTGCCAGGATCGACCAAGTACCTTTCCTGGGATCTGTTTTACATGCCGACAGCGTCCGCATGCACGCCAATGATTTGTAACACATCAAAAATCCCCCTACTTTGGCAGGGTTTGAGCCCACGAAATTGAGATCAGTAGCCCGGCGTGATAACCACTATTTCATCAAAGCAGGTTGGCATTCCCTCGAGGGAGGAAACACCCCCAACTGACCTGTAGGTCAGCGCCGGATCTTACATTCTAGTAGAACTCCGCCATGTCTTGTGATATGCACTACACTTACGGAACTATATCAGTTGACGCTCCTGTAAACACATTGTTAAAGATATTCAAGTAATGAAGGCTGTAATGTCGCCCGCCCTAAGGGAGGTCATCTTCTCGAAACCCCTATTCCCTTTAATGAGAGGTTTTTGAACAAGAACAAGTTTCTAGAAGAGTTCTCCAGAGACGATATGCGTCAAGGTATCCATTGAATAAGGCTGCTAGATAATGTATATTGCTGTATCTGTAGTAATCTTGTATTCAAACAGATTTTATGCTGGTGCTTTTGACTCTGGGGTATTTTGCTTTGCCGGAAACATCTTGCACTGTCACATTCCAAGGAATTCAAATAATGGAAATGTTTAATGTCCCCAGACTTTAAAGTACAGGTAGTATAAATGCTTTGTTTAGACTATAATGTTTTAGGATTCCCATGGTTTGAATAAATAAAACAAAGTTCTCGAATCCCCAATCGGGGAGGAAAAATTATTACGATGTCACGCGTCTAGAGTACACCAACGGAGATAATGATATCGAAGGAAAAAAACACGTAACACCGCCAGAGCAGGAATTGTATAAGTGCATCAGTCCACAAGAAATCGTTAATTCTTGTACTGATTGTGATTCTTTCGCACTAGGATTTCTTAGGCTCCTACCAGAAAGAAAGAAAAAAAAGAGAAAGAAAGAAAAGTCGGTAGCTCAACAGCACCAACACCCTTTTTGATTGTTGTTTCCAAGCACGTCAAATGGCATGGTCAGTAGTTCCGTTAGTATAGTGAATGTTTTATCGCAATAGATGGTGGCGTTCCTTCCCCTCTGGATGGTGAGATAGAATAGAATAGAATAGAATATTTATTTCGCTACTTAGGATACATGAAATAATTCCGGTGGTAGCGTTTTCTAATCAATTAATCTACGTAAAACAAAAATCAAACCACTACATATATACAACAAATATACAAAATGAACACCAAACAACATTACTGAATACAATTTCATAAAATTAATATATTAATTTTTAATTAATAATTAATTAATGATTATGGGTCGTGGCAGCGTAGTGGTTAGGAGAAGGGTTAGGAGAAGGGTTCAAATCCAAGCCTGGCTGGGGATTTTTATCCGATGATGTTCTATTCAGGGCGATCCTAAGGTTCACTCAGCCTTCTTTCCAAATGAGTACCAATATTTACTGGCTTTATTAACAGTAAATATTGGGTAAAAAGGTGTCCGGTTGAAGCATGACGCTTGCCACGCCATCTTCACCCCACTTCCATCCACTAGAACGAACATCTACGAATACCCGTTACATTCTTCTGTACAGAGGGCCTTGGAAGTGGGGATAAACCGGAAAAAATGGCTGAAAGAGGAGTCCTAACCTCCTCTAACCCTAAGCAGGATAATCCTGCAGCACTTAAGTGCAAAGGGTGAATTAATTAATTAATTAATATATTAATTAAGATCCGGTACCCACTGTAAACGCCCCTTCGGCTTGCGGGGGTTTCCCTCTCTAGGTATCTGCCCCCAGAGGGGCACCGCCCCAGCGGGGCTAGCTCTAAGCTCCTGAGGAATCACCCGAAATGTGTGGTAGTGTTGTGCAGTACGTGTTAGTGTGTGTATGTAAGGGGGCGAGAATAGGATAAGGAAGAAGGAAAGAATAGGGCGGTCGTTACCCTGTTATGATTGTGGGCGGATATTAATGACCTAAAACTTCGCCAAAAATGAATAATAAAAGGCTCTTAAAATGTTTTTAAAATGCCATAAAAACAAAGAAAAACGACGTAAAAAGTTATCAAAACCACTACAGATGAACAACTCAATCTCTTGGATATGTTATTGATGTATTCTACTGATTCTTCCTTTTATTCAAGTGAACTCAGCCTGCAAACGTTTGGTTTGGACTGTTCTTTAAAAGAAAATCTCTGCCTTTACTTATCGCGAAATCGGTGGAACTGACAATGGCGCCGATAGGCGTCACAGAAATCTTAGATTACGTAGTACTCACAACGGCGGACATTACAATATACGAGCGAAGAAATCGAATAGGCTATTCAGGAATTCTGTGGTGAACATTCGTTGCATCTCGTAAATATTGTTTGAAGAAAGTATATACCATTAATATGATATTAAAATTGATGAAATCATCGGAAAATGCATTAAAAATTATGTAAGATGGTAAAAAATGTCTTATTAATCGATATCCACAAAAAATGCAAAAAAACTGACGTATAAAAATGGCTCATTTTGTTTTGTCATAACATAAAATGAATTTCTGTACCAAACTGGATTGTTCTAAAGTGAAAAGAAAAAATTACATTTCATTAAAATTCACCCCCTAGTTATGATACTGCGCCTCCATTCACTTAGTATTGATTGGAGAAACCACGGACAACTACCGATCAGAGCAGACAGCCGCTAGAATTCTCGTCCAATCACCAGATAAACTGGATTTAGCTTTAGAGTTAGCAAACCACCTTTGGATCTCGAACATTAGGACCTCCCGGTCAGAACCACAAAGCTGGCTCTGATCTAAACTCAGCCGGAAAGTCCTTTTCGAATAGCTTCATGATCTGGCACAGCGTTGCAGTCTTCGGCGTCTGAGGGCTTGGTCGTAAGAACCCACGTCACTGTAGTCCTACTTCTTGCAATGTCTCTGTGACGTCGCCAAGTTGGAAAGCAATCCCGCTCGCTGAATCCTCAATCGTAACTACTGTCTTTCGCGAACTGCTCGTCGATGCGTCAATTTTCTCCATAACTAGAATAGATCTCGGAGACGCTTCGTATTGCCCGTATCGGGAGAGATGGCTCAGGATATGTCTAATGTCACTGCAGTCTCTCTGACTGGAAGGTCGTAGGTTCGAGTCCCGACGGTCGCAGAATTTTCGACACTAGCTTGCCAGCTAGGTCGAATTCAGTCGCTGTCTGCAGGAAAATTCTAGCGCCCGGCTGCTCTGATCGGCAGTTTTCCGTGGTTTCTCCGATCACCACCAGGCGAATGGCGGAGCAATACCCTAACAAACGGGCCACGGACCGCGCGCGATCTTTCCTTCCTCTTCCTTGTCCTGTCCCTCTCCTCTCACACACACTAACATGCACTCCACTACCACACATGCCGGGAACCCGGTCGGTATCTAAGAGCTTGTCCCGGCTGGGGTGGTGTTTCGCTGGTGGGAGATACCTGCTTGGGGAAAACCCCATTAGGCGACGGTAGGTCAGCGCCGTATCAGCGGCGGAAGACCATCACCACCGCCTGAGGAAAAAAACATGCACTACACTTACGGGAATAATGGCCCTGTAGCAGTCGTTAACAATCACTCAATCAGTATTTTCTTTGTCTGCATTGTTCTCTTCGCTGCCGCCAACACCTTGGTGGATGTATTCTGACGATCAGGATACGGTAGTGCGTCGATTCAGTCGGTTCAGTCACAACAGCGATTATTTTGACTCCCACTTTCGCCAAATATTATTTGAGGGTGTAGTTGGTGGGTAGCATGTAGAAATGCTTCACATTCATTTTACAAACTTTGGCTGAGGCTGAGAGTGAAATACTCATTATTTTTTCATTCAGCCAATCAAAGTAAGTTTGCAAGAAAACAGTTTATTTGCTATTTTGAATGTAAGAAAAGTGAACTTCATTATATTTAAAGGAAAATATTTACATTAATTTGTAATTGGTTAATTATAGCTCTGTTACGAGTTTCATGGAAACCATGATAAAACTGGATAGCGCGAGTTCTATCCAGTTTTGGGCTATTGGATGATTGAGGGTTGCCTGTTTACCTTCTATTGATTGATTTATAGGGTGTGTTCGGATGCGTCAACGGCTAATGTCAACAGTCCCGTAAGTGAAGTTCGTGTTTTATCGCGGGAGGTGGCGGTAATATGGATGGCGAGATTCGGCATCGATCTACACATTGCCTTACGAAGTTTTCCCCAAGTAGGTATCTCCCACCAAGGGGCATCGCCCCAGCCGGAACAAGCTCTAAGCTACCGGTTGTTTTCCCGGCGTATGTGGGAGTGTATTGCATGTAACAAAGAAGTGCGGATAGGACAAGGAAGAGCACGGGATCCGTGGCCTGTTTATTACAGTACATTTGCCTGGTGTCGATTTCAGAGATTTCAGATCACGGAGGTTTGCCTTCGACGTGCATGACTTGCGTTCTAATTTCTCTATCAGATCATTCCTTTTGATATTCGTAAATTCTTTTCGTCACAATTTATACCAATTAACATAATATTATTTCAAGACATCGCAACAATCAAAATCACCATCGCGAAACCCCTCCTTAAACTCGAACTGCATTTACTAAACTGACAGTTTGCTACCTAGCATTGCCCCTAGGGGAGAGGGAGGAAACACATTACGAGGATTCTTCGGGGATGTCCTGCTGAACCTGTGAAAATAATCGTGGTTTGGACTGAACTGAAAGTACGACATTCGCATTTCCCGGGTCTGTCGTCTCGAAAAGTTATTCACCTGCTGCAATTCCCTTGCAGCTTTTGTCTCAAAGGACCTTTCAACAGGGTCAGGTCGAAATCTGTCCTGAATTATTTTCTATTGAAAGATATTCACGTGTATATATACAGTGAAAAAAATAGCTGCCGTCGTGCACTGGAAGTTGGTGAAAAATAAAGAATTTGGTCAGAATTGCCCGCTCTGTTTTCGCTAACGCCACTGTGGAAAACACGTGCTTCAATGTGATCGCGAACGACTTACCTTTGAGCTGTTATTGATCGCTAGGATCTCTACTTACCGTTTAAGTCCGAGTTTGCTGGGTGGAAAACAGTAGTTCATTTTGGAGAACATTGAAACCCGGTATAACTAAATCTGATTTTATTTTGTGTAATCGACAGTTACTGGGAATTCGTCAAGGCGGTTTCTTTTTCTCAATGTCGAAGAACTAGGGCCTAGAAGAATAAATTCTGTATCGGGTAGCATTACGGGCTTGTCGAAGGTGTGTGCAATGTTGTTAGGTGTGTTTCACTACCCTCAACAGAATATCGTGCCCATAGGAGCGGTTATTGCTTTAGCTGATATTCTCCCACTATAGGGAGGGTTGCTTACACCCCGTGCAAACTATATTTTGCGTCGGGAAAAGTGTGGAACTTTCATACAGTCTTCAGCAACTTCTAGTGCGAGACGGCAGCTAATTTTTCACAACATTTAGGAATAGTGAATATAGTCTTTGGAAACAATATAAGGTCAGATTTCGACCTGAACCTGTTGAAAGGTTCCTTGTCAGAGACAAAGTCTACTCGCGGGAAGTGACTGCGAAGGAAAACTAGTTAAGGCCGAGAGCACGTGCAAGGAAACGTATTCGGGAGGGGCTGCGATTTCGCTCCTCTTCTCTTGCGTCAGTTGAGCGGCGGAGCGTAAAACGAGGCATTTGTACTCAGCGCACAGAGTTTCATTCACGCGGTTGAGTCCTTCAGTTTGAATCGTATTTCGTTTTCTGATCGAGTTTTTGTCTGCTATTTTAGTTTGCAGGACCAGACCTACAGGATCCTTTGTTATGATGGCTCGAATGGTGATACAATGATCAATTGTTTACTCCAAGGGTTATAAATTATTGTATGATTTTATTTTATAATGATTTGATTATGATAGAAATCAAAAGTGAATTATTCTTGAGACACTTACGTACTTTATCCAACTCATTTACTAATAAATGATTTAGCTTTCTTCTAAACTGCTTTTCTGCAGTGAAAGAATTGCTTATACGAAATAAGCTCCGACTGCTTTTTCGATATGTACTACCTACTTAACTCCGCAAATATGCACAGCCCGATTGAATCCAGTTCGGTTTTCCTCGTGAGTGCCTGAGAAAACTTGCCCAAGGAATCAGTGCTTCCAGGATCGCCTTTTCACTTTCATGAAGAGCACGAAAGAGACAAAGAACAAAATTCCATTTAACATTATTCATTCTGAATTACTGTTGGATTGCAATTGCCTAGTAAGAACAAGGAAAGCTAGTTATTTTGTAATTCTTATGAATCGAATGTTCTTAATTGATTGAAACTGATATTAACTTATTCCGCAAAAAGTTTCTTCAAGGAGAAGGGAAAAGTCAGCCATGACATATCTTTAAAATATGCAGAATTAAAATAATTATATTTTTGTTAGATTACACACACACTTCCAAAGATTCTGCCACTTCACTCGTGTTTGAGGTTTTCACTGTATAAGTGCGTGAATACTTAAATATTCTAATGCAAGTTTTACTAAATTGGTCCTTTCTTACCCTCCCCCAAAACACTGGCCAGGACACACTCGAGCTATGCCTTCTCGATACCGAGAAGTGAAAGTGACTAACTACGAAACGTGTGTGAAGAAAATTTGGGCCGGATGCGGTCGGGTGATTCTCGGAAAGAGAGAGGCTAAGATACGGGCAGAATTGAAAGGGGAGGGACGAAGGCGGGGCTGGAGCGGTAGGGTTAAGACGAGATCAAGCGCCAGTGCTGGGACGAGAGTGCCGATGCGATTGAGAGCGGGGAGGGGGGCTGGGATGGCGTCTAAGACGGTGGGGGAAGAGGGGAGGGGGAGAGCGGAGTGGGCGTGAGTGAGGGCAGAAGCGAGGGCAAAGGCAAAGGTGTCAGCGTGGACAAGAAACGATAGAAGTGAGGGTCCAGTAAGACGAGAGAGGTGGCTGGACATGAGCGGGGGTTGGGAGGGGACAGGAAAGACCGCGAGAACAAGGCAGACAGCGTGGCCGAATGAGAGGATGCGTAGGGGCAGTAGTTGGTGGGGTAATGGTGGTTGCATGGTCGAGAATGAAGGACAGAGGCGAGAGCGAGGGCGAGTGCTGGAGGGTGAGTGCGAGGAGGCGAGTGCGAGGAGACGAGTGGTAGGGGGCGAGTGGTAGGGGGCGAGTGGTAGGGGGCGAGTGGTAGGGGGCGAGTGGTAGGGGGCGAGTGGTAGGGGGCGAGTGCGAGGGGGCGAGTGCGAGAGGGCGAGTGGTAGGGGGCGAGTGGTAGGGGGCGAGCGCGAGGGGGCGAGTGCGAGAGGGCGAGTGGTAGGGGGCGAGTGGTAGGGGGCGAGTGGTAGGGGGCGAGTGGTAGGGGGCGAGTGGTAGGGGGCGAGTGCGAGGGGGCGAGTGCGAGAGGGCGAGTGGTAGGGGGCGAGTGGTAGGGGGCGAGTGGTAGGGGGCGAGCGCGAGGGGGCGAGTACGAGGGGGCGAGTGCGAGGAGGCGAGCGCGAGGGGGCGAGCGCGAGGGGGCGAGTGGGAGTGCGAGTCCGAAGCGGCGAGAGGGTGGCGCGAGGGCGGGGTCGAGGGCGTGGACGAAGGGTGAGAGCGTGGTGGTGACGGGGGCGAGCGGGGCGTGCGTTGCGATGCGCGTCACAGCTGAGTGGGCGGCGCCGTGGGCTGGGGAGCGGAGCCTCGCGCGGCGCGTGCTCGGCGGCGTCGGGCGACGCGCCAGCCGCCCTCACGGCCAAACGCCCCCACGGGGAGGACAGCATCAACGCTTCATTTGAAAACTCTGTATGGAACTGGTAAACGGATGAAAATAAACTTTACTAAAGGATGAGACACTGATATTGTCTGGTATCAATGTATATCAGTGTCTCATCCTTTATTGAAAAAGGTATCTACATTATCAACAGTTATACTAATAAATTTTACTAATAATAATCAGTGAAAAGGCAAGTGATATATAAAGGAGTGTAAACGGGTGCAAAGAAATGAGGGTAGGGAAAGACCGAGGAGAAGGTAGCAAACAAATGAATAGTGATGGATGGAAGGAAATGAAAAAACGTAATGCTAGGAGCAGCAAGAGGTCCAAATGATAAAGACGAAAGGAAAATCACAGGCTTTTCGCCTGGTCCTGCGTTCTATTCCCGCCCCATCCGTGTGGAGGAATTTTGTAGAGAAGTAAGCGATCTCTCGGCAGGTTTTTTTCATGTACTGCCATTTTTCCCGATATTCCAACACCGCTGCATTATTTTCTTGGTCATCATTATGCTTATCATTTTCTCGTTAGATCATCACTCATGAGCTACAAAGTCCTCAAGAGTGGAAGAGCCCCTAAAGTTTAGGCCTAAACCCTAAGTTGAAGAAATGACTCAACTGTCTTCTTCTCGAATTCGTTCTTCCTCATGGAAGTTTGGTTGAGATTTGGTTGAGGAAGTTGAAGGGAACTGAGGAAGTTGAGAGGCAAAAGAAAACCATCAAGGAGAAAGGGACAACGTCCTTCGAAGCGATGTCCTTCCTTTCGACTTCTTTCTTTCTCGCAAAGTAAACCAATTGGCACACAAACCTTTAAAGAAAGAAATCCCAAATTAAAGATATGATAGAGTAAGTAGTGAGGTCGGGAGCGAAAGAAAAGAACCGATTTTGAATGGACGAAAATAAACTAAAGAAGTCGTTAAACGGGTACAGGGGATCGAAGAAGAACTGGGTGGAGCGGGTAGGACTGAGGAGGAGCAAAGAGGAGCGGAGAGGAGTGGGAAGGAGCGCAGAAAAGCAGAGAAGAGTGAAGAGAAGCTGGGCGGAGAGGGGAGGAACGAGGGGGAGCAGAAGGAAGTGGAAAGGTGGGTTAAGACGCGGAGAGGGGTGGAGTGGAAAGTAAAGAGGAACTGGATGGAGCGGCGTTGCGTGAGGGGGAACGGGATGGAAGTCAGTGGAGAGGGAAGGAGCGGGAAGGAGGAAAGAGGAGCGGAAAGAAGCGGATAGGAGCGGGAAGAGGAGCGAAGAGGAACTAGGCACAGTGGAGAGGAGTGACAGGAGTGTAAAGGAGCGAAAAGAAGAACTGGGCGGAGCGGGGAGGAGCGAGTGGGAGCAGGAAGGCGTGGAGAGGTGTGGAAAGGAGCACAGAGGAGCGGAGAAGAGCTGGAGGAACGAAGAGGAACGTAGAGGAGCTGGGCTGAGTGGAGGGAGGAGCTGGCGAAGAGAGGAAGTGCAGAGGGGAGGAGCGGGTAGGAGCGGGGACGAGAGGAGAGGAGCAGGGAGGAGCGGGGAGGAACCTGGAGAAGCGTGGAGGGGCGTGGAAGAGCGGGGAGTGGGGATGAGCGTGGAGGAACGAGAAGCGAGGAGGAACGAGGAGCGTGGGGGAGCGGGGAGGAGCGGGGAGGAACGGGGAGGAGCGGGGAGGAGTGTGATGGAGCGGGGAGGAGCGGAGAGGAGTGTGATGGAGCGGGGAGGAGTGTGATGGAGCGGGGAGGAGCAAGGAAGTGCGAAGAGATGCGGGGAGGTACGGGGAGGAGCGAAGGGTGCGGGGAGGCGCGAGGATGAGCGGGGAGGAGCGGACAGAAGCGTAAAGAAGCTAGCCAGAGCGGGAAGGAGCGGCGGGGCCCGGCGGCGCGGGGCTGTCCGGGGCGCGGCGCGTCGCGTCGCCCCCCACTCCTTCCCTTCCCCGGCCGCCCCGTGGGCCGCGGGCGGCGGCGGCGGCGGCGGAGGCGGAGGCGGAGGCGGCGCGGCTACAAAAAAATGGGGCCATCGCTTGCGGCGCGCGCAGTCAGTCCACGGCCAGGGTGAAGGCGGCAGAGACCATGGCCTCCTCGCGCGCTGCTCCGCTGCTGCCCCTGCTGGGCCTGCTGCTGCTCCTGCTGCCCGCCGCCTCGCCCGACCCCGCCGCCCCCGTCTCGCCCTACGACGTGCAACACTACCAGCACCAGCGTGAGTTGCGCCCACAGCCCTGTGGATTCTCCATTTCTTGTTGTTTTTTAGGGGCGGGTGGTGCCTACCGCCTTGGGAGATGCGCCTTCAGCGCAAGATTCGGCTCTTTACGAGTGGCGACCACGGCATGAGATAGGAAGGAAGGATCGCGCGTGATCCATGCTCCCTTTAAGATTCAGATCCCTTCTATAAGATTCCCTTCATCTAAATTGCGTACGTATTTCTCATTGAATGGTCTCCTTTTATCATAAAATAAACTGTAATAAAAATTTTTGAAAGTGGTCAGGCGGAAGAGCAGGCTAAATAGCCTGAGCCTCGCCACCAATAAAGACATTTATTTATTTATTTATTTATTTTTATAAGATTCAGCTCTGTGAGACGGGACCAGATAGGAAGGACGAATCGTGCATGATCTGTAGACCCTCTTCATTGGCGCTATAAGACGGCCCTTTGAGAGTGACGACGACGACAGGACGAGATAGGAAGGACGGATCGCGTGCGATCCGCGCTCCCTTTGTATTGGCGCCATAAGATTCGGCTCTTTGAGAGTGTCGACCACGGGACCAGGTTGGAAGGACGGATCGCGCGTGAACCGTTGTCCCTTTTCATTGTCTCAAACCTTTTCTTCTTTCTCTGGGGCTGTAACCCGTACAGGGTTAATCTGACACACATAATAACGGAGTCTTTTTGTATTATTATCGGCCTGTCCTCCGGTTCTAAAGTTGGGAGTGAGGACAGGCTGGAAAGGAAAGTGTCGTGCACTGTTTGTGGCCCGTTGAAGCAAGGACCAAGGGGTGAATCCAGCCTACGATTTGGGGTGATCGGACTCCATATTTGATTTTTGTTAAACAATAAACATATCTGTTATTGTATTGTTTGTTATTTATATACTGTAGATATGATACTACACAATATTATTGTTTAAATAATTACAAAATTCGAACATAAATATTTAAATCAATTTTGCCAAATAAAGGAAGGTAAACGAAAAGTCTATGCCTTTGGGGGGTGGGGCATACCCCCAGTACCGAGTACTACTTCTACATCCACCTAGAGGTGATTGCAGGAATCAACGTAAACAACTAGAGCGTAATATCTGTAGAAAATTTGACAACTGTCTTGATGACTGGCCGTTAAAGGCTGGTTGCAGAATTTGGTCGTTTCTGTACTTTCCTCCACTCTATTTCAGGTGGATATCAAAGCAGTATTTACAAAGTGTTAAGCATCAAAAATACTGCTAGCTATTTGTTTAAAAAAATCGTGCACTAATTAAATATTGTCGTGGATCCATTTATCACTTTCACCGCCATTACCAATCACTTCAAAATACTATATTACGTGTTCTATAAACTGATATAACAATACGTTTGTATCGCACTCTGAAATGACATTCAAAGAGCCATTGATGCTCGACTGACGGAACCGCGATTTTCTTTCTTTGTGTTTCAATTTATTTCCTCTAGTTCGACATTCACTGTTATATTCCAGGGTGATGAATATACAACATAAGGATGTCGCATATTCTAGGCGTACCCTAGGATCTTACTGAGAAACAAATTTCAGCAATATATATTTTTAGTTGAGTTAATGATGATAATGATGAATCAGTTTTAATATATTTATTTTGGATTGTGGTTTAATTCGCGATTTCTCTCTGGTCGAGAATGAATCTCAGCGCTTGTCGAGTCAGCTGTTCAGTTCGCGCCGGGTCTCTTCCGGAGTGACGGAAAGGCGCTGACGGCCACATGACGTTCATTTACGGAGCGTTGCCTGAGCGAAACCTGCTGGCATCCTTCACAGCATGTTGCGGGACACTTCACTAACGGCTCTTGTTATTTGCTTTGGCTTACGTCGTATGGGAAACAGTAGGAGCTACTTGAATACATTCGCAATTTGTCTACGTGTCTCTAATACTGGGGTCATTCACGCGTTCTATCTGGGTGATTCAGCCAACATATTTAGCAACAACTAAATTGAAATGGCTTGACACAATGTATAAGTTATGTGGGTCGACACCGGTAATAGAGGATGTGTTCTCGAAACTAAATCCGACGCCAGGCGCTTCGAAAATTACCCAGCTAATATAAAATTAACAAATATCTTTATTATATTTTTGAATTTTATATTTTATGCATTATTTCAGGTCTATGACTCCTATTACTTTCTACCTTCACATCCTACTTGAACTATATTTTTTGTACTAAAATTTTGCAGCTGATTTGCCCGAAAAGACACTTAATTCTTTGTTTACGTTGTTTTTAATAACTTTTTTTATAATAATATTAATTTAATCTAATGACAGTTACGCAGTCTGCCACTGCGCTAGAAAAAAAATGAATTCAACAAAAAGTATTGTTCCTTTTTATGATCGACAGTAATTTGTTACACACGATTTGACTTTTTTTTTCTTCGACGCTATGAACGATTGAGTACATGTAGAATTTGTCTGCAATATTGCAATAGAAGCTCCATTAACTTTTTAATATCAACATACGACTTTCAATAATATCTAAATATATCCAACATTTGAAGTTTTCTAATTCTACAAGTGGAAAGTTTCTGGTAGCAACTTTCTCGTAGCAAACGTTTTTAACCTCTTTATAACATCCATAGTAATATTCTGAACATAGAACTCCGTTATAAATATATTATTAACCATCTTGCGCGTCCTTGGATGTTCATCAAGTATTTTGATTAGAAGTGTTTTCTGTGAATACATCGAATGTATGAGGCTTTTATAATTCGGACCTAAAAGAGATTTATTATTTGTTGATGCAACTCTATAGATTAGATCAGGTTCAAAATAGCTTCCAAAACGACTCGTGGCGTTGCAGCAAGCGAGTTTCCTTCTCACCTCCAGGATCCAGAGCTGGAATTCCGGTCGGGCCACTGGAATTTTCGGAGGGGCACAACGAGTTTCCGATAGGGTTTCTCGGATACCCCTTTCCCCCTACCTCTCATCCAACTTTGTCTCACCTCTCGATATACCATCCCGCAACACATTTATTGTTTCGCATTGTTGACTAACCAGAATCTATACTGATAAAAGTCAATACAACGACGTGCGACCGAAATCGATAATGAATAGACAGGAAATTTTTTCAGGCACTTGTTCAGGATTATCGCAGTGTCCTTGAAGAGTTTAGTAAAGACAAATACAACACAAATGCGGAAAAATAATTGTTGGCAGATGTACCACCATCATTATTTTGCGCCAGTCACTAAGAAAAGATTGGTTCCTAAAGTATTCCGCTAGAGGTCAGTACCGATGCCACAGAACTAGTACCTAATTGTGCGCTACAGGGTAGTAGCGGAACGTAAGATAAAAATGTTTAATTTAATAGTAATGTACTGTAAAACAAAATGGAAGAAAACTGTATTAAAATTGTAACCGGTTACATTAAAAATAATATTCTTATGCACCATGGTTTGTATGAAATTGATCCTCTATGGTTTAGGTAAAAGATGTGTTTTATTCTATAAATCGACTCTCTGGTGACTAAGTATGAAATGCCTATTAGTAAAAAAAGCGGATACTGTTTTCAAAACTATTTATCTTCTTAAATAAAACAGGACAATATTTTTGTTCATTTTTCTTATGTTCCAACGACTTGGGAATAGCAGATCAGTCCATCACTGTCATCGGTTCGCGAGCGGTCTGTGACCCATTTTTGAAGGTACTGCTCCTGCATTCGGTAGAATTCTTCACGAGAAACCTCGTCACATGACCGATCAGAAAATCTGAACACTAGAATTTTCATGTACGTAGTGCCTGACCTCGACCTAGCAATTCAGCCTGTGTTGAACATCCGGCAGCGCCCGGCCTCAAAAACAAGGGAATGATCTGCCATGACACACCAAAACTTGCTTTGATTTGTATAGTGATAGTTACGATAAAACATGCTTCATATGCATAATTTCAGCTGCCTAAGAAAAGAACGACAAATTACTAACTTTGATATTATTATCGAGTGTCGCGTACACTGACGAAATGAGCAGCCTTCCGAAGGTATCCCCATACCGTCGCTCTCAAATGCGAAACAGCTGTGCTAGTCTTATCTTACGGCACAGCAGAATTGTTCAGACATTTTAAGAACCCAAAAAATCGTAGAAAATTGTCTATGTCTTATATTTTTTTAGTAACTTCGGGTTCGTTTCGGCAACTATACTTTTCTTCTCAGCCACATATTACCACAATCATGCCTAAAAATAACCAAGACAGAATTTGACATGACAATTTGGACAATTCCCGATAAAGATACACAAGCACCTAGAGTACAGATACCAGGCGAATGCAAGAGAAGTACCCTAACAAACGGGCCAAGGACCGCGCGCGACCTTCCCTTCCTCTTCCTGGCCTTATTCTCACACCTAACTTACACACACACTCACAAGCACTACACTATTACACTTTCCGGGAGACCGATCGGGGGCTTAGAGCTGGTCCTGGCTGGGGCAGTATCTCGCTGGTGAGAGTTATCTTGTTGGGTAAAACCTCACTAGTCAACGGTAGGTCGGCGCCGGATCTCGCCATCCAGCGGGGAAAGATCATCACCACCACCACCTCCCGATTAAAAAACATGCACTAAACTTGACCTCAGTAGTTGACGCGACCGGAATCAGTAATAACCAATACATCAATCTGGAGTTCCGAGGTTCAGCAACGGCCCCACAGCCACGTATGCCCGACAGTCGGCCCACTGCTCATGCGCGACCCGCCCGCGACGGCTGGCGCGTGAGGAAGCGGCGAGCCTCGCACCGCTAAGTGAGCGGTGGGAGGGGAGGGGAGGGGGAATTGTTGCTTCCGCAGGACCTCCATTCCCGCCGCCCTCACAGCTGCCGCCACAGCGGTGCACCGCCGCCGCCTCCGGCACCACCGTCTCCGCCACCGCCGTCTCCGCCACCGCCGTCTCCGCCCCCACCGTCTCCGCCCCCACCGTCTCCGCCCCCACCGTCTCCGCCCCCACCGTCTCCGCCCCCACCGTCTCCGCCCCCACCGTCTCCGCCCCCACCGTCTCCGCCCCCACCGTCTCCGCCCCCCACCGTCTCCGCCCCCACCGTCTCCGCCCCCACCGTCTCCGCCCCCACCGTCTCCGCCCCCCACCGTCTCCGCCCCCACCGTCTCCGCCCCCACCGTCTCCGCCCCCACCGTCTCCGCCCCCACCGTCTCCGCCACCACCGTCTCCGCCACCACCGTCTCCGCCACCACCGTCTCCGCCACCGCCGTCTCCGCCACAACCGTCTCCGCCGCCGCGGCCGCCCGGCTTACTCGTAGGTGATTCAGAACATCAAATGATGTCGCTGCAGAGCTTCTGGTTGGAAGGTCCTAGTAAATAGTAAATAGTAATAGTAAATGTAGCTTCACTGTGCGCACGTTTTGTTGAGCACTCCTTTTGCTTGTAGTTCATTTACAGTTAAAAATTGATTTTCTATAACTCGAGAACAAACATTTTTCAAATATCTTTATTTTCTAAAATAATTATTTTCTAAATTCATTTTTGCTTTTTTTTTTTTTTGTTATTCTGGCCCTCAAGAAAATGTGCGCAGATAAATTTCTTTCCCCACACGTCATATACAGTTTTTACTGTTTTTTTGACAAATAAATAAATAAATAAATAAATAAATAAGTGTTCGACTGCCGGCGGTGGTAGGATTTTCGACTCTAGCTACATAGCTATGTCGAATTCAACCGCTAGCTGGAGGGTAATTCTAGCGGCCGGCTGCTCTGATCTGTAGTTTTCCGTCGTTTTTTTTTAATCAAGCCTAACCCGTAAAAACGGTACCCTAACAAACGGGCCACGGACTGCGCGCGATCATTCCTTCTTTTTCCTCGTTCTATACTCACCCCTTGCACACACAGGCTAGCATGCACTACACTACCACACATGCCGGGAGAACAGTCGGGAGATTTGAGCTTGACCCGTCTAGGGTGGTGCCCCGCTGATCGGTGATGCCTGATTGGGAACCCCCCTCCTTCCCAAGCCGATGGCTAGGTTGACGCCGGATCTCACCACCAAACAGGGGAAGATCACCACCACCTCTTAAGATAAATGTTTACTGCACATATGGGACTAATGATCTTAGCAGATGACGCGCCCGGAATTACTAATCAATCAATCCGCTGCCGCCGCCTTTGCCGACACCGCACATCTTCACCGACACCGCACGTCTTCACCGACACCGCACGTCTTCACCGACACCGTCTTCGCCGACATCTCCGTCTTCACCGACACCGCCGTCTTCACCGACACCGCCGTCTCTCCCGCCGCCGTCTTCACTGCTTCCGCCCCTGCCGCCGTCTCCTCCTACTCCACTTCCTCCCCGCCTCCTCACCCGCCGCCGCTGTCGCCGCCGCCACCACGTGGCCCCGTTGGAACCGCGAGCGGCCGCTCAGCGCTGCTCAGCGCCGGTCGCCGAACAGGAACTTCGCCGCGCGCAACCAGACTCCGACCAGACGCCGACGGCACTTCCGCCTGCGTGCACTCGGGCCACAACCCACAAACGCAGTTGAGCATTCTCAGCAGCGGTGTCAAGGTCTTCTACTGGTGGCAGTGGCACGCGCCGTGGCACCGTAGCATGCCATGAGCTTCTCTGCTCAACTAGCGTCGGGAGAGGGAACTATTAGTAACCCCGCTGTTTTACAATAGGGATGGCTTTGTCTCTGGTGGCGGGGTAATAAACTGCATGGAGGGGCGATTTCGTCGTGGCACTCGTGCCACGAACTCCCGCTAGTGGCATCAACCTTGACAACACTGTTTTTCTGCCAAACCGAATGGTCCGATGAATGAGCAATGATAATATTCACATGTTCTAAATGATTGTGGAGAAATTGTTGAATGATTGATTGATTAGTGAGTCTCGGTGAGTCAACTGCGAAGGCCATTAGTCCCGTAAGTGTAGCGCATGTTTTTATTGCTGGCGGTGGTCGCGATCTTGCCTCCATTGTATTCCGAGATCTAGCGTCGACTGACTCGTCGGCTAGTGGAGTTTTCCCGAACCAGGCATCTCCCAGCAGCGGGGCACCGCTCCAGCCGGGGCAAGCTCTAAGGTTCCGACTGGTCTTCCGGTATATGTGGTAGTGTCGTACATGAAAGTGTAAGTAAGGGGAGAAGATACTCGTTCTTGATAGCGGTTTGCTCGTCCGTAATGGTGATAACAATGTAGGAGCTCACACCCGTTATGCTTAAATGACAAAATTACCGTTTTCTCCTTAAGAGGTGCACCTAGTACAGGCATGGCACCTTCATCTATCAATGTTTCCGTCCCTTGTGTTACCCGTATCCTGAAGACACCCACGGAAACACGGGTATGTCCCGATTACGCCCAGCCGTCGATATCATGATGCTCCTTCAAATCCGAAATGATTGGATTAGAAATGAAATATTATATGCCATATTAGGCAAATCGGTAGAAATGTTTTAACAATATAAACGTTAAGTCCACGAATTCCTGTAGCTATAAACAAGGACGATCCATAAACTGATTCTGCGAGGGTAAACGTGGCTTCAATATTTTCATGTGCTTGGAGTATGGTGAAGTACATTCCTGGCCGCCGCGCCAGCCCCTCTCTCCCCTCTCTCCCCTCTCTCCCCTCTCTCCCCTCTCACCCCCTCTCCCCTCTCTCCCCTCTCTCCCCTCTCTCCCCTCTCTCCCATCTCTCCCCTCTCTCCCCCTCTCCCCTCTCTCCCCTCTCTCCCCCTCTCACCCCCTCTCCCCTCTCTCCCCTCCTCACCCCTTTCTCCCCTCTCTCCCCGTACGTTCCACAATCTTCATCCGTCCTTCCCAACCCTCTTGCTCCTCTCGTCTTCCTCACCCCTCTCCCGCCCTGGCCACCTTCACCTCTCACGCCCCGCTCGCCTTTGTCACCATCTGCATTGCGGATTCATTTAAAATACAAATTGAATATAAACATCACTTTATCCCTGCAGAGGGTAGATTTTGAATAATCCTATCTTACTATGCCACTACTTAATAATAGAAACATTTCCAACACATTTCATTCACATTTTTAGACAGATTACACAATGTGCGGAAGGAATTTACTGTATGTGAGAACAAGATTTATCCACTTTTTCGTTAACAGGGCCCGGGAGGAATAGATTTTCTATCGAGAATTCGCAGTTTTACGGTCCACGATTACAATACTTTCTTGTCTTAGAAAGAAAGGGCGAGAAAGTAAAAAGTAGACAAAACGTGATGTATTTTAACCTCATAAAATTCATAATATTATTCTAATATTTAATCTAATATTATTCATAATATTTAATTAAGAATGAAGAAATTAACAATTAAGAATATTTAAAACAGTTTAATTAAAAAATACAAACCCTGACGAAAAGAAGACCTCGGTGCAATAACATGCTATGCCACTATACGGAAATTTCGAGAAAAAGGAAAGTAAATGTTTGAACTTTGCATTCTATTCATTGGGATAAAGGACATTAATTTATGAATTACACTGCCATCTTGCGGCCTATCTTTAAAATAAAAACCCAACATCTAGATACAGCTGTGGGGCGTCTAAATACACTAATTTCTCAATTGTGGCATAGCGTGTTATTGCTCCAAGGTCTTCAAATGAACAACGTTGAAAGGAGATTACTTATCATTTTCTCCTTCTTCTTCTTCTTCAAATACGAATGCAAAAACTTTCGAACCACTGATACACAGGTCACCTCTTCTTAGTATTTACGTGGGAAACAGAATGGGATGTGAAAAAGCCATGCCTTTTTGACAAGGCTTAGAAAAAGTTGACCGCGGGATACAGTCGTTCTGGAACGTCCACTGGTCCTGTGAGCGAGATACCCCGGGGTCAATGGCGGGTGTCGGATTTCGACTTCCGGTGTTGAAATAACGGGTAACTACGAGCATGGAAAGAGAAGCTAGAGCCAGATTCCATCACGATTGCCAAACACTGCAAAGTGACCTGACAAAGTGACCACTTACCAAACGTGACCTCTGGGAATATAAAGTCGAGATTGATTGGAAATACACCAGTAGAAAATATATATGCCTGGAGAGTTAAAACGAATTTACAGCAAACTTTAATGCCTCATGTGGCGTCTAGAAAGCGATCAGAGTTACAATAACATATAAATTTTATTAGTAACTATTCATTTTATTTTAAGAAGAACAATTGAAATTATTTTATATTAATGGAATTTGGCTTTTATGTTTGCGAAACAGCTCACTCATTTAAATTTGTCCTTTATGATCAAAAATTGCATTAATAGCAAAAGTAAGAAAATATATTTATGTAAAACAAAGTATCATTTCTAGATTCAGTAATTAATTTAAACAAATATTTAATGTTCATTTCTGGGATACCTAGGCATTCCTTTTCCACGTTTTCATTCTGTTAAAACAAACTTGACACCACGTGAAATAGAAATTAGAGCTTCGGAATAAGAAAGTAGGAATTCTTAACCTGAAAACTCACAAATATGTTACTGATTTTTCTATCTTCAACATTTTTACCGTTTCTTTCGCGATGTGACCGTGGGGAAGACTTCACCATTCCTCAGCTCAGGAGAAACTCTGAGTGCCATGGACGTTAGTAATTCACCATTAATTCGGAGCAACACACTTTCTTTAGCATCATGATACCGACTCTGTCAATCTGCAATTCAGAGTATCCTAACGGAATGGGAATAGTGAAAGTTGACTGTCACCAGACCAATTACCGCAACGTTATCTACCCGAACGCTAACATTAACGTTAAACATAAAATTACACACACACATCAACGTTTCATTTATCAAAGTCCCTGAGATCTGAAAAATTGCAATACTCCAATTATAAATAAACTAAAATTTCACCAATATCTCTTTTATTGGAAAAAGCTTGAAAATTGACCTTTGATAAGACGCTACGAAACAATAACTTGGGAAAGGAAAATATATCAAATTGAGCTGTTACAGTTTTCCCTACAATATTAATTTGAGAACAGTCAGTATGTTACGATCCTGTTCATGTTAGCATAATACTTTCTTTATGACTGTACAGGAGAACCTACGTATCTGAGGTAATAAAAGGGAAAAGGGTTCACAAAGTTTAAAATGTTCTGGAACAATTGAAATAATTTTTGTATAAATAAATGTGTTAATAAAGTTAAAGTGAGAAGAAATAATTGAGTATAATAATACTATATTAATTATAGAAATAAAGAAATAATAATGCTAAATTAAGAAGAAATGTGTAAATGATAATGTGATGGTACATTAGATATTAATAATTCCCATTTATTTAATATGTACAACCATTTAATTTATAAAAATGATCATTGTTGCTTTATTACTTCGCTTATTTGCTTTACTTCTTTCCTTGCTTCCCGAGATAAACTCAAAAGGCAACTAAAAGAGCAACTGCAAAAGGCACTACAAGCATGATTTATTATTATCAAACCAAGAATAATGGAAGGAGTTGTGTCCTCAAAGATGGCTTTGCTCATTATATAGATCCATGTAGTTCTAACTACTCCAGATACTTGCAGGATTTCTGAATGACCCTACCTTTAGTTTAATGCTAGGTAATTATTACATAAATTAAAATATACCAAAATAAAGAGAATAATAATACTCTTCTAATTTTAATATTGAAAATACACTACAATAAATTTACAAATTTACTTAACACTATGCCGCATTTTCCCACCATTGTAGTAGATCTTCGTATTGTCACACACGTCTTTCCCTCGCCACTCCATTGCTGTAGCAGCGGCCGGGAGGCTCTGCCAGAAAACCCGGCACCCAGAGACTCTGCGGACGCGTGTTGTGGACGGCGAGTGGCGGAGGCAGGGGGGCGGGGCGGGGCGGGGGCGGGGACGGGCAGACGCGTAACGGGGCCACGCGGCCGCCGCCGCCGCCGCCGCCTCCGCCGTGGGTGCCCGCCTGCCCGACGTGCACCTCTTTCCGCCTCCGTCGTCTTCCTTTTTGCTCTTCACTCACAACTCCTCGCTCAGGTGACTCCTGGCTGTTCTGAACGAGCCACGGCCACCTTCAGTTCAGTTCAGTTCAGTTCAGTTCTGAAGGTGGCCGAGGACAAGCCGTGTCTCCGAGATTTTGGATGACGTATCGGGCAACCTGTTGTGGCCTTCTGTACCACTGCACACCTGAAATACAGTACGTCAGTCTCTTCAATCCACACAAGAGTCACTGGAGATGACGTTTGTACCATCATACTACGGCCTTCTTTACAGCTGTACTGCTGATATGGAGCACGGTCAGCCACTACGATGCATTCATTGTAGCCCAACATGTTGCGGCGTTTTTCGCAGCTATACAGCTGATATACAGCACGTCAGCTTCTTCAATGCACACAAGAGTCATTGAGGCTCATTTTTCGCCCAACATGTAACGGCCTTTTTCAGAATAATCTGAAGTACTATCTCTAAGGAATGTCGCGACATGATGGCCAAAAAGACAGATCCAACCACACCGACGCGACTCGTTCCAGAAGCGAGTATTTTTTGCTACATAGCTAAAGCAAATGATTAAAAGGAACGCATGTGGAATGCTCTGTTAAAAGCGTGGAGATTCAAAAAGTGCATTGCGTGTTCAGGTAGCTGGATGAAATTAGCTTAGCAAAAAGTCGCCAATTTAGTAGGGCAATTTTGCTCGCTTCTGTCGCGCATTTCCAAGTACTACCGAGGTGTTTCCAGTTAATTAAATACGCGCATTCCACACGTTCCGTTTATTCTTGTACTGTTGGTCAAGATAGTACTTGCGACCCGGACAGTCAACAGGTACCGGCCGCGGAAGGCTAAGCAATCAGAAGCTCATTTCCCAGTTCGGTTTTCCTTCTTCTCACTGTCAAAGATGCATCTATTCTAGCGACAAGGATGGTTTCAAAATAATGAAGGAGACGGTTTAAAAAATTCAAGAATTATCTTTTTAGTTGAAGTTATTAATGTTAAAAGCTATTAAATCTACGCATTAATTTGTATTTGTTTGTTTTACTTTATACACAACATATCGAAGCAAATTATTATATTTATATGTTGTTTTTCCTACTAGAAATAATTTGAATCCCACATGCTTCTTGCAATACTTAACATTTTGTATTTTGAAAATATACTACCGATAATTCTTAGCTCAATTAAAATAAATTTACAAAATAATATTACTTTGAAACGTCTTTGGAATTGCTTAAACCGAATTTTTAATCTTCTACATTTTCAGTGTGGAATCATATTTCTTATGGCTTCTTTTGAAGTCTACTGAGGACTCGATGAACACCTTCTCTGGATATTGCAACAGGGAACCAAACATCTTGACGAATGGAGGACCATCATGTGTTCCGTAATCAGTGTGCTGTCACTCCCTGACTTTACATTTCTTGCCAACAATATAGAACATACTTATTCTAGAACTATATGTACTCCAAGGTCGTTTTATAAATTTTAACCAAGAACTCTATTCATACAGAATTTGCTGTTTAAAGCTTGCAAGAAATATGTAGATAAAATATACACAGAATGGTGAAAGAGGAAGATCTATTTTCGATGCATTGGAATATGCTAATTTAACTTCACGTTTATTTATCATATTCATTTGTATTTTTGTAAAATATAGAAGTCTCAGAATAAATACTACAAACTTTTAGAGCATGTAGAGGGATCAAAAATTATCTTTTTTTACCAATGAATAAGTAGTGGAAAATTTCATGTAAAGAAGTTACACATGTGTCGTTTTACACTGACTTTTATGCAACTCCTTAAGCACAGGTGTTTAGCAGCTCACGTTGTCTCGTCATCAAGGAGATTTCATGTACCTCCGGACCTATGCATATGGGATTGCCAAAAATTGAGGAGCAAATGTCACGTTTACGAACGCATATAATTGTTATATGAAATTTCCCACATGTTCATTGTCAAAAAGTGGTCATTTCCACCTCACTACACGCCCTATAAGTTTGTAATATTTATTTTGAGTCACCTGTATAATTTATGACTATTATTGCTATGAAATATTTTTAAACACATATATGCTATTTCTATACCTGGACTATAAATATTTGAATCGACTCCCGCTATTCCACTAACGGTCACAAAGTAAAATTCATTATTTTGTGACTGGTTTACATTATACTGGTTTCCATACGAAGATTGCGTTGTTGTTGTTGTTGTTGTTGCTGTTGTTGAAATGCGGACCTCTAAAATGTGTTAACTGTGACAAGTCCTCTCTCCGACTTCTGCCGCACCGTGACACCTCCAGAGGAGAAAACCACAAACTTTCGCGAGTTCGTACGGCTTATTAGCTGCTTTGAAGAAAACATAAACGTCAGAAAATCAGACTTTTCAACCCAAGAAAGGTTGGTAGCTTTCACCCTCAAGAATAAGCCGTTGAAGCTGGATGCCTCTTCTGTTACGCATAGGCTCAACTAAGCGACTGCAATTGAGCGTGAATGGTGTCACGCATTGTGGAGCAACACCGTTAGGCGAGGAGCAGTGTGTCGGGCCACTAGGCAAGGGGCATTCGCAGCGCAATGGCCGCTGCTCGTTTTCCTCTGATGCAGAAGTTCCTAAAATACCCCGGCAATATCTTCAGGTAGGGCCGGATGTAGGTGCTAGGGGCTCGCAAACACAAAAACTTATTAGGATCTTGCTCTATATTGACTAAAAAACGCTAATTATAATAGATTCATTTTTTGTACAAGTGTAATGAAAGTTAAATGATTAAATATTTTAAAATTTTTTTGGAGCGCGGCTTCCCCGACCTAGAAAATGGTCCCTAAACACCTTACGTTATTTGTAGGTTTGCCCGCTCTTGCTTTTAGGGCTTCATCGGCCTTCCCGGAGGTTTGAAAGCCTGTTTTGTGCCGTTATATTCTTGGCTGTCCGGGATGAGCCGCGTCTCAGTAGGTTTTACTGACGTTTCGGCCATCTTGCTGTGGCCTTCTTCAGAGCTATACTGCTGCCGAGAGGCTAGCGTGTCGCATAGATATAGGACGGGGTGCAGGAGCTGATAGGTCGCAGCGGCGACCAATGGGAGGAGGGCAGGTGGCCCGCGATTGGCGGAGAGGGAAAGGAGCGATACTGGGAGACCTGATAATGTGAGGGGAGGGAAAGAAAGAAACCGGGCGCTCCCCGCCAATACGGTCGCTCCCCACGGAGACACCCCCCCGCGGTCGACCAATGACGTGGCTGCTTATTCGCCCGGTTTCTTTCGGCCTTTTCTCCCGTCTCCGACCACGCAGTTGCAATTTCCAGATGTCTATCCTGTTCATTTTTCTATCCTCTTCCCTTTCCAACCACCCTCCCTCCCCTCACATTATCAGGTCTCCCAGTATCGCTCCTTTCCCTCTCCGCCAATCGCGGGCCACCTGCCCTCCTCCCATTGGTCGCCGCTGCGACCTATCAGCTCCTGCACCCCGTCCTATATCTATGCGACACGCTAGCCTCTCGGCAGCAGTATAGCTCCCATTGGTCCATAGTTCCCATATATCCTCCCATTGGTCGCCGCTGCGACCTATCAGCTCCTGCACCCCGTCCTATATCTATGCGACACGCTAGCCTCTCGGCAGCAGTATAGCTCTGAAGAAGGCCACAGCAAGATGGCCGAAACGTCAGTAAAACCTACTGAGACGCGGCTCATCCCGGACAGCCAAGAATATAATGACTCCGGCCGCGGAAGCCTACGAATCTACCTGTTTTGTGCCGATTTGAAGTCTACGAAACAGTTCGTGAGAGCAGTGCTGTGACATAAGTTTTACAACTCGCAAAGTCAGACTTAAAAAACCTCTCTCCCCCAGAAGTCGATGGGGCTCTTTAAACTCAGCACAGAGATCCGCGGAACGTCTATTGTAAGATTGCACAATACACCGTGTCCCGCGCAAGCTAGTAAAATTAATTTTTTCCAAATAAATATAAAAATTGTGCAAAACTAATTTTGGTGAGTTGAATTCATATAAAATAGGAAAACATGTTTTCTTTCCAAAGCTATCTACATACTACTGTATTGTCAGAGAGTAGACGAGGGATTTCATGTCTATGTAGCACACCTCTTAATTTATGGTGTATTCGGTTAAAAATTAAATTTTTGTTTTCTGAATTCTGAACTCTCAAAATCAAAATTAACAATGCCAAATATACTACAGTTATCACAATGATTGAATTGTTTAGAACTATTGGAATACTAAATGGTGTGCATGGACAGACACTTGTACCCCGCTAGCCGACGTGTAAGTCGCCACTCAGCGGATATCGCCACTCAGCGGTGCCATAAAACATGCACAACACTTTCGGTACTAGGACCTTAGCAGTTGACCCACCCGGAAACACTAACCAATTAATCAATCAATTTTCGAGAATAAACTGAAAGAGATTGAGCCTTCTCCAGAAATTCAACTCAGATAATGCCAAGAAAAGATAATGCCAAGAAAAAATAACATGGAAAGAAATGAAAACAAAATTTGGTGTGACATGAGAAAGATTATTTTTAGTGTGGATGAATTGGCAAGAGTACTTTCGTTATCAATACATTTGAGACTGAATACACAGATCTGATACCAATTTCAGTGTATTGAGATATAAGAAAATGTTTTGTTAAACACTTTGTAATAAACACTTGTAATAAACACTTGTTTATTACAAGTGTTTATAAAAATCAGAAACTACCGAAGGAAAACATTAATAAAAAATACCTCAAAAGATAGTCCAATTGCGTAACGAATATCTGCAATGGAGTCAATGGGTGAAGTTCTCAGGTATTCTACTGAAATGTGTAGAAATAAATTCTTAATTGTATTGTATTGTTTGTATTTTAAATGCATTCTCTTTCTGTTCATTACGGTCGCTAATGACCTAGAAGTTAAATAAAGTAACCAACAAGAAAAGGAATAATGGATTACTACAAACATTAATCTTCTCGCGTACATTATTGGGTAATTAGTAAAACGAAAACAAGTCAAAAGACGAATGATTTGCCTGAATGGATGAGTCACTTTGGGCGAAGATTGGCAGAACACCCTTTTTCCGATCTAGGTCTTCCCAGCATTGGCCTAACAATTTTTATTATTTTGAATATAGTACATGGCTCAGTTTAACATTACAAACTTTCTCACATTTTTTATGCTTATTATCTACATTAAAAAACTAAACTATTACTTCTTTACAAGTATTTATTAGGGAGAGGAAACCCACTGAGCACCTCACAAGGAATCATCCAAATTTCAGCATTGGCCTGCTCGCGGCTTTTAAGGTGGCCCCGATTTGCAACCCACGTGCTTATAACTATCCCCAGCGCTGTCCCTGAGATCGCATTTTTAGTCAGTCCTGGTGTAATTCTTTTGAGTTCTTTATCTCTACATTCAAACTCGAAAACAGTATGAAGCTTTAAATGCATGAGGTGTGTACGAATTTCATTGTATGTCAGAGATTTATTCTAATTCTCCTAATATGAAATATCCTCCAATTATTCTTTTAAATGGTAGGAATCGTGCGCCTCACTCTGTGTATCAATCGTCCATATCCCCTATTGGTGACAAATTGCAATTTTTGCAATGTTACATGCAATCGGTAGTTTTTGATTTCAAAAATCGTGTTGTTTAATAACTCATTTACATTGTTACATTCTCATATTTGTAGCTAGAGATCATATGCAGAATTTTGGGAATGGCAGAGCCCACGTATTTAATTAAATGTTTCGCCTCAAGAGCCACCCTTCTCCGTGCAAAAGATGTACTTGATTTTAGCCGAATAATTCATAGATGTTATTACTGTGAATGTTTCTTAGATGTTATTTCCAAATTGTATATCTAAAAAAGTACTTATGGTGCACACTTTTAAAAGATGGTGTTGAAACTCGCGACTCAAAATCACCAAAACATTGCCATTTGTTCTTGATGTATAAAACATATCATTAAAATTATGACAATTGTTGTACTCAAATTATATTCCGAGATAATAAATTATGCTTGCAGCATAATATTATTAATAGGATTAGAATTTAAAAAACAATATGTTATAGATGTGTTTTTAGCAGAATTCGTCGTTTAATTCGGGTTCCAACATTACGTGACATCATAAGTCGTGTCTGGTTGCAGTTTTTTTCCTTCAACTTGATCAGAAGAAACGTCTGCGTTTGTTAGAAAAACATTTCACATAAAATAAAAGGACAGTAAGTCTACTAATAATGTCAATGTCCATCATACGTACTCAGGACATTCATAGCCTATGACTCTCGTAGTTAACAGTGACAAAACAATCCACGATACATCTTTGATATTCATTCTTATTGTTAGAAACTCAATTCTCTCTGAGGGCACGTGAAATAGAATAAGTTTGATTGCATTCTTGTACAGTACATTTGTTTTGCAATAAATACTCAAATTTACTTCATTTCTTCATTTTGTCTCTCCGGCAAAAAATATTTTCATACGTTACAATCTGTCGGAATCAGGAACACGAATGTTTTTCATTGTGTAAGGCCTCATTAACGGGAATAAACTGATAGGACAAACCAATTATTTTATTTTTACAGAAAGACTTATGAAATGAATTAACTCAGAATACTGAACGAAGTTCAATGATTTTTGTGGGTTATTCCTACAGCTGAAACCTCTCTTAACGCAAGTTTCATATGTGCTTTATAGTACTTTAATATATTTCCAACCTACACGATTTGAGCACCGAAGAACAATCTCAAACTTACTTCTCCTTTCTTCCTTTCTGATTCGGGCCAACGTACTCCTGCATAATCTGTAATGAACGTTTTATAAGCTAAGCAGAGAACGTGTCAGCAAAGAAGAAATTGTTATGACCGAATAGGTTTTTGTTTTAATTTCTCATTTTTTATAATTTTTTCTCCGGCAAATAACTTTTTCTAATCCAATTACGGGACAAATTAACTTTAAAAACGTGATACATTATATGAATTAGTATTCATTAAATAGCATATTTTGCGTATGGTGAAATTGGCAATACTGTGTTGAATAACAATGGTACATTTCAAGATTATTTTAATTTTTAGTCGCACATCCGCAAATGATAATCGAAAAATAATGCATGCAATATGCGTTGTTTTCCTTCTGTAACATTGTAAAAGACCATCGACTGAGAAAAATGCAATGACGTGAAATCGGTTATTTTGAAAATAACCGCCATCCCTACATCAAAGCCGAATGCTCAACATGGCGGTTCCGTGGCTGAAGCCCTTCGTGATGACCATGATTCACCCGTCACGGCCGCCGCGACGAAAGCAGGAGACAGTGGACGGCATAGTTTAGCGTCGCTTGGGGGGGTGGGGGCAGGGGGACAAGTGTGAGCCAAAGAAAGAAGGGGCGAAGAAGAGAAAGGGGAAAGCTCCCGGCCTTCGCAGTCGACGGAAACTGAACGTGTAACCGCCCTCCTTCCTGGCTTCTGATGCAAGAGGAGGTCACCTCTTGGTGCTGGTTTTGTGCGGAAGACCTACTGTGATTCATTGACCTGCGTGGAAAGCAGACGGTCAGTGGAGGTTGGGGAAGATTCTTATCATTTTCCGCTAATGGATGGGAGCGATTCACGCGGAAGAAATAGACCGAAGAAGATTATATGACATTATGTGGAAACGTGAACGACACAGTTTCGATGTTTTTATATGTTATTCATCCCTCAACAAAGAAGTATCATAAAATAAATTTGTATTACTGCAGTCAACTTTTCAGTGATGTATTTAAATGGGAGGCTAGTAGAGGTAAATTCACTTTCCCCTCAAATATTTTATTTTATGAAAAATCATCTGTATACACATTTCGGTTTGCCAAAAAACTAACTTTTTTTCTTCATTTAATTCCGATTATTTGGTACACAATTTTAAAATGTAGTAAAATAATTTTCTTTCCCAAGAAAAATTATACATTTATTTTATCCCATCCTTGTTGATTTTATGTAACTAATAATAACGATTTACTACAATAGTTGTAAAACTAAATTAATGCTTTTCAGTTTGAAAATGTGTTGTATTAGCCAAGAGAAACATTAAAATATAATTAAATCATATTTTATCAAACACTTAACGTTTATTCATATATTGTGTAAATATTCTTTGGTATTATTTGACTATTTAAAAAAACTGGCTATTGGCTATTGGCTATGGCTATTGGACTCGGTTTGTCCAATATCCATAAGGTGTCTTCCAATAATTTCAGACAGGTCGTAGCGGCCAGTGAAAGAGAAAGGCTGATGAAATGTAAGAGGAAGTTACTCCTATGGTCACGTCCCGTAAGCCTCTCCGCCCCTTTCCTTCAGGAGACTTCGATGCGCGTGACACAGACGAACTCACTTGGGAATATCTGTTCCTGTTCGTGAAGCGTTCAATTTACGCAGCATTGCTGGATATAGTTAATCCAGAATGAGACAAAACAAACACATCTACTTTGTTAGATTTCATAAAGATTGGCAGATTTGGTTTTGCTGCTGAAACTCGTTCGAGAAAAACGAACTTGCATGACCGGTACTTCCGCGCGCGCAATTCAAACAGGCGGGTTCCTCACTCGGGATCCATTTCGTTTTATTTGTGGAGTTGGTCCAACAGGCAGTTAATACATATGTATCAATCAAGAGCGTGTATCGCACATTGGAGACAGGTACATACTTTCAATAATTTATGTTTACTTCACTCATTTGATTTATTTTAAACTACCAATAATTAGATTGTGTTGCTCTTAAGGGAAGTGCATGTTGAATTATCAGTCCCGTTACATAATTTCTTATGAGGTTTTCTACTTCAGAACTTGACTCGTTTTGTCTTTACATATTTTCCTTCGATAATTCCCTTTCATAATTTCCTCCACGACAGAATATGTAACATCATTGAATTGTTTTCATATTTTCCTCGTAATCACAATCCTCTCGATCCAGAAAAGTTACGCATTGTATATCGAGCTCCTTAACAAAGGCAATAACAAGAAGTAACATTTGAGTATAAAATAAAAACTAGTGGTGCTTTCTCGAATTTTTTCTAAATTTTCAATTTTCGAAAATTTAGAGAATTCAACGAAAATAAGATCCGCGCTATTATTTTCAATGTCTCTTCTATCCGTGGAAAAAAAATTAAACAATTTTTAGAAAATGATTTTGTGTAAATTGCATTAGTTTCAAGCACAAATTACGCGAAAAAATGCTCGTTTCTTCAAAAACATATGCATTAGTAATTATATAATTAGTGTTTTTTATAGAGCTAACATATAACATAACATTAAAGCCAAAAAAACTGAAATTAAAGAACTTCAGATACAACAAAATGGAGCCATGAGGGTAATAATTTAATGCAATAGACACACTCCAGTGCTAGACATGCTAGACACTGAAATGCATGTCAATAAAAGAGAGAATTCATTACAAGACACTAATTTTTATTTTTACATTAATTAAAAATCATATAACAGAAGATTTAGTGAACAAAATCCAAAGAGTGAAAGATAAAACAATAAGGGAAACAAGCCAAGCACAACATTTAGTCATTCATTTCAGTAAAACTGTACAGGCAAAAAATAGACTATTTGCAAAGGATTTGAATATTATATAATAAATAACATTCAGAAATAAAAAATTGTAAACAATTTTAAAAATTTAAAATAAAAATTATAAAAAACATAAAAGTAGAAAATTAATTTTGTAAATAGTGGAGTGTACCTATAATAATAGAGTATACCTACAGATGTAAACAATGTATGTAAATCTGTAGTGTATGTAACAAATAGCCGAGAAGGCTAAATAAACCAAATCTATCTACACTGTCAAAAATTACATTAATGTAGTTTAATGCACTATTTTACTTTAAATTTAATGTACAGTGTACATTAAATGATATTAATGTGCATGTACATTAAATTTAATGTGTACATTAAAATCAGTGCAGATGTAATGTACTACAGTACATTAAATTTCATGTACTCGTACTTTTAAGTTCCTAAATGTGTACATTAAATTTAATTAGCGTACTTTAATGAACTTTTACATTAAAAGTAATGCAGAAGCGTCTGCCAGTGCGTGTGTAAAGCTGAGTGTTGTGGTGTTTGTGTCGCAGCACTGCCGCCCGGGGTCGGGGTCGGCGCCGGCGCTGGCGTGCCGGGGCCCGTGCTGGGGGTGGGCGCGCGCTGCCGGCGCCGCGACGCGCACCTCGGCGCCTGCCTCACGCGCGCGGCCAACGCCTTCACGCGCCGCCTGCGCCGCGGCGCCCCCGAGCTGGGCTACCCGCACGCCGAGCCCATCGTCATCGACGAGGTGGCCATCCGCCTCGGCGGCGGCGACGACGGCTACCGCGCCGTCTTCAGGGACATCCACGCCTACGGCGTCTCCAACCTCACCGTCACCAACGTCCGGTGAGCTGGGGAAGGTGGTTCGATTCTCGGTCGGCCCACCGGTTGGGTCGCAGGGCGTCGATGGATGTCGCTGCAGAGCATCTGGTTGGAAGGTCCTAGGGTGCGAGTTGCGTCGGGGGAAGGATTTTCGACTCTAGCTGTTCAGCTAGGTTAGAGTCCCTAGATACAGAGAGTAGCGCAACCACCGCCATTTAATATCCTCTCACCCGACAGCCCCATCAAGCACAATTCACACGTTTTGACAGAAATGATAACTCTTCGTGACGTAATGCAGATTTTTAAGAATGCTAATATTATTTTGAGAGAGATTCATGGTTCTCAACACCCAGACTACTACCCATTTCCAATTTTCCTGACAACTGGATATAAAATGGCGGGATTCAAGGAACAATGGAATGCGCTACTCTCTGTGTCTAGGGACTCTAAGCTAGGTCGGGTTCAGCCGCTGTCTGGAGGAGAATTCTAGCGGTCGACTGCTCAGAACCCAGAAATAAAAAAGCACCCAATATACACAATTCGACTGTTGTTGTTTTTTATTTTGGGGTTAATTTTTCTTTCTGAATAAATTTATTCCTTTCTTTTGTAAATAATAAATAATTTGCATGTTTCTGGAGTGTTTCGGTGCTTCTGCAATGCAAAATTTTGCCTGGAAAGTATTTTTTTCAAACCAACTTTTGATTGCTTATTGCGGCTCAGTCGTTCAGAATATCTAGGTAGTTTATTAGACAAAATATGCTTAAAACTGTCTTAAGAACTTATATTCCCGTTTTCAACGTTTCCTGCCCTGATACCCTGTAGAGAAGGGGAGGAAATAGAATAACAAGATAAATGTGATGTGATGATTTATCCATTATCCTAGTAGAAAGAGTTCAAATGACTCAATTTCTTCTTTTTCTAAAAAGTATATTTATAACCTAAATTTAAGTCATCATTTCAGCAAGTCGGCAGGATATACTTATAGAAAGTTTTTCCACACATTTCGTGAAAGTAACTTGGCAACACTTTCGTTCAAACTTGGCGCTACTTCAAAAAAAAAAAAAAAAAAAAGAAAAGCCGACGTGTGTGAGGGGCTGATATTCGCTTATTAAAACCAAAAACGTTAAAGGTCTGTGTATTAAAGATAAACAATTATTTTACGCAATTAGATATTTGAAGATTTAAAACATTAGAAAATTTTTGAGGCAAGTTTTGCTTTCATGAGAACACCAAACTACTTGAAATATATAATTTCTGTTTTCGTATACTAAAAGGCAAACGTTGTATAATTTTACACTTTTGTGATGTTTTCTCTCAGTGATAAAATTTATATCATTGATGATAATGATCAATTTATATTAAATGTCGATAAGATAGTTCGCGTAATGTCATCAGATCAAAAAGGATGAAACGGAGAACTGAGAAAAAGCCTCTGACAAAAACGTGGATTTACCAACCAAAAAGTAAAGGAAACTGATTTTTACAAACTTTGGCATTCCGTCCAGCCGACGAACCAGATCACAGGAAAAAAATCTTGTGAAGGAACAAGGACACTGAAGTCACTTTCCCCTACGTCTTATCATGGCCCGAGGCAGGAGCGACGAGCTGTGTTTACATGGCCGGGAATTTCACCCACGGGAGTGACGCTTTTCCAAACAACGAACATCCGTCATTGCACGTCTATGAGTAAAACTAATATTGGGCCAGCATTAAACTTCCATTCAGTGTTAGATCATTGTTAAAGAACGAAGCGAAAGTCCACAAATGAAGAGTAGGGAGCTTATGAACTTTAAAACGGGGTAAGGGACGTTCACAAAATGTAACAAAAATATTAATAAATAAAGTATATTTTTGTTTTTCTATATCACTTCTACCTTCCTACTCTTGTCGTAGCAAATTCGCCTGTAACTAATGACGGTCCTAATTATTATCATACTTTCTCGCCTTTTTATGCTCGATTTTCCAGGTTTTAATTATTAAATGTCACCATCTAGCGGGGAAACATTTCACTACGTTTGCGGCCAAGAGTGTAAGGTTCATTCATCAGTAAAACATATCACGCTAATTTTAATATAAACCTAAAAGATTGTTCGTGATGGTCTGTAGCGTAACTATGACTCTTACAACAGACCAGAATCTCCATCATTAATCTCAACTACTCATTAGAAGTCTCTTTCGTGACCTCTTCTTCACTGTAACCAATACAGGACATTATTCATACAGAGAATTATACTTCGGTTTTTATAGCATGGCGCGTCAAATCCTGTCATCACGATGGAATATGTCACGGCATTCCATGTCTTCCTCGGTCGTGCCGGTAGATGTCGCATGATCGCGACCGTATCAATCACGTTGACGTGCCACGTTATAAAAACCGAAGTATATACTGCGGTTTTCTTAACTTTGCCCCTGACAGGAATCAGCTGTTCACGGTTTCATCCAATCGGGAGCGAACGTCACCATAGTGACGTCATTGTGGCGACATGCAAGCTCCCGATTGGATGGCAGCGAAACAGCTGACTCCTGTCAGGGGCAAAGTTAAGAAAACCGCAGTGCAGTTGAGGCATAACAATGCAGGTGTGTATGCGTGTGAGCGCGTGCTCATGGCGGTGTGCGCATGCGCAGGTCGGACCTGGACACGCTGCAGTTCCAGCTGAGCTTCTTCGTGCCGCGCATCTCCGCGAGAGCGCGCTACCGCAGCAGCGGCAAGCTGCTCATGATGCAGGCGTCGGGCGGCGGCGACTACTGGGGCGTCTACGGTGAGCGCCCCACCCTCTGCCTCAAAGTCGACTTCTCTTAATAGTAAAATAAAAATCTCCCTCCATCAACCGCTGTCACCCTCCATCACACGTCACCCTCAATCGCCCATTACTCTGTCACTAGGGGCTTAAAACATGGTCAAAAATTATTAATAAAAAGCTCTTAAAATGATTTAAAAATATCCTAAAACCAATGAAAATTACAAAAAAGTTATCAAAATCAGTTCGAATGAACAACTCAAGTTGTTGGATACGTTACTGGTGTAATCGAGGCTTCTTCGATTCATTTAACTCAGCTTTCAAACTTTTGGTTTGGACTGTTCTTTACCAGGAAATCTTAATCCTTATTTATCCACAAATCGGCCGAAATAGCGCTGACAGGCGACACAGGAACATTAAATTACATACTCACAATGGCTGACATTACAACTTCTGGGCGAAGAAATCGAATATGCTACCAGGTATAGGAACTCAGGAATTCTGTGGAAAACATTTGTTGCATCTCGTAAATATCATTTGAAGCAAGTGCCATTAAAATGACATTAAAACTGATTAAATCAGCGAAAAATGCATTTAAAAAGGTAAAAAAATACTTATTTGCCGAAATCTATTAAAAATGCAAAAACAAAATGACGTATAAAAATGGGTAATTTCCATTTGTCATTACATAAAATGAATTTCTATACTAAAAGGCATTGTTCTAAAGTGAAAAGAAAAGAAAAAACATTACGTTAAAATCCACCCCCTATTGATCACGCTCTGTCACTGTCCATCGCTTTATCTCCCTCCTTCATAGCTAATCTCCTTCCATTACAATCCGTCACCATGCATTTCCCATCATTTCATCACTCTCCATCGCACCCCGTCACCTTTCAACAAATACCGTTGCCCGTCATAAGCCTCCATCACACTCCACCACTTCCAAAGGAGATGGGGATATTACCACCCCTTCGGGAGCTTCAATACCAAATATTTAAGTCGTAACGGAGCTCGCGATCCTTTCTTGCCAGCTCGTGACTTAGAAAGGACTTCCTGTTCTAATTGGAGTTTACTAATCAATAAACAGCGGTAGGGGTTTCCATTCATGAATAGTGGTTTCCTCCCTTGATATGTGTTTTATCTAAGCTGGTAATTGCGCCTTCGTTGGCCTAGGCCAATAGAAGTTCCAATAATAGTAATTTCCCAACAGGGGTGGAGCATAGCACAGTGGAGGTGAGGTTGGTGAATTACCTAGGTGCACACGCTTTTTTGTACGCTTATACATTTTTTTAACATTGCATCTAAAGATCACGCACGGAAAAGAGAGAGGGACGGCAGACTCCAATAGGGAGGTTAACGTCACTACAGCTCCCACTTTAACGGCTCCCTATAACAGTCTGCCTTCCCTCTCCCTTTTTCGTGCGTGACCTTGAGACTCCACGTTAAAAAAATCGAAGTATAGTACCACTTAATGTAGCCATTACCGTACTGTAATAAAACAGTCGTTGTGGTGTTCATTAGTCACCAGTGATCGTCAGTTGTCTTAAAGTACTGAACCGTGTTTTCCATTCTACTGCGCTTTGTATTGCGCATTTTTTATCGAACTAGTTAGGTAAAACGTGTTTACCAGCCTAAACGAAGATACCTCAACTTTACGGGTGATTAACGGTGCAGAAATTACTGTTGAAGAGATGAGTGGGGCTGCAAAGTTGCATTTTTACGGACGGAATACATCCGTAAAAAAGCAATTTTAAGAGTGAGTGTACAAAATAAATCCCATCGCTTGGCGACAGTCTCCTCTCTTTGAGAGAGCGTAAGCCAATGAATCAGTAACGCAACGTTCGGGCCCGCAAGGCCCAAGTAAAAAAGGGCCTATTTTTTAGGTTGAAGGTTTTGCGATTGTAAGAAGTATTAATTTAATTATTTGATACTTTCTCTGATATCTTGCGATAGTTGATACAATAAAAGATTAAAAATAACATCTTCCAGAATAACTATTTTTCTGCTAACCCTGTTTCTAAATCAATGAAGGTATGGCTAAGTAATTCATGTAGGTTTTATAAGTCTTAATCTTATAAAAGTAAATAATAGAGACAGACTTTTATACTATTGGTTATTAATCATAGAATGATGAATACTAGTTTGTAAAAGGATTTTTTTTAAAATTTAAAGTACGTACTAATACTACTTTGCTGTGCACCTTTATAAAGAGGGCCCGGATAAAAGTTTGCGGGCGGGCCCGCACCCATTTCGTTGCAGTGGATGAAGGGGTAGAGAAGTGAGAGTGTTATAAGGAGGGGAGGGGTGGTGAGAGTGTAATAAGGAGGGGAGGGGTGGTGAGAGCTTCCGTGTGCGTTCGCAGAGGGCGTGCGCGCCAAGGTGTACTTCCGGGCGCACCCCGTCGAGGGCCGCGACCTGCGCCCGCACCTCGTGGTGGACGACCTTAAGATGGACTTCAGCGTCAAGGACATCCGCATGGGCATCGAGAACCTGCACAACGGCAACACCGTCCTCCGTAAGTCCAGCTTTACCTGCTACGAAAACAAAGAGAAACGAAAGAACATGTAGATAAATAATTAGACTAAGGTCCGATTAAATTAAGAAGGTGATTGACAGTTCTGTGTGACGTCAGGACGCCTTTCCCGTTTCCATGGTAGCTGCCAACCAGAGAGACAAAACGTGACGTGTCAGGTCGCTCAGTTGCCTCTGCCGAACACGGGGAACTTTTGAGCATCGCAAGCGACTTCCCTGCCGCCGCGCCGCTCGCGTTTCTGCCTGTGCTGCGCGCGCAATGTGTACTGTGTTGTGAAGAGTTGCGTTGAGGTTAGGCTTTTGTCGTAGTTTTTACACTTTTACACGTATTTTTTGAAGTGTTTGTTTTCGTGTCCCGGTATCACGTGCTCAGTGGTTTGCGACCTGCCAACGTTGCTCCCCTCCACTCACAAATGTCAATCACCTTCTTAATTTAATCGGAACTTACATACTATGATTTTTAGACAGCCATTAGTAATAGCTGTTTTTTAGGACATGCAATGCGCGCCAAATGTTCAATTTTTAGCACTAGTGCTGAAAGAGAACCGATGCTCAATATTCAGTTAAAACTGTGAATGCATCGAAGAAAACAATATATTTTCACCTGATCAGATGAAAATGCTGTCGACCGCATCAGCTACTGCCCTTAATGTAACATAGAACCTAGTTAAGTGATTTATATACTTGTTAAAATAAAATGAAGTCAGTAAGGGTGCCTTTTGGTACACGTGATAAATGATTTTATTTTGGTCTTAGGATTGCGTCACTCCGCCTATCGGTCTCGTATCGCAGTCAATCCTAGTCGCCAAATAAAATGCCACTTTTACCGCTCGTGTCGTAAATAATTATTGTCAAATGTGTTTCAAAACAATTCGCCTGTCTCTACAAAATCAGATCCGAGCAAATAGATTTTCAAAGAAATAATTCTGTAAAAACGCATTGGCAATTAAAATAGGTAAAAAATGAAATATAGAACAAATTCACATTGTTAAATTTAATCGTTAATTAATTGTTAATCATTTACTGCTCAAGTTAAGAAATCAAAACAGGTACATTTTAAAATATTGACCAAAAGAAAAAAGATTAGACTTAGATTTCTTGATAACCAAATTCATTAACATTTTTCATGGGTTTTTGTCTTCAAAATTATTTTTTTTAGTTTTAAAGTTTTCCAAAAAAATGATATCAACATTGGGATCAGTTGATACTTTGTTAAAAGATTTGTTAATTTTTGATATGTTGTGAATACTACAATACAAGAAGTTTTTGGAGGGTCAATACATTTTGAAAATCATAGCCCACGCATGATGCGACTTGATCTCCCACTTGATTTTCTCTTTTTTTCTACTTGATTGCCTCTTTTTTCTACATGGGATCATTCCACTATGAATGATGTGATAGCATTCATCAGTACAATTGATTCTTAATTGCAGATAGAATAGACATTAGCATAAACAGTAGCCAATTTTGAAGTTAAAGCTGAAAGTAACTTATTAAAATTGCAGATAAATTTTTGTATTTTACTTTGTTGTTGTTGTTGTTGTTTTGTTGTTGTTCTTGTTAAATTAACATTATTTTAGAATTAGATGCCCCTAAATACACATAAATTCCTTTGTTCAATTTTTGTTGATTGTGTGAAGGTGTGAGATAAAAAGCATGCTACTTCACAACATTCTAACAATATCTCATTCAATTCATTTTTCAGTCATTCCATGTACAATTATCAAAACATTGAGTGATAACATTTAATTTAAGTTTCTTTGATGATCTCAGCTGTAAGGGGGAGAGACATCTGCAGATGAGTGCAAAAGAATCATGGGCTAAAACAGGAATCTTGAAGGTCTAAAAGAAGTTCTGTTTCTTCAAACTATATTCTCAATTTCCTATGTGCTATAAACCTTCCTATAAACCTTTGTGGTAGTAAGCTCCACAAATATTATTGAAATTGACATCATTTCAGTGATGTGTCTTTGTCTCTTCCAATGTCCTTGATTCCTCCATGTCTAAACAAATAGGATAAAATATCAGTAGCAGCCATTTTCATAGTTTTCTTAACATTTTGGGACCACAGTAAAAAAATTATTATGAGAAACTGAATGTGTTAACAGCATACCTTTTCTTCAATAGATTCCTTGCCTAGAAATAATCAATTTTCAATTTGCTCTACTTCTTATTATTTTTTTTCCAAACCCTCACTTTGATCCGGTAGTAGCCACTTAAAAATTGCAAATTTATAAATGGTCAAGTATTTGACTCACATTGCAATAGCAATATTATTATTACGTTTTCAAATTAATGTTTAAACTAGTGGCCTGTGGTAGCAAAAAGACTGTGGAAAAAAATGGTTTTCAAAAAGTAGCACACACACTGCTCATGAAAAATAATGAGGGTCTAAAAAAACACATATACAATACCATAAAAATTAAATATTTTAACCAAATTAGTGCTCACAAATACTGCAGTAGCATAATCTTCATATACATCATACCCTACAACAGTTCTTTACATAACAAGAATACCAAAAATGTTGCTGTTCCACAAAGCATCATGTAAACAGCAAATATGTAATGGCAGGTGGCCTCTTCCTCGGAGCCTTTCTGTTGCATAATGTCGGTTGTGGTCTAAACAATGACACAATGAGAATGAGAATTCAGTTGAAATGTTCAGTTTGAGAATAGGTGGAACACAATCATAATTGCATTTGTCAGTGAAAATGAAAACATTTTCATTATTTTTAGATTTTTCCTGAGTTTTGGGAAGTATAACAAGTTGACCTATCTCCAATGACCGGAGCCTACACAATTTTCTGGCAGTTACTGCATACTTTGAAAGTTGGTATTATAGACGCAAAAGAGGAGGAAATGAATCAATGATCTTCAAAGTCAGGGGTGGATTTAACCTGCTTTCCGCCCTAGACAAGTCCCAACTTGTCAACTCTCTCCCACATTCCTGCCCCTGCTTGTCAAAAAAGTTACAAATTATGTACTTACTTAACTAAATATATTAATTTGATTTGATTTGATTTGATTTTTTTTATTTGATATTTAATTTGATTTTCAAAAATGTTCGAACTAAATTTCGTTGTGGTATTTCCTATCTTACATAATGGTTGGACTGTTTATAGTATACCAATCAAACAACAGGTTTACTTCAATTTCGGGTACAATAAGATTATAAAAATATAATAAAATGTTATTGGTTATCCAATTTAGTATTAAAAATTTTCATCTCACTTTTTGGCTGCGCAAAATTGTTGATCAAATCATAACTTAACAATAGTAATACATTAGATGCTATTTTCATAATTGACAGTTCAGTGATTCTGTTCAACCTCATATAGTTTTTAATTCTTTTCGAAGTTAAATTTTAATGTGTGGATGTTCTGAAATGTTGATGGCTATTTTTTTTTAATTTCAATTTTAAATTTTGGTATATGTTCTACTTTCTGTTACATGAGAAGTCTGCAACCACCCAACCTTGAATCTGTGCATCCACATGTCATTATCTGCACTAGTACACTATTATTTAATCCTACATTTTATGAGTAACCATTTAGGAAGTTCAATATGAAGGGCAAACTTTTAAAATTGTCAATTAATGTAACATCAATTAAATATAGTTTCATATACAAATTATAATTAGTATATTTGATTAATTTTAGTAGTATCCACAAAGACAAAGGTTCAAAGGCAATCAAAATGAGTTTTCTGTATTATTCTTTGAAATTCTCATTTCAAGATTTATTGCAATGTTTCACATGCTGTGTGTGCATACATCTTGAGGCTTGAAATTTATGAGTTCAATGATTACTCTCAGTTTAAAACATAACTAAAACACGGAAATGAAATATTAAAACTTTTAAAAATATAATTTCACTTCAGTCATATGAATAAAATACAAGTAGAACCATACAATTTCCATAGAAAAATAGTAAAGAAATAAAAAGCAAAAAACTAACAAGAGAATAAAAAATGTTTATAAAATGTGTATCAAATGTTTATATGTAAAAGGCCATTGGAAAAACTAAAGTTTGAAGAGTCCAAACATTATTGAATTGAAATGAATTGAATTGAATTGCCTTATTTTACATGGCGAGACTCAGGCCATGAGGCCTGCTCTTCCGTCTGACCATGCAAATTTCGCTACACTCCTGTCCCCAGATAGAGCGGAAAGAAGGCATTACTGAGGCGACGAAACCGGCGATTTGAATTTAGCTCAGAGGCTTCATTTAGGCTTGAGGATCTTTTACATGCAAGTAAATCTACTAACATGGGACAGCCGGTTTTACTTCCCCTCCAAAGGAAGGCATACAAAGGATTTTTTTCGCCCCTAAAAATCCACGACTTCAATCGGGTTTGAACCTGCGAACTTGGGTATAGCAGTCCATTACACTAACAGCTATACCATCACCGCTGCTATTATCTCATTAAACATTATCTCATTTCATTGAAATAGGTTGCGTCAGATGAGGTGTTGATGGGGGGACCACTGTGCAAGCAAGTTGGCAAGCTTATGAAAGACTTCAAATTATTTATTAATTATTGTTTAAACTTTCTTCTTGATTTATTGTCACACATTCCCTTGTCTTGAAAATGTATGCTTTCACACTTCCCCAATTGTTATATTCTCTGAGGCTGAATCAAAGTATGAATGACTGAATTCAATAAACTGAAATCATGCCTCTTAAATTAATTTACTTGTTTAATAGCACTGAACATTTAGGCAGGAATTAATTTTTTTTTTTCTATTATGCTCTTCATGTTTTAAATTAAACAAAAAGAGAATTTGAGTAATTAATTAAAGTATAGAACACACATTTCCGTAGCAAATTTAAAATCATTAAGACACAGTTTTTTTAAAATATATTATTAACTGAAAGATGGGTAAAGACTAAAAATTGGTTGTTGCCTTAAAACTTCATTTTTCTGCAACAGCTCTTTCCTTCTCATTTACCATCTTCATGGCATGTTGTATATGTTTTTTTCTTCTTCCTTTTGTATCTTTCACTAATACATTATTTCTCTGTACTGTTTCTGTAATATGTTATTGAAAATCACTCATGATTACATCAACTTATACTAAGATATACTGTATTGCTTGAAGCATCATAGTAAAAACAGCCCACTATTATTTATAAAATAAGGAGCTGATAACTTGAAATCACAAATGTGTAATAAAATTGTGCATGGATATTCTGAGTCTTAAGTACTTACACGAAACAATAGAGATAAGGCTGACATTTTTTTATTTAACAATGAATTTTCTGTTATCACTGTGTAATTGATGATTACTTACTGAGGTAGTTTCTAATATGTTCTGTACTACATAATTCAGTTTCACCTAAGTGAGAGCTTGAAATAGTATTTTTGGTATATTGGAATTGCATAATTTCTTTAAACATTTCATAAAAAATGCTTGACAAAAAGCTTAATTTTGAGTATCAGCCACCAGAGAATTATATTCAACCTGAAGCATTTCCAGTTAAAAGTATGAGTACCAAAACAGCCATTTCTCTTCTTCCAATGTATTTCAGTGTAATGTGTCAGAATTTGATGCATGTCACTCATGAATTCTTAAAGATGTATACCAGGAACGTTTACAAATCTTTCTAAAACCCTTGTTTTGATAATGATTTCCAGTAATCAATTAATAGAGCATTTCCCATAAAATGAAAATGCTCAATCCTTTGAATATTCTCCAGAAAAATTGTTATTTAAAACACAAAATATTATTTGTTTATTTTATTTAAAAAGGCTTGATTTCCAACTTCAGATCTCATTGTGAATTTTGTTTTATGTTCTTAAACCCAGTTGTCACAGTTGACCAATTTCTCCTCCCAATTGTTCTTTTTGAGAACTTTTGAATATTACATCTCAAAGACCTTTTTCTTTGGAGTTCCTCTTTTTTCTACACTTCTACACTTTTTCTTTGTTGTTTGTGATCAAAATCACTTGATTATCGTCTTTTTCACCACTTTGAATCACTCTTGTGCTTCATTTTCATTTTTCAAGATATCTTGAAAGTTTTCCTATCAATGAATTTCACTTGGTGATTTTCTACCTTTTTCATGTTTCCTTCGATTGATAGTTATTTTTGTTGTTTTAGTCTTTCTGGTAGTTTCAAAGTGAAATAAGAGGAATTCTATATTTTTAATACTAGTTGCATAAATATGAAATTCTTACTTTTACAGAAGCTGCTCTGAACCTCTTTATCAACACCCATGCCCAAGATCTTCTGAAGGAAATGAAGCCTGACTTGAAGCGGAAGCTGATGGTTCTCATGCGATCGTTCATGGAGAACTTGTTTAATCGCATCCCATATGATGCATGGATCGCAGAATGAATGCAGCTTCTCATGCACTGTGGGAATTCTTTGTACATGCAGCAGACATTTACTTGCAGCACAATACACTTGTGAAGTTGAACAGGAGAGATGTCTTATTGTGAGTGCAACATGAGGACACAAGGCAAATGAAGTTGGTGTTCACAGGGTATGTAATTTATATTTTGATGCATATTGTGTCAATGTGTTTCAGAAATGATTTTATTGTTGATAATGCTGCTTACATATTGTTAAATTTATGTGAGATTTGAATCCAAAGCAATATATTTAATATCTCTAATTTGATCTGTTTAGTGAAGGTTGACAGACATGGAAAGTAAGATATCAATTTGAACAAATGTTTGAAGTTGTCAGTAGTCCTTCTTGAACAAAAATATGTGAAGGGACAAGTGTTATTGTAATTTATTAGTTGATATTTTCATGATGTCACTTTTCTACTTTTACAGCAATTTTAGAAAGAATAATCAAAATGTTATTTGGCTCTGTATGTTTTTGTCAAAGTACTATGATCAGCTTCTCAACATATGTATAATCCATTCAAATCCATCCAAAAATGTCAAGCAATTACAATAGTTTTTTACTCAATAAAATAAAATATAACAAAATAAAATAAGCTTAGTATATTTTCCTGATTTTCTGCTAATAATCCTTAATGGATTCACAGAATAATACAGTGCACCAGGAAAGTCTGGCTGCAAAGGCCCCTTGGTACAGGAAGTGCTAACAACAGAAATTATCTCGGTAACGCAAGCTAAAGTTTGTAACAAAAGAAAACATAAAGTGAGTACTCTCACCACAATCATAACAGATTCTGGAAGTGCTGTCCTCTTCACTTGTTTTCCAGACTCAGCTCAGTGGAGAGGGAATTCTCTGGTGTACTGTATCATTCAATGGTTGTTGCAAATACAATTTGTTTTACACATTACCGTTGCAAGCACATTACTGTACACATTACCATTTTGTATTTTATTACTCTGTTTTCTTGGATAAAAGACAATGTTTCAATGGGGAAAAACGAAATTGGATAGACTAGTATTAATTAACAAGTTAAAAGCACTAAGCAATGTTTATTCTGATCATTTCACGTTAATAAAAGTGTTTTTAAGTAATGCGTACTAAGACATAAAATACTATTTTTCTATATTTAGCAACTTTCATTTCTAGATCATTCAGAATTCTTTGTTGTTGTTCTTTACATAAAAGAAAAGAGAATCAAAGACTGTAATTCATAGACTTTTGAAAGTACATTCAAATAAGTATTACCTATATTTAATAATAAAATATCTATACCATAGTGATCTTTGAGAAATGAGTATTAAAATAAAACTAGATATTTACAGTTCATAGTTTCCATTTGTTTTATTCTTCATTAAGCTTTTGTTACTGATAATAAGATTTTTTTTATAGTTATCGTAACCTACATGTAATCCATCTGAAATTACTTTATCACACTCGGGAATTATAACCAAACTCTTTTTTCAATTGATCTTTCTTGTAATATTTTAATACAATAAAATGTGAAACTCCTGTGAAGTTTGAACATGAAATATTGATATGTACATCACTGGTGTAGTTTGGGAGGATGGGGGTGGTCTGTTGCAGGAGACACCAATTAGAACATTGTATAGTTAGAATTATGTAATTTTAGATTTAGATTATTTATTTAAAAACTATATTTCAAGTATTCATAATTACACACAGTTTTTAATATATTATAAATAAATGTCGTGTGCAAATATACTTGTATATTTATTAAATAATGTGTTAAAAAATTCAGTAATAGATATTTTTGTATTTAATTAAGGGGTTCTATTAGATTTGCCCTGAGTGACACCAACTGAAGCTAAGCCTCTGATGCACACCCAAACAGGAAAGGGGTGACAGCAAATATTCCACACATTAATACATATGAACTTTTACTTAAAACTCTATATTTCAGAGTTGCAAAAGAAAGTTTTTTTTACGGCAATTTCTTAGTAGATTTAAACGTTGACTACCATGTGTTTGATCATTATATGCAAAGCATTAGGCTACCTAGTACATCTCTAATTTATTCAACACGCCTGAAAATATTTATTTGAGAAACAAGCATATTTTTCATGTAATGGATTAATTTATACACATTTCTTATTCAATATTTTCTAGATATTAGATTTGTTCGTTTTGATGTAACATTTTGAATTGCAACCATGCTGTTTCATTCTGTTTCTTTGAAAAGTATGTATGTCAAATTTGGAAGCAATCACTCCAGTTGTATTATTATTATCATTATCATTATTACTATTATTATTATTATTATTATTATTATTATTATTATTATTATTTTTAATACGGTAAATAACGTCATTTTTATATAATAAAAGATCATATACATAATAGCGAAAAATTGCAAAGTGACAATATTATATTCTTCCCACTCCATCACTGCCCTTTGGAGGGGGATGACATCGGGGACATCCTGGGGGAGAAACAGCCTGCTCGATGAAGATAGTGCCATTAGTGCACTCTGTGGAACAGAACTAAACTACTGCACCAATTTGATTTTTGGCACCGTCATCCATCTCACCCATAAGAGACGCATACAATCCAATTCAGCTTTAAATGGATGCCAATCCCTAGATGGTTCAGTGGTTGAGAATGAGACCGGCACACAGCACTCCGCCCTCCCCAAGAGAGTATTGATAGAGCATTGAAGTACTTGGCTCGTTCAAATGAATTACTATAAAGAAAAATATTTTGAAGAAACGGTATTTTATACACATATTTGTGGTGGAAATTTTATTTTCATTCCTTTTTGTTGGAGCCATGGAACAATGGCACTATCCAACCAGTGATATTAATGATATTAATCGTGGTGGCAGCCACTGATATTAAAACATGTAGATCGTGGAATTCACTCTCATGACAAATCATCTTGACTGTTTGCTAATATGAATTATTTTTGTTAAAAAGAAAAAATATTGCATTGATCTAGCACTGAGAAAAACAACTGGCGTTTCTCTAGAAAAGAAGAATAAACAAGTTAAGCAAAATCAACATGTTTTGTTCAGAATAATTGACATTGTATCTATATTCAAAATACACAACTATAATTTTTTAGTTGACAGCATAATAATTTAAACTAATATTTCACATTGACCTCTTTCCTCCTCTTAGAGTTAACTCACTTGAGCAACCACTACTAGTGACTCGCTCTATGATCCGTAATTAATCATGACAGACTACCCCACTGCGACCACACCTGGCCAGATTTTTATCGATGGCCATCAGCCACCCTAAATATATCCCGGAAACCATTTGAGTGGATTATATATCGAAAATCGAGTTTACCTATTAAAACCATGGTAATATATCCTTCCCAGCAACGAATCAGTAATGATAATATCAGGGGAAGTATCCATTCTATTAACGTCGGAAGCTTCTGTGAGTCACCTACCCAAGCACTGTGAGGAAATTGTACTTTTCGGATGTATTTTGTAACTGGAATATCCTCGGCAGTGTGTCTGTATCGGCGAACGACTTCCCTAATTCTAATTGGGGTAATACGTCCCCAACTCGAAATAATTGCGGCAGGAAAGGGCGCTCGAGCGTGAGTCAAGCCCCCCCCCCCCCGCCACAGGGTCATAAAAGACTGAGGGTCGCGCGTGGGTGCAGTCGCCCTGGAGAGGACCTGTGGCAGGTAGGCTTCCAACTGACCAACTGCTCTGCTCTGCATGCGACACACGCACCGTCTACTCGAACAGGTCACGGCACCTCGCGGAGAGCAGGCATACCCCCTCATTGAAAATACATACAGGATTTTGAAACTAGTGGTGGTACAGAATGACACAGAATTTCCCGTATTCATTTTCTATTTCCTTTGCTGTCGGCTAGCTATTCGGACTTGACACATACTCTTGCCAGCTGCCATCTATCGCCATCCAAGGTATATTTTTTGACATTTTGTTAAGTTTTCGGTTTCCTAAAAGTAGAATGTAGATATTATTTGAAGAATATTAAAGAACAGTAAATCCTCGCTCTAAATGACAATTTTCTGTGAAAAATGTGGATCCTTTTTTAAGAAAATTGCGTTTAAGCGCTACTGTAAATTCAAAATTTGGAGCTCGTACTTTACATGAAGCCCATGGGACGTTTACAAAATTTTCAAAAAATGACGCCAACAATGTTGATGAAATTTTGTTGTTAGATAGTCTGAAAAACGTTTAAGAGAATGGCGCTGGGCTCGTGTTTGTTAAAAATTGATTTTTCAAAAATTGAAAATATTCCAAATTTTTTTGGCGTCTTCTTGGAACTACAATTAAGAAGATACAATTTTTTTAAAATGAAATGTGTTCATTAAAACAGATCTGTAAATAAGGTTATGCCCATCTTTTCAAAAAATGCATATTTTTGGAAAATTTTGTGTCAAATGGCAAATTTTTATTTTCTTTAAACCATTTTTCTTAAAACACCACTCAAAATGTTCTGATTAAATTGGGATCTTAGAAAGCATAAAGGAAGTTTTAGAGAATGGTGTAGGTCTCATGTTTGTTGAAATACCTAATTTTTCGAAAAAAAAAAAAAAAAAAATTGGCCTCTTCCTACAACTACAATTGTGAAGATACAATTTTTTTCTAAATGAAATGTGTTAATCAAAAACAGATCTTCAAATAAGATCACCTTCAATTTTCCCATAATATGAGTATTTGTGAAGTAATTGGGCCTCAAAATTAGTCGCCCGCTCTTAACCCGGGAGTGGTAACGCGGGGGTCTGTGGGACCCCCACGATCCCTTCTTCCCGCTTGTTGTATTTCCCATGTTGGCTACTCTGACCATTGTTTTGGTACCTTTTTCTTTTTATACCATGATATTTAGTGTGCTCTTAGTTTGCCAGTTTAGTGAGTTTTATCCGTGTAGCAAGCTATTGTTTTCTTTCGGATGCCCAGAGACCCCCACGTTACCTTCTACGCTACAGTAGCAAAGGTGTCTTCAGTCTCGTACATTCTATTAGTTTGGGAATGTATTGCATGCTGTATTTTTACGTTAGGATTCCCCTGCAAAATTAATACTGAAGTACCACGAACATTTTAGGTCACTTTATATGCTAAGAAAGGAGTGAAAGAATACGCCAATTTTTGCTGAAAGCGGGAACAGAATATCATTACTCACCGCCCTGGAAAAAGCAGTCTGCAAGCAATTCCAAATGACCAGGATAATGCTTTCTTTGTTTATTGATTTGGATATAATTGAGAGAATTACAGAATCCACCAACATCAATAAATTAAATGGACTTAGGAATAAAAATGATCGCAGCACGTATAAGACTGACAAAGAGGAAATGAAGGCAGTAATGCTATGTATTTTGGCTGTGTCTGTGAAATCAGGGCACCAAAATTTTGTTGAATTGTGGAAAGTGGATAATATGGGTATTGAAATTTTCCATTGTACTTTGAATTTGAAAGGATTTCAGTTTTTTGTTACGAAACATGGGCTTGGATGTGACAACACGCGCCGACTGGTAGAAAAATTGACACCAAAGAGTAGATACTTTCCTGGTGAATTCTCAGAGTTGTTTAGGAACTAAATTCTCAATAAATTGTTTAATTGCATGCAAAACATTGTTAATAATACAAGAAGAATATTATATTAATTTTTTTAATAATTTAGCATATATAGTGAAAAGTGTGTGGGGGTCTGCAGACACCCCACGTTACCACTTTTGTTTAAAAAAGTCACGTTACCACTGCAGGGTTAAAATCATTTGCTTCAAGATCGTAATTTCAGAGGTGTTTTGAATAAGGTGAATGCTACGTATGCTAGAATGTGAATATTATTGCATATTTCTTTGTTTGTTTCTTACATTTGAGCTTTTTCTATATTTTTACAAATTAATATTTCTGAAATTATTTAAAACCTATGTGAAATAAATATGAAATATTGCTAAAATTTAGTCGCCCCCTTTCAAATTACGCAGTTGGATGCTACGTAAGTTAGAATGTGAAAACGAATAGATGAGTGGGCATTGTTGGCTGTTGTAACCCTTTGAAACGCCACACTGATAAGGCGACAATGACGGCTATGTTTTGTTCGCGGTAATATATACACGGTATATAAAGTTTTGAAAAAAAAATCTATTGCTTGAAACTATTTAATTTTCGCACCAAATGTTCTACGATCAGTTTAACCAAAAATGACGACTGAGATGTGTTAATACGGAGTGAAATTGTGGAATAAATAGTATTACATAACTATTACTAATGGCGAGAAAGTACGTGCTGTTTCAGCACCACTAATTATTTTGCATAGTAGCGCCTTATGTCGTGTTCTATCGAAAGCCTGGGTTATGTCGATATAGATTCCTATCGTATAAAAAGCCAGTCGACCATCGTCAGTCGTAGTCATTCGTTGCCGTTTATAGTTTCGGCCAGGGGTTCAGCGCCGTTTGCTTCCCAGGCGGTCACCCGCCCAGGAACCCGCGATATCTTGAATTGCATAACTTTCGTGGCTTCACGGAGCGTTGGTAAGCAATTCGACTACCGACGCCGGCGATATTTTTAGAAGACGATCACTATACTTTTAGTATCCAGTTAACGGATTTCCGAGTTGGAGACAAAACCTCGACCTCCCCGATTAGCATGAAGCGAATGTGGGTCGGGCCAAAGCAAAACTGGCTCCGTAATTTATGCCGAAATATACGAGCAGATCTTTCTACACGTCCATAAATCTGGCTGACACACTACAGCAGAACGCGACGAAAGTTAGCTCATAATTTTAGACTGATTTTAGGGCAATTAAATGCTCGATTCCGAAATTTTTGGCTTTTGTAGTTTTCTCAAAACTCAGTGGTCAACCCGCTGTCACAAAATCAGAAATCAAAGCTACTTCAAAATTGTAGTTTAATTTTTGGCAAACAAAAGCAGTCAATTTGATTTCTTCTTCTTCTTCTTCTTCTTCTTCTTCTTCTTATTATTATTATTATTATTATTATTATTATTATTATTATTATTATTATTATTCCTCTAAATCACGACTTAAGATGTTATGTGTCGGCTGAATATAAAATCTACTCCAGGTTGCAACCAGCTACCTAAGGAGCAGATCTAGGGACTGTCGGTGCCTCTACAATACTTTGCGCAAAATGTGGGCTGTTCCAAATAAAGCTATTTCTTGCACTTCCCAGTCTTTTGGATAACCTGGGAGTTTAGACAAGTTCTTACACAAATTTAGCGGAACAAATCCCAGAGCTCCGATAACTATCGGGACGACCTGTGCCTTTACGCCCCACATTCGGCTGATCTCGATTTCCAAACTTTTGTATTTAAGACGTTTCTCTGCCTCCTTGGTAACGACGTCTTGATCGCAAGGTACAGCAACATCGATAAGTAAACACGATTTTTTCGTCAAATCCCGGATAACTATATCCGGTTTGTTTGCCGCTATCGTGCGATCAGTTTGAATTTGTTGGTCGTACAATATCGTACACAATCCAACAGACGTCACCGGTTTTGGTGAGTGTTCGTACCACTTGAGGCATGTGTTTGGAACTTCGAGGGCGGTACAGATCTGCCAGTGGAGGTAGCTACACACCCTGTCATGTCTTTTCAGGTATTCGGTCTTTGCTAGAATTGGACAAGCTGAGACAATATGATCAATGGTTTCTACTTGCTCCTGGCAAATGCGGCATTTACCATATTGGGAAATTTTGAGAACCGCTTTATCATAATGTCGTGTTCTCAAGGCCTGATCTTGGGCAGCTATTACAAGTGCTTCCGATTCTGGCTTCATTCTTCCCCTTTTAAGCCACGTAAATGATTGATCTTTATTGATCTGCACCTTGTCCATTCTTTTTAGGTATTGTCCTTGGAGTGGTTTGTCTCTCCACGTTTTCTTTAACATTTTTTGTCTCACACTTCATGTTTATCAGCATCAGAAGTTCAGTGTCTGTGTTATTCGACGTGTCTTGCTTAGTTTTCTTCGCAATGCTTCTTGCTACACTAACAATGCCTCTGTTTCCCATTCTTCGGTCAGATTTCATGACCTGCCTCATTAGAGGGTCATCTTGATGGCTGACTACGTACTTCCCCAACCCGACTATTGCGTTGTGCCAGGAGGTCCCAATTTGTCTGAGGCCTCTTCCTCCTTCCTTACGTGACACATAAAGTCTATGTATATCAGCTCGAGGGTGGGAAACATGATGCATTGTTAGAAGTTTTCTGGTTTTTCGATCCATGGTGCGAATTTCGTGCTCAGTCCAGTCCCCTAGCCCAAAACTGTATTCGGCTACAGGTACCGCCAAACTACCTATTGCAGATATTTTATTCCTGGAATTGAGAGCGGACTGCAGGACCAGTCTCACTCTCCTATAATACTCCCTACGAATTCTCTCTTTCATTCTGTCGTTCGAGATGGTCTCACATTCTTCAATGCCCAGATATTTGTAAGTTTTACCTGGCTCAAGATCTTGAATCACAGTGTGCGTATCAATTTCAATGTTCTCAGACGTTGTGAGTTTCCCTCTTTTTAAATTGATTTTTGCACACTTGTCAAGACCAAACTTCATGCAGATGTCATTACTAAAGTCACACACGACAGACAGCATTTGGGAGAGAATCGCTTCATTCTTAGCAAACACTTTCAGATCATCCATGTAAAACAAATGTGATACTGGCCTTTCATCACCATGGAGCTTAAACCCAAAGTCAGCTTGCGACAACTGTCTCGATAGTGGGATCAAACTGATGCAAAACAGCAGAGGGGATAGTGAATCTCCTTGAAAAATACCCCTGTTAATCTGAATACTTCTGGTTTCTACTGCTTCCTTTCCGCTGTGTATTAGTAACCTGGTACTCCACAACTTCATACTAGCCTTGCAAAATTCAATAAGTCTAGGATGAAATCGATAGATCTCCAGGGTCTTCAAAATCCAATCGTCTGGTACACTATCAAAGGCCTTTTGGTAGTCAATCCAAGCCATGCTCAAATTACGTTTGCGTTTCTTTACATCATTCAAAATGACTTTATTCAGTAGCAAGATTTCCTTACAACCATAAGAGCCTTTACGACATCCTTTTTGTTCAGCCGGCATTAGATGATTCTTATCTAGATGTCTGTACATTTTGTCAGCTATGGCTGCAGTGATAACTTTGTACAGTACTGGCAGACAAGTAATTGGCCTGTAGTTCTTCGCCAAAGAGCTGTCTCCCGCTTTGGGTAGCAAATATGTGATGCCGCGTGTGAGCCATTCCGGGAGTTCCTTTGGGTTTTCTAAAATTTTATTAACAGCCTTTGCTAGATGAGAATGTATTGCTGTTAATTTCTTAATCCAATAAATCTGGATCTTATCAATCCCGGGGGACTTCCAGTTTCCCATGTTCTTAATTGCTTGGAAGAGGTGCTCTTCCGAGAATTGGTGAACATCTTCCACTTTTTCTACAAGTTCATCGGCAGCATCAACTTCAGATTAAAGCCAAGATGCGTCTTTGTTGTAGGATCTGCTCTCCTCCCAGATTCCTGCCCAAAATGCTTCGACGTCATCTTTTGAAGGAGTAATAGCTTTGCCATTCAGTTTTTGAGTCAGATTGCGATAGAATCTCTTCGCGTCTGTCTCAAACAACCGGTTCTGTACACGGAAATCTATTCTACGTTTGTAACGTCTAATTCTTTGAGCACATGCTTGAATTTTCTCTTTCAGGTTTTCAACTACCATTAGCCTGCTGGTGTTATTTTCAATTTGGTATTTTTGTTCAACATTGAATATTTTTCGTTGAACTTTAGAGGTGTGCGTTGATTTAGAAGATGCCTCAGCTAAGAGTGATATTTCGCGCCGGGTGTCGGCTATCCGTTTCATAATTCTGTTCATCCATGGGGGTACAGAGCTGTTTACTCTGTTTTGCTGTCGGCCGTCGGTGTTCTTGGCTGGCCCCAAAATTATCTGAGATACTAGATATCCAGTTGCATATATGATGTGATTGAGTTCAGTAATATCTAGATCTCTGCCTGGGGTCTCCACCACCTCATTTAAGACAGAATTCACTGTTTCTATCACTCTTTTAGCTTTGGCATTTTCGTATATTCTCCTCAACGGTTCGCGAGATTCAAACGGAAGTTGACTAACTCTTTCTATCTCGCACCGAAGGATATTTCGCATTATGTCCTTATCGGGTAATTCATTGCCAGATGAATTTTCACCACTGACGTGTGTTTCACTGGAAAGAGATGAACCTTCCACGGGATCATCATTTTCAAGTTCTACATGTTCGTCATGTGGATTATTCGAGCGAAGTACATACTCCGCATTTCTCTCAATGTCAGCAAGTTGTTCTGCTGTGAATTTTCCACTGCTGTGAATTTTCCACTATCGTCGTTGACTGCCAAGCTTCTTTGAGTCTAGGGTAGGTCTCATAACTGGGTTCCGCTCTCTCCATACCTTGAAAACTTCTGTTTCTGAGCCCCCATTTTTCGCTTTTGCAAAGTAAAAGCACCACATCATCTCCTTTAATTCATCCCGGGTCCATCTCTGACGATGGCTTCGAGCTACTGCCGGCTCTGGGTCCCTGGGACTAACATCCGTGGGATGGCCAGACGTCGACAAGGTGACATTAGCTCGACTTCTGAGCAGGTATGGAACATTGGTAGAACAAGGCACGTTAAGATTCATAACATTGCTTGTTCTATCCATTTTGCTCATTGGTTTGAATTGAAGATTCGCAGGACGCAAGTTCGAGTTCACAGATCACACTTAACCCTCGGATTGTTTCCTGCCATCCGTTACCCACAGTGGCCTCGGGGCATCCCCCCGCAGGGCCCAGCAAGGGGTCCCTCCGATCACCAGTCGGCATTACTAAACCCTACGGGATTTTCACTGACTGCTGAAGGCAGCCTCCTTCGCTGGCTTATGCAAGGTTCGGGCCTCCACTCTAATCAGTGGCCTGGTGTGCCTACCCAGTTTCTCTCCTGTACCCTCCATGGGCCGACAACAGGAAGTCCAAAGGTTCATGACCCTTCCCTCTCTACTTACTTCCCACTCTCCTCAAAATGGAGTACTTCTTCGTCTGACCCCTCACCTTCAACCTATTCAGCAAGGGAGGCCCTACCGGTAGCTAGGCTACCACTGACATAGCTTTAAGGCTCATGGGGGTACTCAAGCTCCACCACCAACTGCAAGGTCGTGTACTCCCTAGGTGGAGTTATTATTATTATTATTATTATTATTTAGACCTATAACAAACTAGTTGAATGTGGCGTCGCCGACGCTTTAAGCTTTCTTCGGTTGTTTGATTTTTCTTCTTTTTTCGATTTAGAATCCTCTTTATTCAATTTAGCTGTTCTGTCTGCGTTGCGAACTAAACACTTAAATTTTGCAATTATTTTGTGATTCAGAGCACAATTTCTACCTTTGACTTTCCTGAACTTAGGTAATGATTTCACAAAATTGATTTCAAGAGTTATTTTGGTATGTTTTTCTTTCAATTTGTCGTAGTAAATATTTTAAAAATTCAATTTGGAAACCACATGACGTTGACCGCAAACACGCATTTATTTGTTGCACCTCCGGGTTACTTGGCTTACCTTGATGTCTCGTACAAAAATGATCGTCTTCTCGATACTCTTTGAAGACATAACACTGATCCCCGCAGACCAGACGCAGCTATGACCGGCTCGATGACACAACTATGCTCGTCTCGGAGATGTGCACCCATGGCCCTCTGATCCGGGCAAGTCAATAGGCCTTCCGCTTGCTTAGTTCATCATCCTTGAAAGGAAATTCGTCTTCGTCTTCTTCCTCGTCTTCTTCTTCGTCGTCGTTTCCTTTTTTGTCTTCTTCTTCGTCTTCGTCGCCTTCTTCTTTGTCGTCGTGTCTTCTTCTTCATCGTCTTCTTCGTCGTCTTCTTCTTCATTGTCGTGTTTTTCTTCTTCGTCGTCGTCTTCTTCTTCTTCTTCTACGTCGTCTTCTTCGTCTTTTTCTTCTCCGTCTTCATCGTCGTCTTCTTCTTCTTCGTTGTCTTCGTCTTCTTCTTCTTCGTTGTCTTCGTCTTCTTCCTCTCCTTCTTTGTCTTGGACTCTCTTTTTTTCTCTTCGTCCTTAACTTCGTTTTCCTCTCAGTGTTCCTCTGTGTTTCCCTCTACGCCTTTATCTACATTTTCCTTTGTCTTTCTCTTCGCCTTCATCTACGTCGGTATTGGTACTGAATTTTAATCAACGCCCCCTACACAGATCCTTTTAGGTGGCGTTGGTTTAGTTCCCGGCATACTCGCCGAGATGTCAGCGCCAAAACATGAAAAAACACGTTCTTGAAAATTTCCTAAAATCTTATGACCGAATATGAAAACAAATTATCAGTTCCCCTTCAGGAAACCGAGACGCGTCGAATGACACCTCGTATGTCTCGATTGGTGCACAGGAAGTGGTCTAAGCGTGAGAGGCGGAACCGAGACAGCCACACGCACGCACACGAGGAATTTACTCAAATTTACACAGGGAGAGCTCAGATCATAATGTAGAATAAAAAAACAACTGATTAATTTTGAACTAGAGAGCAGAACACAAGATATATCTTAAGATATATAAATATAATAATATAGTATTTGTTTATTTAGGCCTTGAATTAAGTGATCGTTAATTTGAGCTGGAAAGTTACTACAACGCAAACCCAACCACTCGAGAACGCACTGCGGCACGAAATGAAACGCCCAACAATTTTTGAAGTAGCTGGCAGAAAATAGTTAATTTCTAACAATTATGGATATGATTACGTATTAATTCTTGATATAGAACGTGAATTAAATGCTCGTCAACTCTAGCTAAATATGTTCTCACTCTACAAACTCGACCGCTTGAGTACGCACTGCGGCACGGCATTCAACACCTAACAAGTTTTAAACTAGCGAGCAGGGCACACTTTATTTTAACGTATTACTCATAAGGTTGCGTACTATCCGTTGAATATAGGTATGAATTAAGTGGTTGTTAACTTTAGCTGAAAATGTTACCGTAAAAAAACTCAACCGCCCGAGTGCGAACTGCGGCACGGAAAATTGTTTTTGAATAAATCTTGTATGAAAATGATCGTGTCTGTCATGGATCCAGGGGTAAGAGGTTCTCAGAGAAGGGATGTGAGGAATTTTGCTTCTTTTGAATATAATTGCCATAAACAAGATATTCTTTGATGCAAGAGGGAAAATGTATATTTTTTAGGTCATAGTTATCGGAAAGTCGTGGATCGAGGTTTTAAACTGCGCGCGCGTTTTAGGCGACGCGAAATCGCTTTGACGAGGAATTGTCAGCGCTCCTTCCTCTCATGTAGAAATGGTCCAAATGGCATGGCGCTGTGGTGGCAAGAAGATACGTTTTTTAATGCAGCTTTGCGATTTGAGGGGAGGAGTTCCCCCTGTAGAATGCCACTTACTGTCAGCTCTTGGAATAAAATACTCTGTGCTTACCATGGAAAATGTTTGCATGGAAAATTCAGTTTTTTCTTTTATATTTTTTTGAATAATTTATAAATATTTTAATATTGTGTTGTATATAAATTATTGTATTCTGTTTCTAGATATAACATACTGACAGAAAAAATAAATGACTATAACAGAAAGTTATAATCCCTATGTGGTATTTGAGTAAACTCCTCTTCTGGTGCCTGCGGATTTCCGGTTCCGCCTCTCACGGTTAGACCCCTTCCCGTCCACCAACTGAGATATATGAGGTGTCATTCGACGGGTCTCGATCTCTTGATGAGGAACTGATAATTTGTTTTTGGATTCGGCCATAAAATTCTAAGAAATTTCCAAAAGCGTGTTTTTTCGTGTTTTGGCGATGCGATCTTGGTGAGTATGCCGGGAACTAAATCAAGGCCACCTAATTAGATGTAGGTGGCGTTGATTAAACTCCAGTACCAATACCAATGAAGAGAAAGAGAGACGTCGACGACGAAGAAGAAGACGATGATGACGAAGATGAAGATGAAGAAGACGAAGAAGATGATGACGATGAAGAAGCGTACGAAAGACGAAGAAGGCGAAGAAGAAGAAGACGACGAATAAGACGAAGACAAAGACGAAAAAGACGAAGAAGACGACGATGAAGCAGACGAAGATGATAAGAAGACGAAACGACGAAGAAGATGACGACGAAGATGACGACGAAGAAAAAGACGAAGACAAAGAAGATGAAAAGGACGAAGATGATAAAGAAGACGAAGACGACGAAGAAGATGACGAAGAAAAAGATGAAGACGACGAAAACGAAGAAAGAAAAAATAATCCAAACAATCGAAGGTAGTTTAAAGCGTCGGCGATGTCACATTCAGCTAGTAATAATGTAATGGTCTTTTTAAAAAATTATCCAAAATTGTAAATCATACGAGGAGGGATTGCTACAGCAAACTAGTTGTGCTAAAACAGCACGTATTTTTTTGCTCGTATTTTCACGCAAAATTACGAAAAATGTACTCAATTTTTCGAAAAATTGAACATGACCTCATTTCAAAAATTTATCTTTAAGGAACAGATTTCATTAAGAGAAAAATCTCTATCTTTAATATTTTAGTTGTAGGAAGAGTCTCAAATTTTTTTAACTTTTGCAATTTTCAAAAAATCAAGATCTTCAACGACTGCACGATTCTCTTAAAGGTCCTCCACACTAGCTTACAACAAAATTTAATCAAATACGATGGCGCCATTTTTTTGAAAATTTGCAGAATGTCCCAAGGGCTTCATGTTAAGTACCCCCGCAAAATTAAAATATCGGTTTCAAATTCAAGGGCCGCTCACATCAGCCGAAAGCGGAAAATCAATTTTGGAGAAAACTGGCTGAACGGTTTCGCCGCTAGCGTTGTTCACAGACGGACGGACAGACAGACAGGCAAACAAACAGATAATAGACAGTCGACAGACAGACATGCCGACTGACAGACGGACGGACAGACAGACGATTTTCCGTCATTCGATATTTCGGTATCAAGGACGCTGAAAACATGGATTCTAGCTACACCACGTATTAGAGGATTTTTTTCTAAATTTAGCAGCAGGATTTACCCACTTCTTCGTTACCAGGGCGCTGTAATAAAAGTTTTTCGCGCAGCATTACATACTTTTTCTCAACTCCATATAGAGAAATTAAAAGGAAGAATCTTAAAAGGCGATCAATAGTTTTAGAACATATTATCCAATGCTTATTATTTCTTAGTGAACTTTATTTAATTCTCATTTAAAACATTTCAGCATCATCACTTATTTAATTAGCACATTTTGGGTGGAAGAGCAGTATGCTATTATTTATATCACGGACGGTGCAGGGGGGGGCGTTCTTAGTTACGTCAACGCGTCGACATCAGTAGAACAAGAGAAATAAATTAAGAAAACAAAACACACGAAAATACCCGCACTGGGAAGTACCGACTTCTCGGACGTTTTTACGAGAAGCCAATGAGAGACAGATGCGTGGCGGGGAATGAATGCAAATGAGCGGAGAGTTGCGCAAGGCGAGTCGGTGATTCGGCGGGCAGTAACCGCGTCACCAGTTCACCCTCCGCGTTACATAAAAGGAGACTTCGGCTGCGGGTGATGCAGCAGGAAAGCGAAGAGGAGGATGTTGCGTCACGGAAATAATTACGTTCCATTATTGCTGGACAGCGTATAGAATTACTACAACAAGATTATTGTAGAGAACTTTAGGATACCACGATTTATAATTAGAGGCAATATCTGTAATTTTTTATTTATTTATTTTAGTAAGTCGCTTCGACTGATGAGGTCATTAGCGACTAATATGTGTTGTAGTGATAAAGAACATTAATTTCATTGCAATGTATTGTATTTCATGATAGGAATGGTTGCAATACATGCGTTTTAATGGCAATACATGGTTGAGTTTAGACTTTTATTTTATAAATACCATCCAGTACTTTATAGTACCTTCGAAAAAAGAATGCACTTTCTGACAAAACATTATACAATCCATGACAAGAGAATAGTATTGGATTACTATTTCTTGTAGTGAATTTACGTAACTGACGAAAAGCTGTGTTGGGCCACAGGGTATAGAAAATATAATTTAAAATTCGTTAATGACGTTCATAGACTTGCAGCATTTCAGAACAGTTTCTTGATAAAGTATGGATACCAGAATTGATTCATTTATGAATTATTAATTTATTTTTCATATAGTTATATATTTATTTTTCATAAATTGTTAATTTATTTTTCATAAAATATTAATTTTCAGTATTAAAAATTAATTATTAATGTAAAGTGGAACATTATAGTTATAAAAATTAGGAGCGGTGGTGGGCGATATGAGGTGTAAACGACTCAGTTTACTATGACCGGTCCTTATTCTGGCTAGGACAACCTGTTCTCTATGGTTTACATTTTTAATTGTTTATAGATGATACAAATTGACAATGTTTTATGAAGTACAGTAGATTTGTAAGTTCTCCAGTTTCTCAACGTGATTCTCAACGTCTTTAGTTGTACGAGATACTGATAAAATTTTATTATTGTTTTTGTTGGTTGCCATTTCTGCTTCCAGGTTGGCTGTTTTGTTTCCAATTCCGTAATAGAAGTGAATCCAAGTACTCTTAATTTTAATGGTTTTGCCTGTTGCGATTACAACATGGTGTCGCTCCTTTATATTTATAATCACTTCAAGGTTGCTAGTATTTCAGCAAACTTCTTGGATGCCTTTTTGAGATAGTGAGAATAATGCGAATTTATCATATCTGCCTTTAAACCTAGGTTTAAAGGCAGACAATATTGAGAAAATTTCAGCAAACGTGTGACTAGAATAGGCCTGTAGTTTATTTATTTATTTATTTATTTGTCAAAAAACAGTAAAAACTGTATATGACGTGTGGGGAAAAAATGTATCTGCGCACATTTTCTTGAGGGCCAGAATTAATAGTTAATGCTTAATTGTAATTTCAATAGTAAGTAGAGCATTGCCCGTTTTCTATTTTCTATAACCCATGCATATTTTTTCATACACTTATAAAAATAAAATAGTTATGATGTTAGAGAGTTCAATAAATGTTTCATTTCATTTGTTATATGTTAACGGTCTTTCCTTGTGTTTTGAATGGTATGTTTTAATATCAGTGATAATCCAATATAATATCAGTTATAATGAATATTATAGTTTTTTTCTCTTTCCTGGTTTTTTTTTCTGGGAATGTGTAATTCCTCAAGTAACTCCTAGCATTTGACGTACTATAAAGGAATATAACGGGGATGGTCGTCGTAGGCTTGTTTTGGATAGACATGGTGGAATATAATAGGGTTGTCTAACGCTGCTGCTTTAATTTCATGTTTTAGAATTAGCCACTCTCTATGTTCATTCAAACTTGGTTATTTTTTCTTCAAAGAGCAGGGGCTTATGGGAAAGCAACGATTGGTTATTCTGAGACCTTCATTGTGCATAGTATCGAGTTTCTTGAGATCCTCTTTCTTGGCAGATCCATAGATTACAGCGCCATGGTCCTGTTTTGAGCGTCTTATGGCTTTATAGGTTAGTAATAATAGATTTTTATGAGCCTCCAGTTGCTATCAGACAGACATTTGAAAATATATAGTCTTTTCATACATTTCTCAAAGATATGTTAAATATGTTATTTCCAAGTCATTTTGTATTGAATAACATTTCTAAAATGTTGTACTTGAAACAATTCTTAAGTCTTGATTAGCAAGTGAGAGTACATGAATCGTGTCCTATTTGCGATTTGAGACAAGAATGCACTCTGTTTTTATGGTTGAGAATTTAAAACTTGATTTTGTAGACTAATTGTCCATTTACGTAATGCAGATTGCAGGATCATTTGACGGAGAAATCATGTCTGCCTTTGAAAAAGACATTAATGTTGTCTGCATATTTTCTTGTAATAATTAGGGGCCGATGTTATTATCAGCATCATTAATTGTGACTATGACACACTCATGGCAGAACCTTGTGGGATTCAGTTGCCCATTTTCTTATCTGATAGACTTCCGATTACTTCCGTTCACTCTTACTCGTATGATTCTGACTTCTGTTGGGTTTTTAATGAATTTGAAAATGTTGCCACTCATACCGATTTTCTGTAGTTGTAAGTAGTATTCGAGTATCCAGACTACTATATCTCTACTCTTATTTGAACTTACAGTAGGTGTTCCAGCGAAAACGAATCTGGAATGACGTAAAGAGCAAATTTCAGTGAAAATCGTTTTGTACCTCTGATGAGATCACTTAGATTTGACATTTGACTAAATGATGAGATCTTTCAGGGTACGACGTTCTGCAATTGACAAGCTAACACTTATTGAAAAATATTTCATTAACTTTTTTCCATTTACAAATTTCTTAGTGCGCAGGATAATTTCTAATGGCTGGAATGTTATAACCTTTATACTTTTTTCAAGTTGGTTCCTAACAAATTTACGCAATATTTTGTTTTCTGATTTGTGTATTAAAGTTTTTTTTATCAAAAGCGTTTTTTAAAAATTGTTCTGGGGGCCCATCAATCCAAAATGTTGTTTGTCATGCGATTAAATTGAGAAAAAAGTCATACCAAAGAATAAAAAGTGTTGAGCGGCAGGGAGTCGCGATGGCTTGTGTTCTGTTAGATCGCACGAGAGGATGAGGGTTAACTACGCATTTCATTTCTGTGTTCTGTTCAATGATGTAACACATAAAAGTTCTAACAATCCATAGTTACATATCAAAGTATTAGTTTACTGTTGCATATCAAATTAACTTCTGTGTCGCAATAGTGTATGTTTCTCTAGGTGCCCGCCATCTTGGTTATTTCCAACAAAATTCATCTGCCGCTGCTTTTCACTTACCCGACGTCGTTGTCCGTTCGCTTCATTCATGATGTAATTTGAAATAAGAACGTATGAAGTTTCAACATCAAGAAAATATTTTGTCCGTAAGCTCTGGCGCACGGGGGGGGGGTGACAATAAAATGGAATATCTCACGGTATTTCGCGTCGTTATTCGTTGTGCCGCCAGGAGTCGCATGATCGCCAGCACTGCTCGATACAGTCGCGATCATGCGACTCCTAGCGGCACAACGGAGAATGACGCGAAATACCGTGAGATATACCATTTTATTGACACCCCCCCCCGTGCGCTAAGAAAGAAAATCAGAAGTATAATCAATCGGCAAACTATTACTTGCTCCGCTCTCGGGGATATCTTGTTCTGTATTATTGAACCACAGATCAATTACATCAAAAACCTTCCCCAAGATTTCGTCAATCTTCTAAACTATTGAAAACGCTATTAGTTTCGTATTTAAAGAGGAATATCACTTCAAATATCTTGACCCCCTTTCAAGCGTCCATTTCTTACAAACTCTAGCTGGCCTATCTCAAAGCAAACTTGCAAATGTAGAAAATTGTATTATCTTTCATTTCATATAAGATCAATATTTACGAAAAATGCGTAGTTTCTGAGCTACATTGCGACAAAATGGGATGAATCCCATTTTCACAATTTTCTTCATAAAAACACCACAATTCACGTTGCTCTAGCGGCTAAATGGTACGTTGGAGAAAAACGTCCCTAAGACATAAAATGTAGGTAATTGTATCTTCTTTAATTTCATGTATGACCTTTATTTACAAAAAGTGGATGGTTTTTGAGTTATGTTTAAAAAACTGAAAAATTACTGATTTTTAACATGTTTTTTGCGAAAAAACGTTTTTCCGGGCAAAATTTTTGTTGACAAACATGATATTCGTGTTCAACGACCCCAAAAACACATAGGACCACAAAATCAAAACTACACCAAAACTTTCCCCTATTTTCTTCCATTTGACTAGACTATGATGGGTGGCACAGAGACTAGGGCTACTCTTTGTAGATCCAAACGGATGGGTCAATGAGAGTGGACTCGGGCGTGACGGCGTGCACTTGAACCGCAAAGGTGTCGCCGAGCTCAGTGGGCTCTTCACTAGAGTTGCCGGGTTTTGCAGCGCACCAGGGCAAAACCATTGACAAGATGGACGCACAGCGGTGTTGCCCTTTTCTCCAGTGACAGTGGAGAGGGAGGGAGGGCATTCTTCAAGGAAGAAGACTTTGGTGTCGGCGACAACGGGGTCGGATGCGGCGGCGGCGGCGGCAGCGGCGGCGGCAACGGTGGAGGCAGTGGCGGAGACAACGGGAGAGGCAGCGTTGGCGGCAACGGTTACGGCGGCGTCAGCGATTAGAAAGTGTACGGGAGGAAGAGCTTTGCAGGGGGGCACGTTGCAAAGTGAAGGGAAGCGGCCAAAGCGAGATTCATTTTCCGAGAAAGGATTAAGGGTGAGTAAGGGAGCTCTGAAGCTGTTGCAGGTAAACTGCCGAAGTGTTGTTAATAAGGAAATTCAACTTTGGAACGTAATTGAGGCATGTGATGCTGACGTAGTGATCGGTACGGAGTCATGGCTTACTGAAGAAATATTAGATTCAGAAATTTGTCGAAACGACTATAAAATATTTCGCCGGGACAGGGAAACTAGAGGCGGGGGGGTCTTTATTTTAGTTAAATCACATATAAACGCGAACTTGAAATGGAAAAGCATTGACTATGAAATGATAGGAGTAGATATAAACGTAGACAACTCGCAGACAATAGATCTTATTGCATGTTATAGGCCACCAAACGGTAATTATTCCATTCTTGATAATATTCTCGAATTGGGGGAAACTTTGAATGGAACCAGTAATCCGATTATTATTGGGGGTGACTTAAATCTAAGCGATATTAATTGGCAAGGCGAAGTATGCGATAGAAAAATACAGTTAATAATAAATAAACTAGTTTGGGATGCAGGAATGACGCAAGTTGTTGACAAGCCAACGCGTCAAAATTCTATGTTAGATATTTTTCTCATTAGACCGATAGACATGTTATACTATTGCGATGTTATTCAGGGAATAAGTGACCACAATGCCGTAGTTCTTGAAATAAATGCTACTATTTCAAGGGTAAATGATAAAATCGGTAATAGAATTTGGCAATATCGTAAAGCTGACTTAAATGGACTGCAACATTTCTTAAAACTGAACTACGCGGTTTTCGAAAAGTTAGGCGGAGGATTGGAAGACATATGGAAAAAATTCAAAGAAATTATTGAGGAAGCTCGGCAATGTTTCGTTCCCTTTAAGTACTTAAAAAAGAATTCAGACCCAGAGTATTATAACACGGAAATTCGCAAATTGAAGAGAAAAATGAGAAAAGCGTATAACAATAGGCATCGCAGCGAGGTACATTTACAGAAATTCCGACAAATTAGGAAAGAAGTAGAAAATAAAAAGAAAACTGCGCAAGAATCATATCTTAAGTTAATTTTAGATGATAATGAAAACGCTTGGGCAAAGTTCTTTAACTATGTACGTCACCGTCGAGGTAAACAGGAGGAGACACCTCCTGTAAGATGGAATAACGTAGATATCGTAGATGATGAAGAGAAAGCCAATGTATTTAATAATTATTTCTGTTCCGTATACAAACAAAAAGCTAACCAAATTGTTATAGGGCACAACAACGTGGATCATGTATTCAAAATTGATCAAAGGGAAATACGTTCACAATTGAAGAAAATGAAAAACTGTAAGTCTTGCGGTCCGGATGGTATTACATCCGATATGCTAAAGATAGCAGGGGAGACAATAATACCATATTTGGTCAGACTTTTCAATGTATCAATCAACAATGAAAGCGTACCGGATGATTGGAAATCTGCTTTAATAGTGCCAATTTTTAAAAGTGGACAAAAATGTGAAGTGCAAAATTATAGGCCAGTTAGTCTTACGTCAGTAGTCTGTAAATTGTTTGAAAAATTATTATCTAATTCGATTAGAAATCATTTGGATCAGACAGAATGGTTTTTTCGCGGGCAGCATGGCTTTAGAAATGGTTTTTCTTGTGAAAGTCAAATTATTTCCCTTACCCAAGACTTGTCTGAAGTAATTGATTTTGGGGGAAGAGTGGATGCAATAGTTATTGATTTTGCCAAAGCGTTTGATGTAGTACCGCATGACATACTAATATTGAAACTTATTGATGCTAAAATTGACAGGCGGGTAATAGCATGGATAAGTGAATTTCTTCGCGATAGAAATCAAAAGGTTAGAATTGGACAGCATTTATCGGAAAAGGGTAACATTACTTCCGGAGTCCCTCAGGGCAGTGTCATTGGCCCACTGTTATTTCTTATCTTTGTAAATGATATATCGCAAAATATAACGTCAAAAATTCGACTCTTTGCCGACGACTGTATATTATATAGGGAAATTACAGAACAGCACGATATGATTCAACTACAGGAAGATTTAAATAAGATTAATGATTGGGCAAGAGCTAATAAAATGACTGTAAATGGAAATAAAAGTAAAGCGATCACATTTTGTAGGGCCAGAGACTTTCATACATTGCCTTATCAGCTAGGTAATGACGTAGTTCCACGAGTCTCAAACTGTAAATACCTTGGCATCCTCCTGGATAGCAAGTTGGGATGGGAGAAACAAACTAACTACGTAGTGGGTAAAGCTTGGAGGTCTTTGCATTTCGTCATGAGAAATCTTAAAAAATGCAATACGAAAGCAAAAGAAATCGCGTATACCTCGCTTGTTAGGCCAGTAATGGAATATGGAGCTAGTTGTTGGGATCCGTACAGAATAGGACTTAAGAAGAGCTTAGAGAGGATACAAAACAGAGCGGCAAAATACACTTTTCGGAAGAACATACCTGCACGTTGGGAATCGTTAGAACATCGGAGAAAAAGGGCTCGACTTTGCGTAATGTATAAATCTTACACTGGTGGCCCTGCATGGCAGGAAATACGGGGAAGGCTAGATAAACCGGATTATTTTAATAGATTTGATCATAAATATAAAATTAGAACTAGAATTCAAAGAACGGACGTAGGCAAATTCTCCTTTGTAAACAGAACAATCGTAGATTGGAACGATTTGCCTGCGACAGTTTTTGAGCCCTTTCCTTGCTCAGCGCGTGGTTTTAGAAAAAAAGTATAGGAAATTAATCAATAGGGTGAAAAGTGCAGTGAAGTGAAGTGAAGTGAAGTGAAAGGTGCGATTATGGGTAGTAAACTAAAAAGTATTGAGCTATTAGTATTTAGGTAAAGTGTTATGAGGTGCAGTGACGTGAAGTGAAGTGCAGTGAAGTGATTTCATTTCGTAGTTTAGTTCGCTAATCTTAAGCGTCTTTTATAGGCTATTCTGACAAAAGTTCGTATTTATTGATTGATGTTAACGAGTGTTTTACGTGTTAGAAATGTAAAAATTATTATAAGTATTGTATATTATTATGTTGTAGGTAAAAGTGATTATCCATATTTGTCTGAATATGATTGTGAGTGAATACTTGTAGGTTGGTGTGTATGCGAGTGTTCTTTTGTCTTTGTATGATATGTATGTAAGCGTGTATGTTTGTATGTATGAATGTTGGTGTTATATGTAAGTAAGTTTATTACTTAAATGTTAGTATATATGTAGTTTCATTTGTTGTATATGTATAGGCATGTAAATGCAGTTGCATGATCGTTTGATTTTTATATTGATTTTTTATATATTGTTTTTATAGTTAATTGTGTTTTGTACTTTTAATGTACTTTTGTTTTTCTGTATTCTGCCACCGGGCAACATCAGCCCAATTGTAGAATAAACCCTATCTATGATGCTGATCGGAGAAACCACGGAAAACTATTGATCAGAACCGCCGGCCGGTAGAATTCCCCTCCAAACAACGGCTGAATTCGACCTAGCTTATCTGGCTTTCGAAAATTCTGCCAGCGTCGGGACTCGAACCCTAGGACTTACAGGTCAGTCACTGCAGTGACATCAATTGATGTCACCAAAGCCACTGCGACCACTTGCGAGGAGACTAAGGCTGTGAGTTCGAATTTCGCTTAAGATAAACGTGTTCAGTTGTGTTTGAGACATCGGGTGCATTTGCATTTCCTCGAGTTTTACTTCTGTGCCCTAATTCTTCCTTGTAATTTGCCTGACCGACACTTGTACGCATGGACACAGCCAGCGAGTGCAGGAAGGTGCACTTGCACATTCGTATCAAGAAGAAATACTGTTCTTTATATTTAGAAATTAACCGACAAGAAAATAGAGCAAGACGGCTTGGATAGCCGAGGTCGTTAAGGCTGAGGGCCGCAGCTGCCTCGCCTCGGAGGGTGGCGGGCTGGAATCCCGCCTCGGTCATGGGTGTTTGTGTTGTCCTTACGTGTTCTCCCTACAGTTTCCCCTACAGCAGTGTTGTCAAGGTCGATGCCACGAGCGGGAGTCCGTGGTATGAGTGCCACGACGAAATCGCCCCTCCACGCAGTTCATCACCCCGTAATAGTTCCTTTTCCAGTCGTTAGTTGCGCAGAGAAGCTCGTGGCATACCACGGTGCCACGACGCGTGCCACAGCCACCAGTGGAAGACCTTGACAACACTGCCCTACAGTTTAAAAGTCACAGTGGTGGCTTTATGACCAAGATCTTGAAAAGCGACATTAGAAAAAAAGGAAAGCAAGCATGCGGTCTCCTCTTGACAAAGTAGGTAACTAGAACTAGAAAAACTTGTTTCCGACTATATTCTGCGGAAATAAAACCGGAATTTAGTCTGTGCGCCCAGTTAACAGCAAAAGTGTTCGGCTCTGCTAGAACCGGTAGCAAATGCATTGCAAGCACAATCGATCGTAATAGACAGTGTATAGAACAGAAAAACAATTGTGACATTCATGAAAGAATCTCGTGAAGCATTAAATGCCGTGTGTCAGGATATTCTGTCTCCAGTTAGACAAAACCTTGAGATTGCATTCCAAATGGCATGGAGTATTACAACACAACGCTGAAACTATCATCCAGTATTAAGTGGCAAGTTTTAGAAACTATCACTAATAATTCCTTATACGGATTTGTTCATATCATATTCGGAGGAAATATTTTCTAGTACTTCACTTAACAATTTATCCGCATTTTCTGTACTATTATCGCACCCTGCCGTTAAGGTGGAGATGTCAGTACGAGAGTTACGTCAACAATCACGAAGTTTCCGTGACTTTTGTGACCTGTAAAAGATAGGTAGTGAGGGAGGTGGAACTATGGTACGACTTTTGAAGGAAAATACAAGAAAGAAAGAATATGAAAAAGTTCAAAATGGAAGAACTGGAGATAAAAGCAAGGAAATTTTACTCTGAAAAAGGTATGTAGTGAGGAAGAAATACAATGTGAAAATAGTTTAAAATTGAACTGGTAAAAGAAGCAAGGCGATTTTCTCCCACAAAACATGCTCTGCTTATTTCTATATCCCAACCCTGAGACCGTTGACCCTTCATTTAGTACCTGGCGGAGAATGAAAACATGGCATCTTTCAACTATGGTAGAGGATCGCATGAATAAGCTGTGCATGTTGAGTGTACGTAGACATCTTTTTCTTGAAAGAAGAGAAGAAATAGAAAAGGGCTTTCTTCGTTGGTTAAGCGTAGACGAGAGAAGAACGTCAGTTCGCTATCAAGTTGACGTTTATCAATTTTGTGTGTTATTTCAACAGTAATAGTATGGAAGAAGAACAGGTTTCAGGTCGTAAGAGAAAAACTGAAAGTGAGTGGAAAAATAATAAAATCAAGACGTTTTGAATTAAGGGAGCAGAATATGTAAACTGCAAAGTTTGTTCCTTCCCTAGTTGTAGGACCAGACTGTGATTGTAAGAAAAAGTGTTGTGACCGTCGAAGAGCTGTGAAGTCGAGAGGAAAAGAACTTTCCTTTGTAAATTATAATTAATTTTCATATAATAGAAAAGTTGGCAACATTTTTAAGAAACATTTTTTTCCATTTGATTACTTTTATTGATTTTGTCAAAAAATATAAGTAATTTTTAAAAATATGCGTACTTCAATATTGAGACCCCAATGGCAAACTAAAAGGTTCGAAGTCCCCAACACTTTAATTTACATGACGATGTATTCATAAACTGTAAACCAAAAATACCATGAGGATTAATTTAAGAATGTATATATAAACATGTTTTTTTTAGTGTGAATAAAGCAATACATTTTGAAGTAATTGAGCTTTTTTATGTTCCCAAAAGTTGAAGCCTCTGGACGTCCAACGTTTTTATTTTCTTTTCTTCATTAAACGCGGCTACATTATATGCATCACATTATACAGAAAAGCAAGGATAATTGCACACAAGCTTGCTTCCATTAAATCGAAGTGAGCTTTCAGTTTTTGAATACCATAATCAGCTAGCAAAACTTCTTAAAGTAAAAGAAATGAGTGTTCTGAGTTAAATCTATTTCCTATCATAAGAATACGATTAACATGATCGTCAAAAATACTGAATGACAAAAATACTGAATTCAAACGAAGCGTCTGCGGTGCATATCTTCAATTCTTTTGACAGTCAGGAACCGCTAAAAAAAAACCCTCGCGTTTACATTCTGAAGCACACATCCGAGAAGCCCGGTACTTCCGACGACACAAGAGAGGGTGCTGAGACAAAGCTAAACGATGTGAGCTTTCAGTGTCACCGAAAACGACCAATCCGGAAATTCTTCCGAAAAATCCCAATTAACGAGAAGAAAGGTGAATAAACGATCATATTTCAAGTGTGACTTGTGTGAAGAACACGTTTCCGGAAGACTAGAAGAAGCAGATTGGACGTTATTGTACTAATACGCTATAGAAAGCTCAATGGAGGTAACAGTTCTATTATATACCAAATTTCATTGAAATGAAATATGAAATATCATACTAGTTATACTGCGATTTTTCTAGGAGCGACCCTCAAGGCCCCTCAAATCCCATCTTCGCGATGGAATATGTCACGGCATTTCGCGTCCTTTCTCGGTCTTGCCGGTCGAAGTCGCATGATTGCAAGTACTGCTTCATACGGTCGCGATCGTGCGAAATCTTGCGGAACGACTGAGAAAGACGCGAAATGTCGTGACATATTCCATCGCGAAGATGGGATTTGAGTGGCCTTGAGGGTCGCTCTTAGAAAAATCGCAGTATAGAGAAAATGAACTTCAACTTTTGGTGTGAGAAAATGCAGTGCATATATGCATGCACTTTAGAATGCTGTTATTAGAATTTTACGTAATGAGGAACATTTTTTCCTTTCAGTTTTTATTTTTTTATTGTACACTTTTGGTTTTGCGTGCAAGTACTCCTTTTACACGGTTCGTCAAATTGGTCTGGACGGCGTAATTTCTAACCCGGCGCAGCGTCTGGCGAAGTGCAACACGGAAGGGTCCAGCGAGCGCGTGGCCTTGGCCGCGAATGCAGACTCCCGAGAGGAGTTCCGACGTGAAGGGTGTCCGTGAAATCTAACGTTTTCCCAGTGATCTGTTGTAGCCTGTCCCTCTTATGCAATTTCATAAATTCTGGTGCAAGTTTAGTAAAACTGTTGTGCAACTCGGTTGGAAACCACTCAGTTGTTACGTACCTTTGGGGTCATTTTGTTCATTAAATTACCTCGAATTCACTAGGCTATCGTGACTGGAATCAGATAGTAGAATATCTTAAAACTTGTATTTTTGTACTTTACTATTGCTGATCCAATGAATGATTTGAAACGTAAAGTAATACACTAATTACGAGGTTTCCCTTTGCAAACTTACGTAGTGAATGAACGAGTTATCGGTACTGACTGTACAAAGTTCTTGTGTAAAAAAAAACTAGTAAAGATTATCTAGAATTTAGATTTTTGTATTGTAACTAAATTCACAGACTGGAAATTGCTGGGTACAATTTGTAAATAATTAAGCTTAACTTAACGCTATTTTTTAGAAGAGCGTAGTGAAAATAATTGAATTGCACACTAGTAAAACTATGGTTGTGAATACTATGCTTCCCGTACGTCCCACATGGATTTTTACATTTATTTCACGCTGTGTTGCTTGTCTGTTAGTACAGTTATCTCTTCGTAAACGCCGCTGCCCTCGGTCATTAAGTGAAGGCCGTCGGTCACTGCGTTATCCGTGGTTACTGCGGACTCCGGAATATTGAATGCCGTAACGATTTCCAAAACGGAATGACCCGTGCGTCTAACTCCAACAACCACTCTGCCTTCAATGTCAGTTCCCGTCGTGCGGCCATAATCACTTGGACTACTTAGGTACAAAAGGTTCTGTCAATACACTGACCTTTTATATTTCTGTACGCGATGCTACTACCATCTGTGTGTTAGCGTTCTGCTATGCTATGACTTTTGTAACCCCAGTGTATATTAGTATATTCTTCAACGAGCGTAGAATAATAGCCATTGTACGCGAGTAAAAGACTATACTTTCTCTACGACTTTAAAATTGATATTTTAAAAATATCCAATGGGCGCCTTAACCTCAACACCAACTCGCATACTGTCACGTGGCTCACCTGTCTAACGACAGTTGCGACCAGCCGCGGCAGAGCACGCAGCGCCTCTGTAGGCGACTGCGAGAACCCTCTGTCGTGGTGTAATGAACTAAGACGAATGTGATTGGTCGACAGCCGTGTGAGAATAATATTCTCGCACGGCTTGTGGAATCGGCATCATTACTGCATCCGATAACGTAGAAATGTATACATTCTGGAGCAGTCGTAGAGAAAATTATTTCTACATGGGGTATAACGAGAGGATGTGAGAGTATGCGAGTTTAGCGCAACTACTGTACTACCATTCTGTTGCCACTCATAACTTCTTCCATTTCTACATACACGTTTGTGAAAATCCACTTTCTCGACTTCACCCGTTATTGATATCGACATTGCTGTCGATTGCAAAACGCTTCACCGCGTTATGAAAAAGCCATCTTTCCATCATGATTCACCGTGCCGAAACTGCCGAATAAAAAGATCCGGTAATTGCAGCGTTGCCGCGTCCAACTAAAGAACAAGTGAATCGCATACCTCGAATGCCGCAGTTAATCTGCTAAGAGGCATTAGAAGTCTTGAGATGAGAGTGAGGGCGTTTGAGAGCGAGTGCTTTGCGTGAGCGCGAATTCAGAGTAGTGGGTGCTGTTTGTTTTAATGTTAAAATTAATTGAATATTGTATAGTGGTAGCTGTTTCATTTGCGACAAAGCGATGATGGCAACGCCGCGACCTCTACACTCAACTATCATTTTATTCGAACCTTAGCCATATTTCTCCAAATAAGTGCGAGAGAAAGTGTGTTCACGTATTATCATTATTATTACATTTATTATTATTATTATTATTCCATTACATCACGACTAAAGATCTTATGAGTCGGCTGAATATAAAATCTACTCCAGGTTGCAACCAGCTACCTAAGGAGCAGATTCGGTGACTATCAGTGCCTCTACAATACTTTACGCAAAATGTGGGCTGTTCCAAATAAAGCAATTTCTTGCACTTCCCAGTCTTTTGAATTACCTGGGAGTTTAGACAAGTTCTTACTCAAATTTTGCGGAACAAATCCCAGAGCTCCGATAACTATCGGGACGACCTGTGCTTTTACGCCCCACATTCGGCTGATCTCGATTTCCAAACTCTTGTATTTAAGACTTTTCTCTGCCTCCTTGGTAACGACGTTTTGATCGCAAGGTACAGCAACATCGATAAGTAAACACGATTTTTTCGCCAAATCCCGGATAACTATATCCGGTTTGTTTGCCGCTATCGTGCGATCAGTTTGAATTTGTTGGTCGTACAATATCGTACACAATCCAACAGACGTCACCGGTTTCGGTGAGTGTTCGTACCACTTGGGGCATGTGTTTGGAACTTCGAGGGCGGTACAGATCTGCCAGTGGAGGTAGCTACACACCCTGTCATGTCTTTTAAGGTATTCGGTCTTTGCTAGGATTGGACAAGCTGAGACAATATGATCAATGGTTTCTACTTGCTCCAGGCAAATGCGGCATTTGTCATCTTGGGAAATTTTGAGAACCGCTTTATCATAATGTCGTGTTCTCAAGGCCTGATCTTGGGCAGCTATTACAAGTGCTTCCGATTCTGGCTTCATCCTTCCCCTTTTAAGCCACATAAATGATTGATCTTTATTGATCTGCACCTTGTCCATTCTTTTTAGGTATTGACCGTGGAGTGGTTTGTCTCTCCACGATTTCTTTAACATTTTTTGTGTCTCACACTTCATGTTTAGCAGCATCAGAAGTTCAGTGTCTGTGTTATTCGACGTGTCTTGCCTAGTTTTCTTCGCAATGTTTCTTGCTACACTAACAATGCCTCTGTTTCCCATTCTTCGGTCAGATTTCATGACCTGCCTCATTAGAGGGTCGTCTTGATGGCTGACTACATACTTACCCAACCCGACTATTGCGTTGTGCCAGGAGGCCTCAATTTGTCTGAGGCCTCTTCCTCCTTCCTTACGTGACACATAAAGTCTATGTATATCAGCTCGAGGGTGGGAAACATGATGCATTGTCAGCAGTTTTCTGGTTTTTCGATCCATGGTGCGAATTTCTTGCTCAGTCCAGTCCACTAGTCCAAAACTGTATTCGGCTACAGGTACCGCCAAACTACCTATTGCAGATATTTTATTCCTGGAATTCAGAGCGGACTGCAGGACCAGTCTCACTCTTCTATAATACTCCCTACGAATTCTCTCTTTCATTCTGTCATTCGAGATGGTTTCACATTCTTCAATGCCCAGATATTTGTAAGTTTTACCTGGCTCAAGATCTTGAATCACAGTGTGCGTATCAATTTCAATGTTCTCAGACGTTGTGAGTTTCCCTCTTTTTAAATTGATTTTTGCACACTTGTCAAGACCAAACTTCATGCAGATGTCATTGCTAAAGTCATTCACGACAGACAGCATTTGGGAGAGAATCGCTTCATTCTTGGCAAACACTTTCAGATCATCCATGTAAAACAAATGTGATACTGGCCTTTCATCACCATGGAGCTTAAAACCAAAGTCAGCTTGCGACAACTGTCTCGATAGTGGGATCAAACTAATGCAAAACAGCAGAGGGGATAGTGAATCTCCTTGAAAAATACCCCTGTTAATCTGAATACTTCTGGTTTCTACTGGTTATTATTATTATTATTATTATTATTATTATTATTATGATTACTTGCGTGTCGGCCATTTCTGACCACGCTACACGACTGGCATGTGTAACTTTAGGGATCAGATTATCTGCATCCCTCAATAAGCCACGATTACGCCTTGAATTGTGAATTATGAGCTGATAAGATGATGTGTGAAGGCAATCACAAATACAATGATGGGGATGATGGTAAGGTGTGACAGTCACAAATACGACCATGCCTACGCAAGACTCCAACCTGCAGCCTCCTCGGTCATTATTATTATTATTATTATTATTATTATTATTATTATTATTATTATATAATTAAAGTGTATTAAAATTATTTATAAAACAATATTCTATTGTTCGGTGTACAATATTCCATTGACATTATTCAATGCATTAAAGATAATATTAATGAAAAACACAAATGGTTAGACACATTTGATTCAGTATAACGCGTATTACTCAAGAAGTGCGTTCATTCTCGATATATACCGAGATCCAGTACTTCGGGTAGGGGAGTCCGTGATCTTGGACAATGCTTAAGTTAAGAGGTGTGGGACCGACATCACGTCGGGTAAGACCAGCTGGGCGCTGGCGAAATTTGCCTCTGACGAAGAAGAAAGAAAGAAGAAGAATAAGTCCTTGATTAGAAATCGGGGCATGTGGGGAGGCGGAAGTGGAGTGAGGCACCATTACGCTCGATCTTCAATTGTCACAAGATGAAAATCGACTCCAATTTTGCTACACGTGTGTCAAGTTGCGCACGCGCGACCTACCCGCCCTGGAAGTCGGGCTCTTCTACGAGAATGGCGGGCGCATCCCGACTCCTTTAGCAATTGTAAACAAGTGATAAAGGCCTAAAAGCTGCGTTTTACTTTGTCGCTACGGAGTCCTTGATAGCGAAAACGCATGACGGCAAAGCTTCTGCCTGTGAACAATGGTAACGACTAAACCGTTTTGCCGATTTTCTCCAAAATTTATATTCCCCTATCGATCTGGTTGATGTCGTTGCTCCTTGAATTTGAAACCGAAATTTTAATTTTCTGGTGCAATGAAGCTCCTGAGACATTTTCAAAGTTATAAAAAAATGCCTCCATCCTTTTTACTTTCCCGTATACGTACGTATACACGGAGTGATATACGTAGTATAGGGAAAGTTATGTAATGCTGCGCGAAAAAAAGGGCCAATTTTCGGCGGAAAAAAATTCATTTCCGGGCCGTGATAACGAAACTAGTGGTGCTACAAATGGCACAGACTTTCGCGTATTAGTTTTCTATTTTCTTGGGTCTTCGCTAGCTATTCGGAATTGCCACATACTCTTTCTTGCCAGCTAACATCTATCACCGCCAAAAGTACATTTTTTTGTCATTTTCTTATTTTTTTCGCTTTCTTTCTTTTCTTTTCTTAATTTTTCGGTTTGCTTTTGGTAGAATGAAAATATTAATTTTAGAATATTAAAGAACACAAAAACTTAGCCGTAAATGTCAATTTTGTTTTAAAAATTATGTGCCGTTTAAAAGAAAATGGCGTTTTAGCACTACTAAAAATGCGAAATTTGAAGCTCATTTTCACAGAAAATTTTTGAGTTTTCAAAATACTTTATTTTATGCAGTCGACAAAAATGATGACTTAATGAAGCTTCCAGATCCAGTTCCTAGAGGAGGATCTGATCTACCTTCAAAAGTTTACATTTGAAATTTTTTATCCTTTGTTTGTTAAAACTCATTTTCCTTCATTTCGTATATGGTGTGGGCAATTTCTACTTTCTCGCCGTTACTTCGTAAGAAGAGAAACTATTATTTTAATCGTGCGCCGCGAACATTTGCTATCTTTTCCGCTATACTCATCATTCGCAGATTGTTCAATTGCCTTTCAGTCGCCATGTCGTCGCCTGCTGCCACCACCACCACAGTGCGAGGTCACCTGTTTGGGGCCGCCCTCGCCCTCGCCCTCGTCCTCGCCGGCGCCGGCGCCCAGGAGCTGTCCGTGCGTGAGTATCGCCTGCGCCACCGCCTACGCCAGGGCTGTCCAACTGGCGTGTTGCATGCGGCCCCCCGGATCTTTTTGAGCGGCCAGCGACTGCTTTGAAAAATTCTATTATACCAACAAAATACGTTTTTTTTAGTTATGGTGTCATGCATTTTTATAATTAAATAACTGTGATTGTAAATGTGAAATAACGGTTGACATTCGTGGTCTAATTGTAGTGATAGCTGGTAATCTATACATTTTATTATAATGCTTTGTATTGTTCGGCAAATCGTTTGCGCTTGCATATTACATTACAGTGCGGCCCGGGGCTTAGCTAGAATTTGGTATGTGGCCCATAAGCTCTTCTAAGTAGGCCTAGTTGGAGTTACAGTAGAACCTCATTCATTCGAGCCTCTTTAACCCGGACGTGCGGAGAATCCGGATAAGTTTTGGAAAAAAATATGTTGTTTAGCGTAGTAAATGAAGTTCTATATCACAGGAGAAAAACCGCTGTGCTCTATGGTTTCATACTCGAATTCACTTGATAGCGTTCGATTTCATTGTCCTCATTCCCTCTGCTAACCCTCTCCTTTCACTCCCCTTGCCGCCAACCACAATCAACCAATCATCGTCCTCTCAGTTTCTCTAAGCCGTATACTATCTTTGTTTCTCTCATATTTTTTCTTCCTCTGTCAGTCGCTTATTTTTATCTTTTTGTTACATAAAAGTGAGGTAGAATAACGTCTGTTATTTCTTTTTTATTAATAATAATTCAGAAAATAATATTTTTATCTCGACTCCGAATGCAAATAATTTCCCCAAAAAATCCCCAAACGTTTCCCATTCATTTACGCTCCCCATTCTTTACTCACAACGAAAATTATTATTAAAATTATTATTTTGGGGGCAAATTTTCCCAATCTGGCAACCCTGCTCTGGGGGTTGCCAGTTGTTGAGAGGGTGTAGCGATCCTGAGCTTGCTCAGCCGCTAACAAATATTCGATTAGTAAAACATCATCTCCGAGATTCGCCGAGAGATCGCGTAACGGCGGCGGCGACACCGCCGTCTTATCAGCGGTCGCTGGAGGGGGCGAGAGGGGAACAGTTGTCGCCCCTACGGCATCGAAGGAGAAAAAGGTAGTTGTAACGGAATCGCCGAGCAGAGTAGTTGTAATAGACTCGCCGAGCAGAGCAGAAGAAGAAAGTTCTTAGCAGCGAACACGAACGGTCATGGTGTGAGGAGTGCTCGACGTGAGAGTTCAAGTATCGTTTGAAAAAGGCCGAAGTTCTATCGGGCCGCCACGCCACGTAGATTGAGAAATAAAACGTTCTCACTGCAAGTTATTGTGTGCGCGTGTAACGGAAAAAGTGTTCACGCGAAGCACCAAGAAATAACTCGCAAATATTCACGTTGCGCGTGTAACGGAATCTGGACAGAACTTTATTACCAGTGACGCCAATATTCTTCGGGAGCGAAAGAGCGGCAAGTTCCTGCGGAAAACACAAAGAAAGCCAGAGAAGCCATTTTGGGCATTTCGTGAAGAGACGACACACCGCCCGCTCAGAACGAAGAATCCGACCCGCTACTACGTAAAGGCCACATCCAACGGTCTGGACTTCGCCGAGAAATTTCCGGAAGCATCATCGATTGGACTGCAAAGCTGCCGATACAACTCGAAGACGGACCGCATGCGTGGAGCAAGAGAAGCAGAGCTACGAGGCCAGGCATCACGACGCACCGCGTCGCCCGCCCATTCTTTGCTCCGCAACAGCGGGCCGCACCGAAGGAGAGCTGCTGGCCGCCCGAGGTCAAGCGCTACCGTTACACCGCGCCGCGCTGCCTAGACGCTGTACCGCGTCCCCAGGTGGGGCGAGGTTAGCCAAAAGTATCGAGGGTTCTGGCATGCGTCCCGTTCTTCAGGCGTCAGGGGAGTATTACCAGCAAAGGTCATTCGCCCACGCAAAGACGACGAAGCGTGAGTACCCACGGAATAGGTCTCAGTTAAAACTGGTTAACGTCGAAAGAAAGGCATGTATTTCAATTATCAAAATGAACTAAGTCATATTTGAACGAACTATTGAAATTGATCAGATTTGAATGATGTAGAATAAATGTAAAAGGAAGTAAATTTATGTAAGGTTCTACAAGGATTTCAATAGAACATTCTGTATTTTCAGAACACGATATTTAATCAGTTTCAGAGATTACAAGCTATTTGTTTTAACTTTCATGTGTATAAACAGAAGGGTTTGTGGAATATTCTGTTTAATTAACTACTATATAATTTGTGCAATTTAAGTGAATACCAGATATTCTTTTTGGTGGAATTCCAAAGAATTTCGTGCACGAAATTACAGGAGAGCGTTAACTTGGTGTACGCTGAGGAATAAATTAATTGCAATTGTCACATATAGGAAACAGTAAGATATTCTGGCCATTGACAGGCAAATATCTCTCCCTATAACGGTGCATTCTCAGCACTCCTCGTCTTATCTGAAGCCCCTTTTTGTGCACTTAATTGGATTTCCATGGCACTTGATCTCAGAATATAGTTCAGTGGTCCTCATTTTTTTTCAATTAAAGGAAAGGTTAGTTTTAATAATCTTGCAGTTAATTTTTCCTCCAAGGTTATATTGTTATGCTGTTTAATGGTATATTTTTCTTGGTGTTTATTTGTTTATGTGTACATATTAAGGTAATTTTGAAATGTGTGATTTGTTTTTCCTCTAAAGACACAATTATATATATGTTGGTGGTTGCAACTTTGTGTTTGTTTCTCAAAATTTCCACAAAAGCCAATTACCCACGAAATTCCCCTCAGACGACCTACAAGTTCGGTCACATAAACGGCAACCAACGTGGGGCACTAAATTCCCCACAGCCGACCTACACGTTCGGTCACATAAATGGCACCCAACGTGGGGCACTAAATTCCCCACAGCCGACCTACACGTTCGGTCACATAAATGGCACCCAACGTAGGGCACTAAATTCCCCACAGCCGACCTACACGTTCGGTCACATAAATGGCACCCAACGTGGGGCACTAAATTCCCCACAGCCGACCTACACGTTCGGTCACATAAATGGCACCCAACGTAGGGCACTAAATTCCCCACAGCCGACCTACACGTTCGGTCACATAAATGGCACCCAACGTGGGGCACTAAATTCCCCACAGCCGACCTACACGTTCGGTCACATAAATGGCACCCAACGTGGGGCACTAAATTCCCCACAGCCGACCTACACGTTCGGTCACATAAATGGCACCCAACGTGGGGCACTAAATTCCCCACAGCCGACCTACACGTTCGGTCACATAAATGGCACCCAACGTGGGGCACTAAATTCCCCACAGCCGACCTACACGTTCGGTCACATAAATGGCACCCAACGTGGGGCACTAAATTCCCCACAGCCGACCTACACGTTCGGTCACATAAATGGCACCCAACGTGGGGCACTAAATTCCCCACAGCCGACCTACACGTTCGGTCACATAAATGGCACCCAACGTGGGGCACTAAATTCCCCACAGCCGACCTACACGTTCGGTCACATAAATGGCACCCAACGTGGGGCACTAAATTCCCCACAGCCGACCTACACGTTCGGTCACATAAATGGCACCCAACGTGGGGCACTAAATTCCCCACAGCCGACCTACACGTTCGGTCACATAAATGGCACCCAACGTGGGGCACTAAATTCCCCACAGCCGACCTACACGTTCGGTCACATAAATGGCACCCAACGTGGGGCACTAAATTCCCCACAGCCGACCTACACGTTCGGTCACATAAATGGCACCCAACGTGGGGCACTAAATTCCCCACAGCCGACCTACACGTTCGGTCACATAAATGGCACCCAACGTGGGGCACTAAATTCCCCACAGCCGACCTACACGTTCGGTCACATAAATGGCACCCAACGTGGGGCACTAAATTCCCCACAGCCGACCTACACGTTCGGTCACATAAATGGCACCCAACGTGGGGCACTAAATTCCCCACAGCCGACCTACACGTTCGGTCACATAAATGGCACCCAACGTGGGGCACTAAATTCCCCACAGCCGACCTACACGTTCGGTCACATAAATGGCACCCAACGTGGGGCACTAAATTCCCCACAGCCGACCTACACGTTCGGTCACATAAATGGCACCCAACGTGGGGCACTAAATTCCCCACAGCCGACCTACACGTTCGGTCACATAAATGGCACCCAACGTGGGGCACTAAATTCCCCACAGCCGACCTACACGTTCGGTCACAAGGGAGAGAAGAAGAAGTGGCGTAGGGATGCTCCGAGTATTCTTAGGGCCATCGAGTATTTTGTACCGATGTATTATAATGCGTACATTGTAAATTCATATTACTAGACAGATGATTTTTATGCCCTAAAAATATGGAAATATGCTTTTCAAAATTCTAAAATATGCACTTTAATAAGCAATTGAAATGAACAATATTTAATTTCCTGTAAAAATATTACTTGATAAAATTGAGGAGAAGCGTGCTTCGATTGACTAGATATACTTTTGTGCCAATATACCTAGCTTACTTCGCGGGAGAAATAACTGAAGTAAATATTCACATTACTGAAGTATATTGTACGTTTTGTTTGATTTTTCTATCTGCTTTAAAAATATTATATCAGGAAATATCCTACATTTGCACAAATATTAAATTATGTATAGAAAAGAAAAAAAACTCAAACTGTGACAAGCTCTTTCTAATCAATGAACGCTCACAAATAAATATGTTCTATAAAAACATGAAACGTTTTACAGGTAAATATCTATTTTAACGAAATGTGCAAAATATGCTCCTTCAATTGCACTAATATGCACTAACAGGAAAAATCGGCCAAATATGCACTAACATTTTAATCCACATAGATATGCTCTGAAGCAATGGACAAAAATATCATAGAAATCCCCCGGGGTTTCCCCAACCAGGTATCTCCCACCAGCGAAGCACCGCCTCACTCGGGACAAAGTCTAAGCTTCCGACCAGTCTCCTGGCATTTGTGGTAGTGTAGTGCATGCTAGTGTGTGTAAGGGGAGAGGATACGGCAAGGAGGAGGAAAAAACGATCCCGCTCGGTCCGTGGCCCGTTTGTTAGGGTACTGCTCCGGCATTCGCCTGGTGTTGATCGGTGAAACCACGGAAAACTACCGATCAGAGCAGCCGGCTGCCAGAATTCTCCTCCAGACAGCGATTGAATTGGACCTACCTCACAAGCTAGTGTCGAAAATCCTGCCGGACTCGAACCTAGAACCTTCCGGTCAGAGGGTCTGCCGTGACATCAGTTGATGCCCTGAGCCACCTCTCTCGGCGTGAGTTTTGGATTCCGGGCGCATCAAGTACTTGGGTCAATAGTTCCATGAGTGAAGTGGCAGTGTTCCTCTCTCGCTGAAACGTAAGATCCGGTTTCAACCTATACATCTTTTCCTTCCTCCAGGAATCTTCAACCCATAGTAGGGTTGCCAACAATGTTGATATAAAAGGGAGGACACTCAATAAGCACAAAAACGCATCAACACATTCCTTTTCATAATTTTTTTTTAGACGAAGATGAGTTCTATTTCTTCTTTCCATTTGCGACTCGAGTTAACAGATTCATTCACAAAATGTAGATGAAGATGATCTGATCGTTTCTTGTTTATTTTAGTTGCTAGACAGAGGCACTATTGTGCATCCGTGTGTCAGCATTCAGAAAAAGGATATTCATGTTTGTATTCTAAATTAAAAAATAAACGTTACAACGTAGCAGATGTTCGTCTTGTGATAAAATAAATGACAACAAATAAAAATTTACTAAAAGGTGGACATTTAAAATAGAGAGGAGGGTGAGAGGACAATTGAGGGTGGAGGACTGTGCCCCCAAATGGAGGAGGATTGCCAATCCTACCCCAGAGGTGCACCGCCAGATATATCCTTGCAGCAGGAGAAGCTCCAAACGCTACACTGGTCTCTCGATATGATTGATTGTTTCTTAAGTGATACCGGCCGCGTCAACTGCTAAGTCACATAAGTGAAGTCCATGTTTAAATTGCGGGAGATGATGGTGATTCTCTCCCCCCCATGGATGGTGAGATCTGGCGCTAACCTACCTTCGACAAACGGGGTTTCCCCAACCAGGTATCCTCCACCAATGGGTCACCGCCCCAGTCGGGACAAGCTCTAAACTCCCGACCGGTCCCGGCAGTGTGGTAGTGTAGTGCATGTATGTGTAAGTGTAAGTTAGTAAGGGGTGAGAGTAGGAAGAGGAAGGAAAGATCGCGCGTGGTCCGTGGCCCGTTTGTTAGGGTACTTTCTGGCATTCGCCTGGAATTGATCGGAGGTATCATGGAAAACTTCCGATCAGTGCACAATTCTTATCCAGGTAGTGGTGGAGCCCGTCACAACTGTGTAGGTAGTGTCAAAAATTCAGTGTCGAGGCTCGAACCTTGGAATTAATTTTTAACGTATTGTTAGAAAATACACATTTTTATTCTTAGTACTGTATTGTCGTCATGGTAACTTGTTTGTTAGCAGTTGGAAGTCTCAAGCTGCATGAAGTAATAATCAATAAACCAATGTTGCAAGTGCAATACCAAAACTCCTAACCTTTTAACACATGCACATTGTGTGCCTGTAAATTTAGTAAAGCATCTACATTTTTTGTCGATATTTATTTTTACTTCATATACTTTGTTATTAGCAGTTGAAATAGTAATGAATTTTGTTAATACTATCATTTTCAATATGTAATTAACACAAGCCTGTTCGGATTTAACTGTTAAATGTTTTTTTCTCTCTCTAAAGTAGTCCATATTTCTTCAACTAACTGAACTGAATTCTCGCTTATTCACTGATGAGATACACTAAAAGACTATCTAAAGAGGATAGGACAAGGAAGAGGAAGGAAAGATCGCACGCGGTCCGTGGCCCGTTTCTTAGGGTACTGCTCCGGCATTCGCCTAGTATTGATCGAAGAAACCACGGAAAACTACAGATCAAAGCAGCCGGCCACTAGAATTTTCCTCCAGACAGCGACCGAATTCGACCTAACTGACAAGCTAGGGTTGAAAATCCTGTTACCGTCGGGACTCGAACACAGGACCTCCCGGTCAGAGGCACTGCAGTGACAGAATTATCGAATTTCGAACGATCATCCCGACAGAAAAAGCCTATGGTAGGAAGGCATAACTATTCCACGCGGGAGGTATAATCTGATTCACAAGTTGATTCTCGTGACTTGAAATAATTGTTGGGGCGACATTTCCCACCTATCTTAACCCATTAATTGCCTTGATCCTCAATGGGGGATCTCAGACCTTTTTTATTGTTGCTTGACATTGTGTAATATAACTCGCGATATTGTATTTTTTATAGATGTGAAAATCCTAAACGAAACATATAAGCAAGGTTTTTCATTCCTGTCTGCAAGATGTTTATTTAGCTGTGATCGCTGAGTCATTGTGTAATCCTCGCCAGGTCTACTTACGAGTTGGGTCGGTTCGTGCTTCATGCAGTGCTTTTGGAAGACGTAAGCCGGTCGAATCCATGTTTAGTGTATTTCAGGAGGGGGCGTCATTTCAGTTCAAACTCTCCCACAGTAAGTATTCTTTTCTTAAAAAGTATAGTTGAAAACAATTCGAAACTTTTGTGAAAATCTTGTTTCTGCGGGGCCATTTCGCTTGAGAACGCAGCCGTGCCTTGGGCACTGGTTTTCATCAAGCTGGTTTCTGACCGGAGTCCAATTTGTTATGGCGCTCTCCTTTCTCTGCTTTATTTTAAAGGCCTTCGATTTTCACATTTTTAATATGAACACATTATTTTTTCATTTTAAAATCTAGATTGTAAAGGCTGACACAGAAAGTCCCTCTACATATAATACTCTAAAAATATGACTTTTGTATGATCTAAAAGGCACAATCGACTCAGTATCCCATAAGTGTGCAACCCTCTTGTCCTGCCTGAAACAGGAATTGCACGTTTGCATCCTGCGGTCAGGTATCCCTCTCAATCGATTCCCTTTCACTTTCGGCCGCCGCAGAAGGCTTCGCCCGATTGCATTCCGACCGGTGTTGCGAGGCGGCGAAGGAGGTCGCGATATGTTAAGTCTGCTCAAGAGCGACGCAAATGCTCTTGCACCAATCCGCGCAGAACCACACACCAGGAGTCGAGTCGGGAGCTGAGGACATATCTCGGCTGTGGCGGTGCCCCGATGGTGGAGATACCTGAAGAGGAAACCCTCCGATGTTTTCCAACGGTGGCAGGTTGTTGACTATAGCTTGTCAGCTTAGGACGGATTCAGCCGCTCTCTGGAGGAGAATTCTAGCGGCCGGCTGCTCTGACCGGTAGTTTTCCGTGGTTTCTTCGATCAACATCAGACGAATGCCGGACCAGTATTCTAACGGGCCACGGATCGTGCGCGATCCTTGTCCTTACCTGAGCCCTTACAAACATTGGCATTCACAAGCACTACACCAACACACACACGTCAGGAGAGCAGCTGGGAGCTGGTCCCAGCTGGGGCGGCGCCTCGCTGGGAGAAACCTTGTTGGGGAAAACACCCGCAAGCCTTCCAGCGGAGGAAGATCACCGCCACCTCACGCGATAAAAACATTCACTACACTTAACGGAACTAATGACCTTGGCAATTGAAGCGCCCGGAATAACTAAGCAATAAATCAACAGACTTGTCGGTCACAGAGGATGCGCCGTATATCTTAGGATTAAGACAGGGATGTAGTTTGTTGCCGATATAGGTCGAAATGTATCTACAACAATTTATAATGAAATAGAAAAGACATTTTTTGACTATTGGAATTCCTATAAATTATAGATTATTCTCCCTTTTATGGGAGAACAATGGGGTCTCAAAATTAATATAAATAAAATATTTTGTGGTCTGGGTCCGTGATGTGGGTCTCCTTTAATGGCTTCAATTTTACAAGATAATCTTGGCACAATTAACCATTGTAAGGATTTTGTGTATTTAGATTTTATTATTTCAAATAATGCATCTCCAAATTTGGATATACTAAATGAATAAAGGAAGACAATTTAAAAACATCTTTAATAGTATCTTATGGGACAATGATATTGCTAATATGAGTAAATTAAAAATGTATAAGATATTTGTTTAAAGTATAGTTACATATGGAGCAGAACTATGGATATTTAATCAATCATTAAGATCTGCTTTTTTATCAATGAAGATGAATTTTAGATAATACAAATTATATGCAGTTAGGATGGTTTGGTCATGAAAATCGTATGGATTTGAATCGTATTCCAAAACAAATATTTAATTGGACTATACTGAGGAGAAGAAGAAGAAGAAAAGAAAGATCCAAAAATACATGGAATGAAGACATCTATAAATTGATGAAAATAAATTGTTTTAAAGAAGAGGACTGCTTTGATAGGGAGAAATGAAAAAAAATTAAAATATGTATTCATATAAAAAGCAACGTTGAAACAGGGAAGTGATTAATTTCATTGTACACCTGTTAAATAAATAAAATAATTTGAATTGGAATCTGTGTCCTATTATGTGAATGACGTTTCATGTTAACGCGACGTAAATTTAAATAAATATGTCCGAAAATACATCATTCATGATCTGCGACATAATTCCCTGAGATTGTAATGTAAAGTTTGAGCAACGTGAATGTCAGAAAATTAGGATATTTTGCACATTAAAATTAATTAATGGTTTAATGATATGCTTACAACAGACATTTTTTGTTAAAGACATTACCATTAGCAATAAATAATTAATAATCGACCAGGTCGCACTGAAATCACAAGTTCTATTGCTGCTATTGGGTCGAAATCTGGTGGTACAATTTGGTAGATTTAGATTAGAGGCCAAAATTTCGCTTCCATCGAGATTCAAACTTACGAACTCACTGTACATAAAGCACATTTAGGCATGTAATGAGACACTGGAGTAGTCTAGATATCTAGTAATGCAATCTAAGTAATTTTTGGTTGTGAAGTAATAAACATCTGTGATTGGTCATCTGAGTGCCAAACCTGTTGCAATATTAAAAAGAAACATTATTAAAATGTGATCAACGGTCATAATGGGGATCAGCATTAGCCGCATATTCAATTTATAAACAACGGGAAGTTAATGGGAGTGATGAATGATGAATAGACCGAGAAAATAGTGTGAATTTTTTAGTAAAGAATCGATCAGGGACATGTGATGAATTTCCGTGAAAATAATTAAAATTAGAAAATTACAGGAGACCGGATGTCATGGAGTAAAGTGTCCGACGGATATAGGTTGAAATCACGAGAGACGTAGAGACAAAACAGTGTCCGACGCGAATAGGTGATAATCAAATCATGAGAGACGTAGAGACTGGGTACTGACGCAAATGTTACGAAAAAGAAACGATTTTGAGATGAATACTGCGCAACGAGGAAAATAAATGAACTGCCGCTGTCACAGGTTTAGGAACTGCCGCTGTCACAAGATGTCGAACTGTTATTGCGGTCGGATGTGTCAGTTGAGGGAGAATTTCTCGAACTGTGGACGTGAGAGAATGTTAGAACGTAATAGCCGGAGATAAGTTTGGAATTGTATTGCGAGCAGACGTGTTAATAGTGGTAAGGAATTTAGAATGGCGAAGAATTAAAGGACAAAAAAAAAACAACTTGAACTGAACGTGATTGAGGACGCGTGGCAGGTCACTGCTGAGGACTGGAGAGAACAGCAGAATATCAGCAAACAAGAAGGCGGAGGAACAAACAGGGGAGTGAGAACTTAAATGATTTTCGACATCTAAGAAGTCGAAGTATTGTCATAAGTTTATTAATGCTAACACAGTAAGGTATTACTCGTTCATTTTACATTTGCAGACGAAACGCTGCGATCTGTTTACATGAGGTCACCGCCGACTGAATGAGAAACGCGCGTCTGCAGTAGACACTGACCGTTTAATATGATATAGATGGCGGTGAGCAGCACGCAGAACCCCGGCGGGGCAAGAACATAACCATTAAGCAGTAGATAAGTGCAAATAAGAAATAAAAATATTGTACGTGAATGTTGTGAATAGCGTGTGGTGTGATCTATTTTATTGTATATTACCTTAATCGTTTAGGGCGCGACTCCTAGCTCACTGTCAGAAAGGCATAATTCGTCAGCTGTGTCCGTAGCGCTTGTGCTGCCTCCGGAGACTTGTGTCTCGGGAGAGCAAAGTGAGGAGCCACGAATGTCCACGAAGACACCCGAACGGAGTCGAGCGATCGGAGAGCTTGAGCTTGCGCCACTGATGTTGCTATGTGCCTTCAGTTCTCTCGAGACAAGCTATTTATATTAAATTAGCCCAATTAGCAAATAAATCAATGTATCTTACTGATATTTTAATTAACTGTTTATTTTACGTGTTTAAATAATTATATGTTTTACTTGCAAAATATATCTCTTAACAAGTTCCTACATTATTACTTTAATTGATTGAAAATTGTGAAAGTTGGAACTTTTAGATATGGGATAATGTAAGGAAAATCAATTACCAGGAATGTGAAAAAGAAAATTTAAGATAGTGCATTTATAGTTTATTAATAAATTTTTTCTTTAAAATTGCCCAGAAGCATACATTGCATCTTCAACATCTTTTTTCTTTACTTCTTTTATTGACTTGACAAACCTTTTCTTCTTTGATTGACTTGGCTTTTTTTAAGCACTTTTAAAGTCTGGTTGCAATGCCATTTCACTTTTGTGGAGACAATGTTTGTCTCTCATATGTTTATTTTCTTAGGAGATGTCACTTTGATTCCGGAAGCATGCTCTTTGACTCTTTCGCTGGCCTCACATCCCATATTGAACTGGGACACTGCTGATATCAGCAATTTCAATATTTTTTCTGGAAAGAAATGTTTCTTTGGGGCACTTGCTCCAAACAAAACTATGCAAACTTTCATTTGCATTCTGTGTTTTCCCATACACACATTCCAGTAATTCATTTTTTGCAAGCCTCTGATACATAGGAATTAATTTACAAATAACACTGGGAGACTACAGTTTTCATGTTGTACTTGCCATGTTTTGAAATTTCATTCCCATGAGCTCGATTGTAGAAGCACCATGAATTTTCTTCTTTAGGGCATTTAAAATGCAATGGCTTCAAGTCTGTTGTCATTGCATGGTATAAGGTGGCAAGTATTGCAGACTTCATCTTCTGCACATCTGGAATATTCTTCTGGATGGCATTGCGATAATTTGCTAAGACAAATAATTATGTCATCCTTTAAATTGACTTGCTTTTTACCAAGTGTAACACCCTTCACTTTCTATTCTTGGATTATTTTTGTAAGCCCGTTTTAAATCTTTACATCACATGTTTTATACATTCTTCTTTTCTAATAATAAAGTTGTCTCCATAGATGTTTAGTTTCAGAGGTGATTGCAAGTCTTTGCATCATCATCCGACAGTATTGTTGTATATCTAAAATGATGAGACAGGACCCTCTTCCACAATACCTCACTTGCAGCTACAACCATTGCATTTGAAGATCCATTAAAAATTACTAATTATGAATTTCTTTCCATTTTTTATATTCACAGCTTTTTGTCTCATAATTTGCTCTTGTTCTTTTCATAAGTGCCACAGTATTTTGACAAAACATGAAAATCAGCCACAAGACCAGTCAAGATATCCATTTCATAACGAGTCAACAATTCCCATTTCATAACGAGATGTAGTGCCTCGTTTATGCCATGTTCCATCATACAATACTAATAAATTTATAACTTCATCACTTACTGAATCTAGAACATCTATGTAAGTTTCATGTATGGCTGCATATGAAAGCCTCAAAATTTCCTCTTATTTTTGCATTATTTTTTAATAACAGAGAGAACATGAGAATTGTAAATTGAAACATTAATTCATGGTAAACCAATTACTATTGAAACCGCTCTATTGCTGAATGGCCCCTACCTACTTGCAAAGAAGCATCCACAATTTTCCTATTCACTTCATGTGGTGGCCTACTACAAGATGATGTTACAGGTACACGATGGCTATGTGAAATTTTATTTAACAATTGTGAACAATTATTACACTTGTTCACTAACTGAAAAGCAAATTACATTGATTGTTGTACTTCAATGCATACATTTGAGGATCAACAGACAGCACTCACACGTATCCTTTCAGTAAATGTTCCCAAACACACTTGTGAAGTAACATGTAAGTGCAATTCTCTTCTTCGGATATTTCACTGTTCAGCAGGAAAAACATCAGTGAACTTGGAAAGAATGTTCCAACTGGCTGATGGCTTGACCGGTGAGATTTTGGCAGAAAATGAACAATGCTTGACATCTGATACTAAAAAAGTTTCTACTTCCTCAGCACTGGCATTTGTGACTGCACTCTCCTGCATCTTTACAAAAGCTGCATTTTTATTACCACTGCACTCTTCTGCACCGAAACAATTCTAACCTGAACTAGCCGACGGAAAATAAATTGAGAATATTAAAAACCACCTACCAAATAACTACGTTATAGAAAAGTTAAAATAAAGAAACTAATGTGAATAATAGTTTGGAATTCTTCGTTTAAAACGAAAGTTCGCAACAAATCTTGTTAATGGCGTTAACGACCACTTAACATTAGAAACATTAAATTTCTGACAGATTTCGAATTAAAGATTTGCGCTATGGAAGTCCGTCGGCTCGCGCATGGACTCGTTCGACTCCGCTCGGGTGTCTTCGTGTACGTTCGTGGCTCCTCATTTTGCTCTCCCGAGACACAAGTCCTCCGGAGACAGCTGATTGGTCAGATGCTGATTGACATCGGGGCCATTCGTGTATTGTCGGTTGTGTGTTCGGGCCTTCACTTTCAAAACAACATTAGTTCCTAATTCTGCCGTCTGAAAATGTAAAGTGAACGAGTAATAACATGGCCATCTATGTGTGTAATGAAGAGTAAATGAGTAGCTTACAGGGAAATATTGTTGTGATATTTTGTTGTTGTTTTTCAGTGTTTTATATTTGTTGTTGTTTCGAAGCCATTAAAGAGAAGTTGAATTATAAATGTTTTACAGCAGAACGAACTTGTTTGATTTCGTAAAGGTTACCAGAATTCATATAATTCAAATATTTTTTAATGACAAGTATTCCTTACGTATAGTTTCGTCGCTGTGATTCCGTTTGGACGGCTCTGTCTGCCCACAAAATAAATTTTCTGCAGTGGATATCCCAGTTGAAATATGGGTTATAGTTCAGTAATTTGAATTAATGAGTAATGGACATACATAATAAATACAAATATTAGATGTTTATAACATACAAACCAGTTCAAAGGTATAATTTCATTACAGGTCAGAGCTGAAAATGTAGCAATAAACTACGTCTCTCCACCTAGTAATTGCCATACAAGTGCGATCCTGTTAGCTTACGCACTTTTGAAGATTTAAGAATTCTATTATAGTTTCCTTTCAATTTACTTCTGTATATCATTTATTTAATTTCAATTTGTTTATCTTCAATTTGACATACTTTTTAGTAAAACGTCGTAAATTGAAAGCATTTTCCCGTCGAATTTGCCGCAGAGATGGTCATTGTGCATTGTGCATTGTTCGTAGTTTAACTACGTTTAATAAAAGAAGGGAAGAGATCCTGGAGCTTAAAAAACGTGTGCATATTATACTATATCTCCCCATACTGCGTGTTTTGTGATAAAAATAAATTAAATCAAATCATAAAATATCCTGTGCCGTTATGACTTGCTTTTGTTTTGCACTTTCCCATTTGGGCGTATATTGAAGAGAAGTAATATTAAATTATAAAGTTTACTTAAACCAGGGAAATTCGCATATTTATAATAATTCATGGTGTAAGAAAATAACATATTTTTACTCTCGAGGGCCACACATTATTTATCCAGTAGCACATTTTTCAAAATTTCTCCACATATTCGTGTATCATTATAGGTTCAGCTGAAATTGTCATTTTATTGTTTGCTGGGTTGTTGTCAAGGATACATGAATGAAACTTCTTGTTTGTATGTATTGCTTTAGAAGTAGTGAATTAAAACTTCTAACAATGAAATTTATTTTTTAATTAGCAGGAAAGTACATGCATTGTTCATGTTGTCAGGGACAGCGAGATAAATGACGGTTTAGGCAGCTGTAATGGATACAAATATTACTTACCAGTCGTTAAAATAACGAAGGCCTTGTACGTAAGGTGAGGGGAGTAGTATCTCATTGTTCTTCCCTCTGTAGTTTCATAAGACAATAGCATCAACAATAAATATTGTCCCACCAACCAATCGCAGCAAACAGTGTTGAAAACAGACAAATGAAAGTGTTCAAAATAAGATCCGTATGTCTAATGAGAGATATAGATGTTAATTGATGTAAAGTTTACGCTTACAATAAGCAATCGGTTATTTACATTTAATAACATTTTATCAAAGATGATGTTATATATTATTTTATTTTGAATATAATTTCGTTTCTTGAACGTTTTTATTAATAATTGAAAAAATATTTGGATTTAAAGTATTGGGTTTTGATCATTTAATTGTTGTAGTTCTATTGTTGCATGGTGGAAGTATGTGGGTGAGCTACTACGGCGCACCGAATTTTGCTCGCTTTGCGCAGCACCAGTTTGCGTCACTAACCACGTGACCACAGCGCGGATAATTCGTTTGAAAAGCCAGACCAGACGCTGGCCGCCATGTTGCATGGATATTCAAAAGTGTTGAGAAGAATTCTAAAAGTTTCTGGCATAAAGTGACAATTTTTAACGAAAAGATAACACGATGGAAGTCTAGTTGAAATAAAAGATGCATTTTTTCAAATGCTTCATATATCTGTTTCAATGCCATGTAACAAGGTGATAATTTTTGTATCTGGCTATATTTAAAATTCCCGCTAATATTGTGATGCAAACTCTGTGGTCACGGGGTAAAAGTTCTTAAGTCCAAAATCTTAGTTTGGAGAAAACAAGGGTTAGATTTTTGAGCCACTGCTTGCTCCTACATTAAACGCCATTTCTTTATGTTTTTTTCTCGTTAAGGAGGCAACATTTGAATTCGGTCGTTTTATTAAAGTAAACTATTGATACTTAACTTGTAGTTTCAGTACTTAACCCAATTTTGCCAAAAAATGATTTAAGAACTTTTACCCCTTGACCACAGAACTGAAGCTCATTGGCTGAAGGCATATAAGATGCGTAAGAGCCCTCCCTACTTCGCCGTGTCAGAATACTCACTTGTGTCTCAGGAGAGCAGAATACGGAGCCACGAACGTATACAAAGACAGGGGAGCGATCGGAGAGCGTTTTACCTTCGACGTTTACTTTGGTTTGCAGTTTAAATCAGAAGTTCCTTCTTAGAATCAGAAGTTTCCCCGCGGAATTGTGACGCTTCGCTACGAGTGTCCACGTTGAGGACGTGGCTAGGGCCTTCGACCTTTGTGTTAACATAAAACATCCGTGAGTCTGTCCAATACATAATTACGAACGCATTTTATGCAAAAACTCACCTTACAAATCATATAATTTTAATAATAAATTAATAATAATATAATTAATAATCATATACTTACAGTTTTAAACGTTTAAAATGTCTAACAAATGCACGTAAATTACGTTAACGACCATAGTAAAATAAAAGAATTAAATTTCTCTCGAATTAAAGCTTCGCGCCATGAAAGTCGGATCGCCTCGCTGGCGTGCTCGGCTGTCTTAGTTTACATTCGTGGCTCCGCAATTCGCTCTCCCGAGACACAAGTCAGAACTCTCTGTATCCGCACCCGAGAGGGTAATACAGAGAGTAGCGGTAGCGCCACTGCGCCAGCTTTCAGGACAAAAGAGAACGGCCGGGCGGGCGCTTACGCAAGCGCAGCGGAACGGAGTATAGCGCCGGTGCTTTCTGCAGCTGATGCGTTGGGGTATTCCCAGGAGCCCTGCGAACAATGCGCAGGGGACAATGGCGGGCGGCGGTGTGAATCAAATGTGAACGGTGACCACGCGGCATGGGCCCGGAAGAAGCCACGAAGGTCAAGGGCAAGGACACGCCACGCCCCTCTGATTGCGCCCTCCCACGCCGCACGCACGGAACGGAATCCGTTACAGAAAGCAGGGCCGTTTTAACAGCGTTCGGAGCCCATGAGCCTAGTTTAATTTTGGGGCTCCCTATTCTTGCTGTCGTCGACCATTTGGATGCTGAAATATAGAGAAAAATCCAATCAATTCATATTGTATTTTGAATTATTTTTTAAATATTTTGAAAGTATTTCTTAGTGTTCCTACTTAACAATATTCAAACAAAAAATTTAATTATATATGTATAAGTACGTAAGGATAAGAGATATATATTTACAGGGAAAAACACTACAAATTAAATAGTTTTAATTTTTTAATGAATTGTACAATATAAAACTGAAACGCATTAAGCAGCAACGTTCCGTGTTATAAATATTATCCAACGATATGCGACACATTACTCCGTTATGCCAATATATTGCGTATATTTTAATTATACATAACTTTGTTTTAGGTTTTTGTTTAATTTTTTGAAAAATGTAGCATTAAATATTTTTTTAAGAACTGCCGGGGGCCCTTGAACATTGGGGGCTTTGGGTCCGGGCCCGTCGGGCCTGTGCGTTGACACAGCATTGACAGAGAGTGGTTGACAAATGACGTCTCGATGGCCGCACGTGCTGGAAGAATTTAACTCTAAAGCAAGGGTAGATGTCAGTTTATTTTGACAAACATTGTGCATTTTTGATTTCATCCCCAAAATCCTCCAATCATTTTCTTTTCCCCCTTTTCAAGAATGTGTAATCATCTCCCAGCTTGTGACTATTTTACCCGTTGAAATGACAATTTAAATCTCCCTAAACGCGCCTTTTAAAAGTAAATTTCGCCCGCTTTCTCTGTTATAGTTCTGTTTTCCTTCGTTTGTAGGTAACGTTTGGAGTACGTTTTGCAGCAGAAATGTTTTATTGCTTATATTGGCTAATCTATAAAGCTGTATTCCTTCTTTATCTTTTCTACGGAACTTATTTCGTTCGATTGTTGTGGCCATGCGTGGTGTGTTTTTGCTTGTTTTGTTATGGATACAGATTTTTTCCCCGTCAGTGTGTGTGCGGTAAAGAAATAATTTAAATAGATGTTCAATGGAATCGGTGTACAAAGAAAATAAGTGACAATACAGCAGATGTTACCATGGGAACAATTGTAGGCTAACTACGGTAATATTTGTATGAGTAAATAGTGCACAAAGTGAATATACTATATTTGTTAATGTTCGTGTTTTTTAAAATCTTTTAAATGAAAGTTTGTGATTATGTTAATTGCATTGAATTTTTTAAAGAGGCAAAATCCAGAAAAGACTTAGCTTTAAAACAGTTTTTCTCAAAAGAAATTGTTTCACTTTTTTTTCAATTGGATTTCAATTTTTGTTGTTAGTTTTCAATTGTATTTCTCTCTTTTCCGTGTGCATTACAGACATAAAACTTAGCAGATTAATATTAAATGGCGCCATTTTGACTGTGAACTATACATTAATGTAGAATGTTAAAAAATTCTCAAAATCATCAAATTTTACGACGGCTAAATTTCTAAGTTTCATTGTATTCAAAGAAATACTTTTCATACCCTGTACTTCAGAGGAGCAGAAGCAAATAGTTAAATGTATCAATAATATTACATTTATTTACATGGAGAACGTATATACTAACATTAATACTTCCTGAGAAAAATGCACAATTTTCTCAATGTTTTTTTACATTTAAGTGTAGTTTTCTCAAAAAGTATGTGTACTACATTCATGAAACTTTATAGACTAATTAAAAGGCATCAGCTTCACCTGTGTGTTATGTATTAAAGTAGAATGTTCAAAAATTCTCAAAAAACTGTTAACAACGAATTATTAAATTAGATGGCAACTGTTTTTCCGGTGTAAAAGACAGCAAACAAAGCCAGTCTCAGAGATATTTAGATGATCAGAAAATGACCAATTTGATCTTGGCTTGGTGACCAAATCGTAACTTCCTACATCCAACTGAGTGCGACAACATATTTTTAATACACTAGAAAAATGACACACCTAAAACTGTTCTTTTCCAAAATAACGGTTTGCATATGAACGAAACCGGGAGATGTGGCTCAGGCCATCAACTGATGTCACTGCAGTGCCTCTGACCGAAGGTCCTTGGTTCGAGTCCCGACGGTGGAAGGATTTTGACTCTAGCTAGATAAATGAGTCGAGTTCTGTCGCTGTCTGGGGGAGAATTCTAGCGGCCGGCTACTCTGATCGGTTGTTTTCCGTGGTTTCTCCGATCAACACCAGGCGAATGCCGGAGCCGTACCCACACAAACGGGCCACCGCGCGCAATCAGTATTTCCAATTCCCTTCCTACTCTTGAATTACACTTACATGCACTACACTGACACACATGTCGGGAGACCAGTCGGGAGCACGTCACTGTTGGGGAGGTGCCCCGCTGGTGGGAGAAACCTGGTTGGGGAAAGCGCCGCTAGCCGACGGTAGGTCGGCGCCGGATCTTGCCATCCAGCAGGGGAAGACAACCGCCACCTCACGAGCAGAAACACACACTGTACTTACGGGACCAACGACCTTAGCAGTTGACGCGCCCGGAATCACAATCAGTCAACATGAGCGAAGCCGTTTCACGTCTTTCTCTGATGTGTTGTTCTTGTTGCATGGGGCGCCCGCACGCAGCGTCCTACCTGCACGTGTGCAAGGCGAGCGACCCGCAGCTGGGCGCGTGCATGAAGGAGTCCGTTGAGAGTCTCCGTCCGCGTCTCGCCGAAGGTGAGTGGAGGCCTCTCGGCAATCAGCTCCTTCTGGAGGAATCTTTTTTCGGGGGTAGGGGTTGATTTTAATTAAATAAAGCGGAGAATGCAACAGGTTTAACCCTGGAGTGTTTTTTTGCTTGTATTATATATTTTTTAAATGTAAGATACTGATGTAACTTTAAATGTAATATACTGAAATTAATAAAATTAACTTAAAGGGAAGGACACAAGTTGTAATCATGGTTATTCGTAGTGTGTACGGTTTTGTCCTTTGTTCTGAGCTCTAATTGCGATTTGTTACTTGTTACTGCTGTTGTTGAGATCTGACGCAAGAACAACCTAACAATTGCATGTCTACCGCCCTAGTAAGTGTACTCCACCCTCATCTGTCAAGTATGAGATCTGTTAGAAGAGTATCCGATTTTTTTTTCGAAAACCTGAAGGATTTGCGTCAAGTGCTCTTGCATGAGCCGAGCTTGAACCTTCGTGAGCAGGAGTGATTTTTCCCCCTCCTGTGGACTGCCTCTGTTGCTGGCAAGCAGCATTTGAGAGACGTATAGTGACCTCGACTTCATGAAGTTCGCTTGGCTCCATACTGTTTGAAGAGTCCAGGATGTCCTGTGAGGCTCCAACACAAAGTTGCTTTTGCTTCACCGTGCAATGGAAAACCGACTAGAGCATTACACACTACGTCACTGAAATACCGCTTGGAAGCAACAGACGCAATCAACAGTGGGGAAAAATTCACACACGCCCACGAAGATTCAAGGTCGGCTCATGCAACAGCACTTCCCGCAAATCCATCAGGTTTTTGAAAGAAAAAAAAAGGTCGAATACTTTTCCAACAGACTTCGTAGACAGAAATATTATCGGACAATAAGCAAATGTTAGAATGGTGCCCTGTGTGTGGGGTTGCTTCTGAGGCGTTGTTCTGCGCATGCGCGCGCAGGGCTGCCGGAGCTGAACGTGCCGCCGCTGGAGCCGCTGCGCCTGGAGCAGCTGGACCTCACGCACGGCGCCAAGCTCAAGGTCGTGGCCAACGACGTCCAGGTCTTCGACACCACCTCCTTCGACCTGCGTGACTTCACGTGAGTCTCTGTCTCTGTCTCTCTCTCTCTCACGCACGACGCCAAGCTCAAGGTCGTGGCCAACGACGTCCAGGTCTTCCACACCACCTCCTTCGACCTGCGTGACGTCACGTGAGTCTCTCTGTCTCTCTCTCTCACACGCACGGCGCCAAGCTCAAGGTCGTGGCCAACGACGTCCAGGTCTTCGACACCACCTCCTTCGACCTGCGTGACGTCACGTGTGTCTCTCTGTCTCTCTCTCTCACACGCACGGCGCCAAGCTCAAGGTCATGGCCAACGACGTCCAGGTCTTCGACACCACCTCCTTCGACCTGCGTGACGTCACGTGAGTACCTCTCTCTCTCTCTCTCTCTCTCACACACACACGCGCGCGAGCGTTAACGAAGTTCCTCATGTATTAAATGGAAATGCTGATGAGGTGTTGTTGACGTAATTAAATGATTAAATAATTGAAGTCATCTTCGTCAACTTAAGGAATTTATTCATTATAACTTCATTATTTGTATAAATTACGACTCTTTTTGTATTATTTGTATTCTCATTTTGTATTTTATTTATATGGTTTGTAGACTGATGATGAAAGCTGTTGAAAGCCGGTTCTGAATCAATCCATGAAGTTGACGAATAAGACTAATTTCACTTCACACAATCGATGAATAAGACTTATTTCATCACGAAGTTCCTCATGCCGTTTTTAATGCGGTGTTCACTGCTCTCCCGAAGTCGGCGGGCTGACAATGACATCCTGCTGCTAATTGGTTGAATGCCAACTATCTCACTGCTGTACGCGATCGGAAGCGCAGTTCAAAAGGTTTTCCTCCACCTAAAAGTTGATCACTTACAAAAGCACTTGAATTACAAGCTACGTTGGTCATAGTAAAGCAGCTTCAAGGAGAAATAATCTTACTTCATTTTGTTGCAATAACCTTCTTGAAGTAGTATGGAAAAATGTGGATACAATCGGAAGAACTGTTCTCTACCTATTGTCGCAGAATTGTTGGTAAATACTAGCAGTTTATCGTGAACTCCAAGATCTACGAATTACCAAATAATATTACAACAAAAATTAAAAAATAAAAAATATCACAATATCGAGTTACAATGTATGTTTAGAACAAACATCAAATTGATATGTGTAATTTAAGTGTCAACGTAGTGTTGAAAACATAAAATAAAATTTTAAGATTCTGAGTGACTCAACAAGTTAATATCAAATTTGATAAATGGTTTAAATAATAATAATTATTATAAATAATAATAATAATAATAATAATAATAATAATATGAAGTTTACAATTATTCACATGGGAGAACTGGGATGTTCTAAAAAGCCAGCTCTTTAAAAAAGGTAATGTACATTTTGTGAAAAAATAGAAGATTATTGTGATTTGTGCTTGAAATTAAAGCAAAAATCACTCCACATTTTTTTCCACCGATTGCAAACGTTCAATTTGTTTTCGGTGGCTTCCTACAACCACAATATTGAAGATAAAATTTTTCATTAATGAATTCTGTTCCATAAGGAAAGATCTTGAAAATTTTTCAAAATTATGAGCAATATTATCGTAAGTTTGCGTGAAATATATAAATTAAAAAAAGTCAAGAATTATTTTCTCAAAAACCGCTTCAAATTTTTTCATCGATTTTTCCTCGAATAGAACAAGACACGCTTGAAAGAATTGCGCAGGTCTCATTTCCGTTAAACTCTCTGAAATTTTGAAAAATTGCAAATTTAGAAAAAATATGTGCTGTTGTAACACCACTAGTTTCGAGTTGTGCCAGTATGAGCAGCGCTAAGCACGTGAACAGCGCGAAAACTGACGGTGTGTGTGCATCCGGCATGGGGGCTAGCGCCCGGGTACCGGTCTGTCTACTACGGGTAGGCCGACGCTTCGGCCTCATACACTTTAAGACTCTGCTGTTGATAAATCTCGGCGGACAACATGGCCTTTCTGCCTCTTCTGTTCTGGGTCTTCTTTGTTGTTTTTATTTATGCGGGTGCTACCTCACCGCCTCCCCCGAGAAGCTGGGATTGGGGGAGGGTTGGGGTGTTTTGGGTTAGACGGTTTCTGAGGCAGGAGGATGCTTAATTTATTATATAACTTTAAGTTATATAATAAACACATATACTATACTGACGGTGTGTGTGTTTGCAGCGTGGACGAGGGGAAGACGGAGTTCCGGCTGCGTCTGTCCTTCCCGCGGCTGCACGTCCGCGCCACCTACACCGCCGACGGCCAGCTGCTCATGATGCCCATGCACGGCACGGGCCCGCTCAACCTCAACGCCAGTGAGTACTCCGGCCTATATAGGTGGCTCAGGGCAGTCCCCGCTGGGTGGCCCTAGGGACGGTGGCAGGATTTTCGACACGAGCTAGGTCGAATTCAACTGCCGTTTGGAGAAAAATTCTAACGGACGGCTACTCTGATTAGTGGTTTTTCCGCGATTTTTCTGAACAACACAAGGCAAATGTGGGAGTAGTACCCTAACAAATGGGCAACGGACCGCGCGCGATATTCCCTTGCTCTTCTTTGTCCTATTCTCACCCCTTACTTACACACACACACACGTCAAAGCTACATACTACCGGGAGTCGGCAGCGTAGAGGTTGTCCCCGGCTGGGGTGGTGACCCGCGGGTGGGAGATACCTGGTTGTGGATTACTTCGCTAGCCGACGTGTAAGTTGACGCCGAATCGCGTCATCTACCTGGGGTAAATAACAAAACTACCTGGTGTAACTCTCCTTATAACAAAAAGGTCTTAAGAAAAGTATTGAATAAAACACGACCGTTAACAGAAATAACTCTCGGTTGCTATTTGTTGTTTATCGGCCTTATGATGTTAATAACAATAACTGTCGCTTGCCAACTCAGTTGCGGTATCCGGAAACACCAAGAGGGGGGCGGAGTCTACTGTTGCCCTCACAATAAATAGCAATATAACTGAAGGAACATTTTGTATATTGAAGAATGTATAATACATATATTTAGAAATATATTACGTATATTTTCTGCACGTTTTGTTTACAATATTTTCGGTATTTGAGACAAAGCAAGAAGATAGATATTTTCAACATTTTCTGTGTTTGAAGTCCTTTACGCGAGGACACAATTGTGTCCGGTGTTTTGAATATCTATTTCAACGTTCACTTTCTCGCTTCAAACATCTATTCTCTAAACCGACAGATAAGGGAAGTTTTTTCTCTAGAAGTTTTAATATTTGTAATATTTCAGAAGTACTTTTGCATGTCCGAACTGAAACAGCTCCCTCACCTTTCAATATTTTTGGTACCACCCCTGTCCCTTCTCGTTTTATGAACGTGGAATCGCGGGTTTTGTACAAGTGTTGTCCTAATTGTGGGAGTAGTGACAATGAAACCTTCGCAGATTGAGATTTTAAGTGAAAATTTGAAGATGTTATGGAATCGCAGTGTGCCGTAACCATTGCTCTAAGCAATCAAGAATTTTGCGGTGGCGATGGTGTAGCGGTTAGCGTACGGACTGCTATACCCAAGTTGGCGGGTTCAAACCCGATCGAAGCCGTTTAGTTTTAGAGGCGAAAAATTCCTTCGTACGCCTTCCTTCGGAGGGGAAGTAAAGCCGGCTGTCCCATGTTAGTAGATTTACTTGCATGTAAAAGATCCTCAAGCCTAAATGACGCCTCTGAGCTAAATTAAAAATCGCCTGTTTCGTCGCCTCAGTAATATCTTATTTCCGCTAGTTGGTGAAAGGAGCGTAGCGAAATTTGCGTGGTCAGACGGAAGAGCAGGCCTCATGGCCTGAGTCTCGCCACGTAAAATAAGGCTTCAATTCAATTCAAAAGTTAAGAATAAATTTTAGTTCCCGAGGTAACAGATGCAAACACTGCCATCACCTGAAAGTACAGAATATTCTTTGAAGGCGTGAAAGTCATAAACTATCCGTGCACGTTTTCTTGAGCCCTCATTTCGCTTGATGCGACAGGACTGGGGGATTAGGTTATTTCGACGATAGGCGCCATCGCAATCGTTGGCAGCAGTGTCTTAGTTCCTGCAAGATAATGCAAAGATAGAGCGCGCCACTGCGCCTAGTTCACCTCAACGCTTAGTTTATATGGAAGCTGACTGGTTCAGGCGATGGCGGCGGAGAGAGAGCGGTTTATCCTGACTGTACACTACCCCTCGCTGTCACGGCCTCCTTAATACGTTCGTAAGAATCATTGACTGCGCAGTGTGAATACTAGAGGCTTTTTTATAATGTGCTTACTGAAGTGATTTCTTATAAAAGTGAATTGGTAATTATGTGCTGGATAGACTCAAGGTTGTTTATAGTGAACGCAAGGGCTGAAGGCCCCAGCCTCGCCGTGACTTGGATCCGGGCGAGCGAAGCGAGAAAACTTACCTTTGAAAGTAATTCGGCAATATAATGTGGCGGGGACAAAGCGTATGAGGGCGCCTCAAAACTTTACGAGCCATGAAAGTCGCCTATCGGCACGATACTTACGAGCGTATTAAGGAGGCCGTGACAGCGAGGGGAACCGTTCAGTCGGGCTCAACCGAGAGAGCTTCGAGTTGGTGTTGTTCGGGAGCGCTGGCTGGCGACGGGGGTGACGGCGAGCGGTGACGTGCGCAGCGGACGTGGACGCGGAGGTGGTGCTGTTGACGGGGGCGGAGGAGCGCGACGGGGAGAGCTTCCTGGCGCTGAAGGAGCTGCAGGTGCTGGTGCAGGAGGTGCGCCAGGCGGCGGTGCGCCTCGACAACCTCTTCGGGGGAGACCCAATGATGGGTGAGGACTTCACTGTTCACGAAACTCTTTGTGTGTGTGTGTGTTATTTATAGATGACGGATTTATGTGCACTTAAAATCGTCAAAATATGCATGCATTTGTGCATCTAAAATCAGTGAAATATGCACCAAAAACCTGACAATATGCACAAGAAAAATACTCGCAAAAAATATTGACATAATGTCCAAATTATGTTCCCCTGGATTTTTTATACTTAAATGTTTGTTAAATGCTTGACGTAAAACGTTTCCGTCAGTGGACACAGTGGCGTCCTATAATCCATCCAACAAAACGCTTCTGGAAGATTTGTTCTTCGCAGCCATGGTGAAACACCCCAGCAAAACCGCCAGCACTACTCTAAATACTGTGTTTTGAATGCGATGAAATGAATTGATTAATTTTCTTTCCTTCCGCGAGGCTATTTCTCCGAATTAACTATTACTGTGCGCTCCATCCCCCCGGTGAACAGAACGCAGGGCAGCTGAAAGTGCTTCTCCAGACGCAGCAGATCTGTATCAGCTTTTGCAATCTAAGTCGACGAGCTGCCAATGAGCAAATCTGTTTCTTAGAATTTCTGCCTCTGCCCGACTTCCCACATTGTTAGTGATACTCTCATGAGGGATTGAAAAAAAATGCTTTCTTTATAAATCAGCAGCTGAAGAGATACTAAGTAAAGCGACACTCTTGGGCGGGTTAATAACAGCGAAATATGCACGAATTACTTATATTTATGCACTTTTTGCCAATATATGCTAAAATATGCACTATAAAACTTCATATATTCCTTTCTTGGGGTCTAAATCGCATTTTCTTGAAAAAAAAGCATATCGCTTGGTCGCGAGGAATAAAATATGCTGAGATGGTAAAATCCGCTCTCTAGTTATTTAAGATCGCATCAACTTCTAGGTCAGGGATGTCTAACTTGCAAGACCTCAAGGTCCGCAACTAAAACCTTTAAAATGATTGCGGACCTTATTTAAATTACTCGAGTGATCTACACCTCACTTCCGGTATTGTTGATCCCTTCGATCCGAGATCGTTACGACACTGCTGCTTTAGCGATCTCGGCTACCGGGCCGACCACGATACTCTTGTTTCACGATACATCCATTGTTTTTCGCTTCACAGCAAACTAAACAAAATCAGCGGAACGCGACTCGTAAAACTTTTGGAAGTGACATTGTCAGCCGACTTGGTGTTTCTTCTGAAGATTGTTTCCTTATCGTGAATATACTGTGATTAAATAATGATGAATTTATCTTTAATTTGATTTAATTTAATTTGCTAGCTCAGTTTTTTTGGTTCTCTACGATGACACCACGCTTACCTGCAGGCTGGTTGTCACCGGGTTGCCCTCCATACAGAGAAGCCTGGAAGTCTGAAATTATTTATATTCCCAGGGAATTGCATATAACTTGGCACAACAATAATTTTATTTATTGAAAATTGATTTGAATTTTTAGAGTAACAATATAAAATCTATTGATTTTTAGCGTGCATTTGGTTAACACGGTACCGAATTGTCTTGCGTTGTGAAACGAGGCCCCGCAGTTCGTAGCACCCTTGGCTTCCGCGCCGAAAATCCCTCTTCGCGCCGGTCGTCGCCGAAGTCGTCTGCTTCTCTCTTGATGACTTACTTCTTGCGCTATTGTTCCAAATTCGATTCCCCCTATTCACGGCGATGTCCTACTTAAATTACTCAAGACTACCTTCGCGCCGCTACCACCACGATGCCACTCAACAACCAAAACTCTCTCGTCCAGAGCCCCCTCCTGCACGTCAACAAAAATTCGTTACCTAGTAACAGGTTCGCACCGTCCAGAGTAGCGCGGTGTTTGTTTTCCTGTAATATTTTGTATACTACAATGCATAAAATTTATTTTAATATGCTGACTTGTAGTATATATTTTTAAGTTTAGAACCGATATATTTAATCTTTCGATTGCATAGAAAATTAGTGAACATTGGATTTTTGAATATGTGTCACTTGCTTCTGAGAACAGGCACTGAAGCCCCATGTGCTCCACCCCCCTCCGACGATCCACTGCCTACGTGTGTTCATTGTGAAGCGTTAGGAAAATTATAAACGGGTCTTTACGTAGTGAAATGCGATGAATCGCGTAGATAAGTACAACTAGTTTGAGAGAATGAGTCAAGGTTAGGGCTTTCCTAAAACAAATACAAGATATCAGTGTTACCATCCAACTGTTTTTTCTAGGTAAGTTTTTCTAAACTTATTTGCGTTTAAAATGCGTTGGTAATTGTGCGTTGCACGTTCTCTAGGATGTTTTATGTTAATCGTGATGGTTGATGGTCTCAGACTCGCCATTAACACGGGAAATGCTTAGCGAAGTGTCAAGCTGCCCGTAAAAGTAGTTTGGCATAAAAATGTGAGGGAAATTGTGTTTGTAAAAAGAGTAAATAGTACAGATATGCAAATATTTCAATTGGATGCGGATATGTAAGCTAATTTATTGAAGATGTTTAACCCGCGCAGAATGTATGTGGGTTTTCGTAATATAAGGGTGATTACCCGAGGAGACACCGACACCCTCCCATCTCCCCCACCTCCTAATGCCCCTTTTGCCTCCTCCCGTATCCTTCCCCCACTCGTTCTTCCGTGTGTACCGGAATTTACATACTTTAACCACAATATCTTTATTCATGAAAAGCATTCTATTGAGAGTAAATTAAGTTTTGGTTAATCGCAGATACGGACCAACGCAAACCTTGGAGCGATAAGGAACGTTGAATATAAACAAATAGTACAATATGTACAAATGATGTCTGAGTCAAGCATAATTTCAAACGTAATTTTTAAACCTTTCAGAAATACGTATTGCTGCGTCTTTCCGAAAAGGCGACTAGGCTGAGGTCTTCGGCCTTCGGGATGTACGTAAAACAACCTAGTATGTTCAATGCAACTTTCCAACAAATTTATTTTGCAAAAATATTTCGTTGCCGAACAGAAGATTAGTATGTTCGAAGATGAAAGCAGCCATTCAAACTGCGTAACTTGCCTTCCTTTCCATCTGTCCTTCCCCGACCTCGCGCGTTCACGAACGGAAAGGGAAGAACGGTAACGATGACATCGTTTGGAATATTATTCAATATTGAACATCTTGTGAAGATGACTTGTGTTGTTGTTTTTTTCTTTTCGGCTTAATTTTAAATCGTATCGAGCATACACATTGCTCTACGTTAATAAAGCTCCTTAATCATGGCCTTCTGATGTTACTTTAGTGTGGTGTTTGTGTGCGAAAAGTGCAATAATAGGATTTATTGCTAAAATCAAATGGTGTAAATAATACTTACAACGTTCCGTGACGTGTGATTTAAAAGAATGTACATCTGTAAAAGGTGAAACGCATTCATGTAAAGCTCTTTGTGATATTTGGGAGTATCACAAAATATTATTTACAAAATAAATTAATGTTTTAAGTGTTAGTAAATCCGGTCATTTGTTTCAAATACAAGAAAACATAAGCAAATTTATACTTATTTGCTGTCATATTCTGCTAACAGCTGAATATCACATCCATTCGACTGTTATTTTGAAGGTCATAATGAAACACATGATCTAATATATTCAGGACAACACTCCTTTCTAGCCAGGAATACCAGAGAAATTTAATATGGTTTTCAACATAACTGTAAGTGTTTATTATAATGACTAACTCTTCTGTTCTGCAATGATGGATACAAACTATTTTAATTACACATTTGTTAAAATGTAAACTTAATATTTTTACAAAGCTTAATGCTAACACAAAATCTGTAAAAGCAAGCGGGAGACGTTATTGTCAAAAGAAACACATCAAGTTCCTAGCTAATGATAATATATATTATAAAATGAAATTAAAAATGACTCTGAAATTGTGATTTTTGCTGCTTGTACATTGAAGATCTGATTTTTGCTGCTTGTACATTGAAGATCTGATTTTTGCTGCTTCTACAGCCATTATAACAAGACAATCATATACTAATTTTCTCATATACTTTTTAACATGTAATATCACTTATACATTTTGCAATAGTATGGTCTACTGCCACAAATTACACTTTTGTCTTATTGTTATCAGTATACGTTATGCACTTTTTCACATGTTTTTCACACATGTGTTGTTATGAACATTTTCATTCTGGTGGTTAAACTTTGCGTATTCGCTTTTCCACAACTCCCTCTACTGTCACGACCCTTAATTCTTGGCGCTGCGTGTTCGCATTCCCTCGAGTGCCGTTCTGTGCCGACACGAGCGCCTCCGCAGGCGAGGTGGTGGACGCATTCTGAGCTAATTTTCAGGATTCTAAATTATGATTCTCTATTATCTGCCTATTTTTTGCTGCTTGTACAGCCGATATAAAAGGACTAGTTTCCCGATATACTTTTCACATGTAATATCATTTATACGTTTCACAATAATATGGTCGACTAACACAAATTATAGTACATTTTCGTCTTATTTTTTTCAGTTTTAGTTAAGCACTTTTCACATTTTTTCATACATTTCTTGTTGCGCATCTTTTCAGATGTTTTTAACACATTTCTTGTTATGAACTTTTTCATTGTTGTTGATGGTTGAAATTTTCCTGTTTGCTCTTCCGCACCTCCCTCTACCGTCACGACCCTTGATTCTTGGCGCTCGCGCTACTTCGAGCGCCGTTGTGTGCTGACGCGAGCGCTCCCGCAGGCAAGATGGTGAACGCATTCTGAGCTAATTAACGTAATGAGCTAATTATGATGATTACTATTCTCTATTATCCGTCTATTTTTTGCTGCTGGTATATCCGATATAACAGGACTAGTTTTCTGATATACTTTTCACATGTAATATCACTTACACTTTTCACAATAATATGGTCGACTAACACAAATTATAGTACGTTTTTGTCTTATTTTTTTCATTTTTAGTTAAGCACTTTTCACATTTTTTTCATATATTCCCTGATATGCACTTTTTCTTTGTTGGTGGTGGTTGAGATTTTCCTGTTTGCTCTTCCGCACCTACCTCTACCGTCACCACCCTTGATTCTTGGCGCGCGCGCTGCTTCGAGCGCCGTTGTGTGCTGACGCGAGCGCTCCCGCAGGCGAGGTGGTGAACGCGGCGGTGAACGCGAACTTCCCCAAGGTGCTGCAGGAGCTGCGGCCGGCGCTGCAGCGCTCGCTGCAGGACGCGCTGCAGGACCTCGTGGCCAAGATCCTCGCCACCTACCCCTCGCGCCTGCTCTTCCCGGAGGACTGAGGACGCGTGCCCGCGTCCTGCTCTGGGGGCTTCTGTCAACGGACACTTCGCCCTCAACACAAAATATGCACTGGGGTCTGTGCGGCCTCAGTGAATATGTCATTGTATTCGGCTGTTTTGTCTTTACCTGTACAGGGAACACCTGCCGCCTCAAAATGAAACTTTAGAAGGTTGCAATGCGACCACAAAAGCTGTATGCAAAAATTAACACTTACTACAAAATAACACCTTAGATCTATTTCTATAAATATATTCCAGTTTCATAAAAATGTAGATATTATAAAGTTGTTTGTAAAATGATATTTACCTGCTCTTCCCGGAGGACTGAGGACGCACACCCGCGTTCTCCTTAGGGAGCTTCTGAGCATTTGGCAACGTCACTCGACACCCGAGAGTTCTATGCTAAGCCATACTAACATGAGTACCTTTTTCTCTCTTCCTAATAGACTGATGTTTTGAATATTTTTCTGTAGTTGAAGTGCACCTTCATATACACATTTTGACTTTCTTTGTTTAACAATTTGTGATATTTGTACGAGAAATATTTGTTTTAATGATCATAGGTGTGAAGTTTACAAAATTCATACGTCAAATACCTGTAGTAATGTTTGAAAAGTGAATGTCAAAAAAACACCATATGAAAATGTGCATTTGTGTATGTTTAAACTACTTTGAAATTTTCAATTAAATTGGTTGATTAGTTCCTGAGAAAAATATACTTATGTTAGTACGGCTCAGCAACTCCCGGGCCCCCTTAACCCTCAACAGAAACTATGCACTGGAATCTGTGCAGCCTCAGTAAATGTAATTTTTTTCGGCTGTTTTGTCTGTACTAGGGCCCCCAGACGCCTTAGAATCACGCTAAAGATGACCGCAATTCGACCAAAAAAGCTTTATGGAAAATAAACACTTACAACAAAACAATGCCTCACATCTATTTCTATAAATATATTTCAGTTTTATACAACTTTAGATGTTATAAAATTCTGTGTATAAAATGATTCTGACCTTTTCTAAATCCATGAATGTATTTGGAACTGATTTTATTGATATCACAGTAAATGTTATTAATTAAATAATTCCACACAAACATATGTATCTAATTATTGGTATGTCACTATGTTTAGCGGAGAAATGTATCTCAGATGTGTAATATTGACGTTAATTGTTTTTGATTGTCGCAGACTATACAGAATTGTGTTCTAGGTTCATCTCACTTTTCCTCATAGTACACAACTTTTTGTTCTGTTTTTTTAATCGGCAAGAAATCGCACTACTCTATCGCACAATATGTCACGTTCATTCACCATAAAAAATCATTAAACTAGCACAATTAAACCAAACAAATACACAACAACATTACTAACTTGATAAGTATAGGGGCAGGATCTCGAAAAGTAACCAGCTTTTCGAGAAAATAACCAAAAAATTTCTTCTTGGGTCTCATAAAACCAGTCTGTATGTGCGGAGTTAAATGAGCGTTCCTTAAGAAACCTAATATTATTCATAAAAGTAATTATTACAGAAGAAGATAAGGAGATGCTTTACGAAAGGAAAGTATTGTCACAAGAGCGATGAAGTGGCTCGTGAAGTATTTTATTCAAGTTTAAAAATATATTTTTCGTCATGTGTATTAAATTATTGTATTTGTAGTTCCGCATGCACACCCACAAAAGTAGGTAAACATTTTGACGGTCAGTCGAAAAATATGGGGACCTTGAGGCAATAATATGATACGCCATTTTTCTGAAAAAATTAAGATATTAGTGTTTTTCGATGCCCCATAGATGTATGTAGATGTTGTTTTTTTATTGTAAGATTCGCCGCAAGATGGCAGTATAATTCATAAATTAATGTTCTTTATCCCAATGTGTAGAATGGCATGTCTAACCTTTACTCTAAAACTTACGTGTTGTGGCATAGCATGTTATTGCATATACTAGACCATATTATTATTAACTACTAGTAAGCTAATTTAACTTTCTGAATAAAAGAAACCCTTTATTCATAAGTCATTGAGCCAAAGAGTCACTCCTTCCTGTCATGGAAGTCGGATGCTGCCTGAAGTGTTTCTCATGCAGGTGTTGAAGTTTCATTGCGATAATAATTCACACGAAACTGAACCGCAAATGCAGGACGTAAAACCAAGTGATAAATGTCAACATTTCCCAAAATAGAAATTGTCTTGTACAAGGAGCAAATAATGCTATAAGCAGTCAGTAAAAATTCCTAAATTGATCACTTGGTATATAAGTGATGTTATTTTATTGGTTGGTAAGTCTCTATGCAAAGTAAGAGTTAAAGGTTCTGATATTCTCGTATATTCTGTTATTTTGTCCATTTGTTATTTAAAATACCTTTCTGCAAGTTAACATTCAAGGCAAGGTCATATTAGGTTCTAATCTGTTCGGAAACGATGTTAAAGCGTAGTCTGAATAATTCTTTTTCATCATGAATCCGTCTTAATACAGATTTCACCCAGACGTTCTCCGTATCCTCTACCCTGTGTTTCTTTCATCTGACTGCTTATTTATTCTTCACTTTTCCTCTACGTCATTTCATCGTCGTATATCGATCTTCCTACACCCTTTTCCTCTTTCGCCAAATACCTTGCCATTTGCACACACGACTGCAGATGATCATTGCTTCAGTGGGGGATACAGAGCGTAAGTCTAAATAATTTATATACCCTCCTTCTAGAACACTAAGGAACACGATTTTTACCTCCAGGAAGGTACAGTGCGTAATATACTCAACTTTATACGAAGAATATGAATAGCACAATAAAAACGTTATACCACCTCGGTTTTTAAATATACCGTATCTTTATATCGTATCATACCGTATTTTGCTATTAAAGCAAATACATTTAAATTGCTTCTGTAAGATATGTGCAATCAACACGCATAAAATATATTTGAAAGTAAAATATTTGTTCAGTTCATCTAAACCACTTCCAGGAAACATCAACAAAATTAGGCTTTCGTGGGTTTTTTACCTTCTATATTCGAAGATTGCCGTCTTTATTCTCGCGTCTGGTAGTTTCGCTCAATTACGAGTTGGACTTAGTAGTCTTAGTGGATGTTTTGAAAGTAAGTCACGTGTACCCTCTTATTTCCTACTGCGCATCAGCAAAATGAATTATCTTAACCCCTTACCGTATAGCAAGTATACAAGAATCCAACTGTTCGGGTGGCAGATACTGAGTCAGACGTCTTGCGGACCTGTAACCGCCGTGCGCGTGAAGTTCGTGTCTGGTTTGCGTGTGCCTCCAATACATTAACACATTATAGTTGTGTGGTTTTTATAATTTAAAATTCACCACTGATCTATAGAATTGAATCTGTTCGATAAAATGCAAATTGTCATTTCACATTGAATGTGCGCAAATCAACCCGAAAACTTCTGTTGCGTTTGTGGAAAACGTACGAAGATTTACACCCAAACGTCCAAGGAAAAAATACACGAAATAACAAAAATTGCGTATTCTTTATACTTTGGCTGTAATCAGTACAAACCATGGACTGCTCACCAATGTTGTGTGCCCTGTACAATGACCCTTAGGTTGTAGTTGTAGGGAAAACTCAAATAGTTATCATTTGCTCTACCAATGGGAGAATACCAACAAACCATTTTTATTTTAATATCTGCATATTATTGCACGAATATTCGCATTCTATTTTTAACTTCTTACCTCATAAAAAGCATTCTTATAAAATTTTGAAGTAATATAACCGAAGTGATAATGCGGAAGTTAGTATAGGATTGTGTTTACTTCAAATACTGAAGATGTTCATATCTTTTGAACCTTGCGTGATAGAAACTTTTTGTAATGATTTTCGAAATCAGCATGATCGTTTCTTTTGAAATCACATTCTTTCATTTTGAAGGTATGAAACAAATTTTTTGTGTAATTGTCTAAGACTTATTTTCTTTGGGTAAATTGAGAAAAGTTGAATAACCGTAAATAATAACAAACGTGGATTTTTCTTATAGTCATTAGACACCGAGCTCGATTCGTGTTCATTTAGAAAATTAGTATCTTTGCTACACTTTCAATTTATTTAGGTCGTTCAGTTCAAAGATCGATGCTTTGGAATTTCAATCAGTGGAAGGAAAGTTCAATCCGAATGAATCAATGACAATGTCTTACATTCTGATCGTTAATATTATTGTTTGTTCCTTTGTCCTTCTACTCAAGTCCTAAACCCTCATTGCCACCAATTTCTTAGTCTTCTCTCTTTCCGAAAGTCTTGGCGTCGCGAAGGCCACCTGCCTCAAGAGAGAGCTCCAAGGGTTACTACCCGAAATTTTGTCGGTTTAATTTAAAATCACGTGTCGCAAGGTATAATTTTATAGTCTGACTACTATCAAAACATTAACAATTGAAAAAACATTGTGTTCCTCTTTTTTATGATTGCTAGTGAGAAAAATATATAATTCCTTTAAAAAAATCAAAGATGAATAAATTTATCAAAACTAAGTACCTATATTCCGAGCAATATCTCTACAGCATAATACTTGTCCTATAATTCCTCATTGTTGAATGAAAACTGCATTTCGATACAGTGAACCGTTTAGAGGCTGTGAGTGGCTCAAAGTTGGTGGGACTCCATCTAGAGTATACATTACACGAGGATTGGGGCATGTCATGGCAAACATTTTTTGTGAGATTCGGGCACGGGTGAAAAATGTGAAATACACATGTATGTGTATACACATGAAAGGACAAGGTACGAACTAAGTGCAGGGACATTTACCGTCACATCAAAATTGTCTTTCTCGTATTAAATTTTTTGAAATGACAGTACTGGTTTCATGTTCTAAAACATATATTATAGAATACACGATTTCACAATATTGTAAAAGATTTTCATACCCGTTCTAAAAGGCTCGATTAGGCAGATGCTCGATTACCGTACGAGCCACATTCACAGGTCTTGTGCGTTGCCGATCACTGATTGCTACGAGTCCTCTCAGAAACTCTCCTGCCCATTTCGTGACTGTTCAGTACGGAAGAACATTATTCCTAAGAGATTCCACCAATTTCCTCCGACATCTTGGGCATTTCTCCCACAGGGGACGGCTATCTTGGTGTGCGAGCGCTGCTCGAAACGGGTTACAATAATCTCGCACGTCGGCAGTTAGACAACTGATTGGACTTTGCTCACTGTGCTAATGAGATACTCAGAGCCAACTATTGTTGTGAACACACATTACACTAGCTTTTTTTTCACGCGACGTATAAAATTGTGTGATCCGATAACATTGCTTTAAAAAAATAGTTGCCACGACGTCTGCCCCAACACTGGCATACCTTATAAATATATTATATAAAAGTCTTATTACGTGCAATTGGGCCTCTGATGGACGTCACATAGTAGTTCTCAGTGATTTCCCAGACAATTACCCGCTGAATTATCTCAGGGCAACAAATGTTGCCACTAGAGCGACCCTGACCGGGGAGTCCTAGAGTTTGAGCCCCGACGGTGCTGGCAGAAGTTTCAACACTAGCTACAAAGCTGGGTCTAGTTCAGCCACTGTCTGGAGGAGAATTCCTGCGGCCAGTTGCTCTGATCGGCAGCTTTCCGTGATTTGTCTGATCACAAGTAGGCGAATACCGGAGCAGTACCTTAACAAACTGGTCACAGACCACCCGCGATCTTTCCTTCCTCATTTTTGCCCCGCTTCGCCCCTTATACACACGCGTGCAGGCACTGTACTACCATATATTTCGCGAGACCTGTCGGGAGCTGGTAGCCTAGAGGACTAATGACAATAGCAGATGACGAATTATCAATCGTTCACTCAATCCCAGACAATTGATGTCTTCGGGAAGGTGGTGTACTGGGTCGGTCTTTTCAGTGCAATGTCATGCCGAGGTGAAGATGACGGCTCGCCGCACGGGTGAGTGCCCTTTGGTTTCGCACGGAGAAGGCGTTCCTCGTTGCCAGCTGACTGCAGCTTCGGCTCGTCTACTTCCAAAGGAAGTTACAGTCTTTCGTAAATGTGGGAGTTCTTCACACGCCCCGAGTTGTTCGCAGTAATTGTTTAGTAATGGGTGACGGACGTCACAGTGTAGCTTCGTCCCTCAATGTACGTGTAAACCGCGACCACTCACAGTTTCATCTGTTCGAGAATTAATTTGTGGGCTTTTTCAGCACCGGCGGCTGCTGTTAATGTACTTCAGTGCCACAGTTTTTTAAAGTATTTATATTGTTCTGTTTTAATTTACGCGAAAATCGAACTTTTACTGGTATCCTTTAGTGGTGTAAATTGTAGCTGTAGAAAATCGTGTGCAGAATATGCTTGCCAGTCAGTTAGCGATGTCCACCCGAACCCAGCATCTTTTTTTTATTTTGTTATTTAAGATCGCATCACCATCCAGGTCTTTAGCGACCGCTGTTGGATTTAACGTTATGGTGACTGTAAAGATAACACAATATGATGACGATAGGGGGTGATAGGACGAACACAAATACAACCAGCATATCTTGTTCAGCCGTTCGATTGCCTTCCGTGTCGATCGTCTCCTTCAGTCTGAGGCTGATTTTTCGATTTCATAAGAGTTTGGCTCATGTCACGTAGTATCGTTACTGCGCTGATACTCTGGCTGTTAATTTCAAGTCTCGTTGTGACCGATTACGGCATGACAGTTTTCTGCGTTGGTTTATTTTGAATTCATCGGAAAATAGCTGGGTCTGCCACGAAAGGGTCAGTATGATTACTCGCCCTTTGTGGGAATACGGTTTGGCGCGCACGCGTTGATACCTGCGTTCGTGTGACGTTTCTCTATCAAATTGAACAAAACGTGTTACGATACTGAGAGTGAGGTGATGCATATTGGCTATCGCAAGCGTAACGTTACATATGGCTCGCAATTCTAGACTTCTAAGTCCTTCATGTTGAAGTCTCACAGGTCATTCTGGATTCCACCAAAAGTGACCCTAACTTCATGAAGTCTGGTTCTTTGTTTGAGAAGTTCAGGATGTCCTGTGAGGCTTCATCACGAATTGCTTCTTCTCCACCGTGCAATGAAAAACCGACGACAGCATTACACAGAACGTCACTCAGATACTGCTTGTCAGCAACCGACGCAATCGGCAGGAGGGAAAAACTTCGCTCATGCCCACGAATGTTTAAGGTCGGTTCATGCAAGCGCGCTTGACGCAGATCCATTAGGTTTTTGCAAATAAAAAGTCGAATACTTTTCTAACAGACCTAGTTTTGTGATCAGTCTTCCCGAACTCGCAGTCCTGTGAACTTGAAACAGATATTTTTATTTATTGGGTTTGATCTTTACATGAAGTCTTTACTTTTCTACATTTTTTCCAAAAATAGCCCCAACTTTTGATAATTTTTTTTTCTGGAATAGAGAAAAGTACGCTTAAAATATTGCGCAGTACTCATTTTCGTTGAACTACCGTAATTTTTGAAAGTTGAAAAAGTTCATATTTTTTCGGAGTCTTCCCACAATCAAAATATTGAAAATAGTTCTTTCCAATGAAATATATTCTTCAAAGACAGATCGTTACATAACATCATATTAGAAAACAAAATTCTTTTCGCTTAAGTTTTGAAATTAAATTAGTGAAATCAAGGCAAATTTAAAAAAACAAGATTTTCTTAAAAACGATTTGAAACTCTTGAAATGTGTAATGAGTAGAAAATAGTAGATCACACGCACATTATTTTGTTAATCATTAGTTGCGTAGGAAAATCTCAATGCATGTCACACGATTTCACATCATTTAATTCATTTGAGCCGCTAAATCCATTTTGCCCCTTCGAAAGACTTTCTATGATGACAGTGTACGAGGTGGATGGGACAGGACTTGGAGGAATGAGACAGGACTTGGATATGTAAGAATAGTAAATTAAGAATAGTAGCTTTTGTAAGCTTCTGTGCTAGAATAGATTACAACAGATGAATTATTGGTGAACACTGATTATGAACTCATTTTGTATTTATTTCATCTGAAGTTTCAAAAATAATTATGATTTACATTTTTGATAACTACAAGAAATAACTACAAGAATTCACAAAAACACTTCAAAGAATTCTCAAATTCTTTGATTTAGAGATTTATTTAACAGATTTACTGCGGAATTGAGTACACTCATATCACTTCAATACGTTAAAAGCCCTCCAATTTTCCTAGAAAGAGAGTTTCATGATAGGATAAATCACAATTTTAAAGGAAGAGGTTGCACTTTATCGATGATTTTCAGGAAGGATTTTCTAGGATCTCACTGAATCCACAGATCACCTTCTTTTCCTTGAGATGATGCTATTAAAGTCTCCAAGAACCATCTAATGCTTGTCAATTCTGGGTCTTTCATTATCGAAACTGTAATGACTACGCTAATGTTATCAGAAACAAAAGGAAACCGGCATACTGATATTTTTTAAATTCATTTAATAAGTAAACTTTATGTTTATAGAAAACAAATGTTAGTTATGAATCACAAAATGTGTATTTTAAAACATCTATTGAGAAACGATTAAACGATCAAATTTTAACATGCATAATTTTCTCTTAACTGAAATATAACAGGCAATAAGCAAAAGAATGGATACTTGAAACTTGATAATATCAAAGATTTTTTTTGCTGTCTACGTTTTCATATTTTGAATTGACAGTTTTCTTGTTTACTTTGTTCTAATGTAAAGAACAGTTTACTTGGCATTCTTCTTCCTTTTTACTCGGAGGGATATGGATCGCAAATGGATCGCACCTACGCTCTTATTCAGTTGTGCAATCCACCTGAACAGTTGTAACAGTCTATTTGCCTTTAATACTGCGAAATTGAAACCGTGCAGCTAAAATTGCAGTTCACATCGGGCAGTTGAAAGTGCAAAGTGCACAGCGCAGTGTGGTTATCGGCTTCGTGCGTACAATGTATATAATGATTGGAACTACTCCCTTGAATGTGCAATTGATACTGTGAGTTGTATCTGCAGTTTAAACAGCCAAGTTGAAACTGGAGACGAAATTGTGTATTAAAACCGCAGATGAAACTGCGCCATTAAATCTGCAGTTGTGTAGCATATCATTTGCGGTTTCTGATAAAACTAGTTGAGTTTGCACTTGAATCTACATATAAAAGTTTGCCGTTACAACCGGTCATTTGAAAAAGCACAATTATTGCGTGGTGCGGTTAGCCCCTTATGCGTCCACATATGGTATGGTTCCGTGCAAACTGCAATGACAACCGGACAGTTGAAACTGCGCAGTGATAACCGCAACTGAATGAATAGAAGAGCGGCTGTACACTGCTAGTCCTCGGGCATTTGAATCTACGGATAAAATTTTGCAATAGCAACTGGTTTGAAAGTACACAATTGCGTAGTGGTGCACAGTTTCAGTTAAAACCGCAACGGCAGCCGAACAGTTGAAGAAACTGCGCAGTTGTAACTGCAGCTGCAGGAGGTTACTCCTTGGGCAGGAGCTGGTCGTAGGGGAAGGCGGCGGCGATCTTGTTGGCCGTGTCGATGGCGAACTGCGTCACTACCCTCTCGCCCACCGGCACCACCACCTCCTTCAGCTCCTCGCTGTTCTCGTTCAGCGCCGCGTTCGTCGCCTCCCCTGCAACACACACACACACACGGGCACTAGGTCGGATTCTGGAGGGGAATTCTAGCGGCCGGCTGCTCCGATCGGTAGTTTTTCTTTCTTTCTCCGATCAACACCAGGCGAACGCCGCAGCAGTACCCTAACAAACGGACCATGGCGCGATCTTTCCTTCCTCTTCCTTGTCCTATCCTCACCCCTTACACACACACACTGGCTGGTCAGCTAGGTCGGATTCTGGAGGGGAATTCTAGCAGCCGGCTGCTCCGATCGGTAGTTTTTCTTTCTTTCTCCGATCAACACCAGGCGAACGCCGCAGCAGTACCCTAACAAACGGACCACGGCGCGATCTTTCCTTCCTCTTCCTTGTCCTATCCTCACCCCTTACACACAAAGACACTAACATGTACTACACTACCACGCACGCCAGGAGACCGATCAGGAGCTTACAGCTTGTCCCGGTTGGGGCGGTGCCCCGCTGGTGAGAGATACCTGGTTGAGGGAAACCCCGCTAGGCGCCGGTAGGTCGGCGCCAGTTCTCGCCATCCAGTAGGGAAATGATCACTTCCACCTCCCGAGGAAAAAACCGCACTACACTAACGGGACTAATGACCTCTGTAGTTGACGGAATCACGAATCAATCAATCACAGACACACGGCCCTTCACTGGCGACCCGCTCTCCACGCGTCAAAGAGCAGCGTCCGCAGGATAGAAAGGAGAAAAACAGGATAAAAAGGAGACAGTTATTAAGTCTTGTCTCTATAATCTGCGGTCCATAATCTGCTCGAAAATCATTAATTTTAAATGGAAAATTAATACTAATGAAAAAGATTACAAGATAATGGAATAATTTCAGTTAAATAAAATGTAACTTTGTACACCTAGACGAAACGACTTTGAATTTGAAGTTCATCAGCACATTTTGTTGCTTGGATACCTTCTTAGCGGCTAGTTCCCGAGCGACTAAGTATGCTGGTGAATTTCAAATTCAAGGTCATTTGTTCTTGGTGTATAAAGTTACATTTTATTTAACTGGAATTATCCCATTATCTTGTAAAAATATTTTCATTAGTATTACTTTTCCACTTAAAATTAATGTTTTTCGAAAAAAAGTATGGACTGTACGAACAAGACTGATACCAACTGTACGTGTGAATGATCATGGCTGTCCGGGTGACGCCGCGTCGAAGGCTGTGCTGCCGACGTTTCGACTCTCTTGGTCTTTCTCAGAGCTGGTCTGCTGAGGAAGATGGTTGAAACGTAGGCAACACAGCCTTCGACGCGGCGTCACCCGGACAGCCAAAATCATTCACATGACTCTGGCCGCGAAAGCTCATGACTTCAAAAACGTACAATTTTATAAATTTTTGGATTAACGATAGTTGTTTTCTGTTCAATAAATTCAAGATTATTTCAGAATTTAAGCACAATATAGCATTTATAGGCACCATAAAATTCGCATGCAATATTCCTTTTTTCCTAGGGCTTTTTCCAGCCGTCAGCCGGTTACCCTTCACGTACCCGAAAGAACGTATATTCGACCGTACGCTAGACACCAACACACTTGCGGACTCCTCTAATCTGGGGTTGGCAGAACGCGAGGCCTTCCGCGACAGCACGTACGTAAGAGAGAAGGCACAAACAACCGTTCCCTCGCGGAACTCGAACCCGCCGTACGTAAGAGAGAAGTCACAAACACCCGTTCCCTCGCGGAACTCGAACCCGCCGTACGTAAGAGAGAAGGGACAAACAACCGTTCCCTCGCGGAACTCGAACCCGCCGTACGTAAGAGAGAAGTCACAAACACCCGTTCCCTCGCGGAACTCGAACCCGCCGTACGTAAGAGAGAAGTCACAAACAACCGTTCCCTCGCGGAACTCGAACCCGACGTACGTAAGAGAGAAGGGACAAACAACCGTTCCCTCGCGGAACTCGAACCCGCCGTACGTAAGAGAGAAGGCACAAACAACCGTTCCCTCGCGGAACTCGAACCCGCCGTACGTAAGAGAGAAGGGACAAACAACCGTTCCCTCGCGGAACTCGAACCCGCCGTACGTAAGAGAGAAGTCACAAACAACCGTTTCCTCGCGGAACTCGAACCCGCCGTACGTAAGAGAGAAGGGACAAACAACCGTTCCCTCGCGGAACTCGAACCCGCCGTACGTAAGAGAGAAGGCACAAACAACCGTTCCCTCGCGGAACTCGAACCCGCCGTACGTAAGAGAGAAGTCACAAACAACCGTTCCCTCGCGGAACTCGAACCCGCCGTACGTAAGAGAGGAAGGGACAAACACCCGTTCCCTCGCGGAACTCGAACCCGCCGTACGTAAGAGAGAAGGGACAAACACCCGTTCCCTCGCGGAACTCGAACCCGCCGTACGTAAGAGAGAAGGGACACAACAACCGTTCCCTCGCGGAACTCGAACCCGCCGTACGTAAGAGAGAAGTCACAAACAAACCGTTTCCCTCGCGGAACTCGAACCCGCCGTACGTAAGAGAGAAGGGACAAACACCCGTTCCCTCGCGGAACTCGAACCGCCCGTACGTAAGAGAGAAGGCACAAACAACCGTTCCCTCGCGGAACTCGAACCCGCCGTACGTAAGAGAGAAGGGACAAACAACCGTTCCCTCGCGGAACTCGAACCGCCGTACGTAAGAGAGAAGTCACAAACAACCGTTCCCCTCGCGGAACTCGAACCCGCCGTACGTAAGAGAGAAGGGACAAACAACCGTTCCCTCGCGGAACTCGAACCCGCCGTACGTAAGAGAGAAGGGACAAACAACCGTTCCCTCGCGAACTCGAACCCGCCGTACGTAAGAGAGAAGTCACAAACAACCGTTCCCCGCGGAACTCGAAACCCCGCCGTACGTAAGAGAGAAGGGACAAACAACCGTTCCCTCGCGGAACTCGAACCCGCCGTACGTAAGAGAGAAGTCACAAACAACCGTTCCCTCGCGGAACTCGAACCCGCCGTACGTAAGAGAGAAGGGACAAACAACCGTTCCCTCGCGGAACTCGAACCCGCCGTACGTAAGAGAGAAGGGCACAAACAACCGTTCCCCTCGCGGAACTCGAACCCGCCGTACGTAAGAGAGAAGGTCACAAACAACCGTTCCCTCGCGGAACTCGAACCCGCCGTACGTAAGAGAGAAGGGACAAACAACCGTTCCCTCGCGGAACTCGAACCCGCCGTACGTAAGAGAGAAGGCACAAACAACCGTTCCCTCGCGGAACTCGAACCCGCCGTACGTAAGAGAGAAGTCACAAACAACCGTTCCCTCGCGGAACTCGAACCCGCCGTACGTAAGAGAGAAGGCACAAACAACCGTTCCCTCGCGGAACTCGAACCCGCCGTACGTAAGAGAGAAGGCACAAACAACCGTTCCCTCGCGGAACTCGAACCCGCCGTACGTAAGAGAGAAGTCCAAACAACCGTTCCCTCGCGGAACTCGAACCCGCCGTACGTAAGAGAGAAGGGCACAAACAACCGTTCCCTCGCGGAACTCGAACCCGCCGTACGTAAGAGAGAAGGGACAAACAACCGTTCCCTCGCGGAACTCGAACCCGCCGTACGTAAGAGAGAAGGTCACAAACAACCGTTCCCTCGCGGAACTCGAACCCGCCGTACGTAAGAGAGAAGTCACAAACAACCGTTCCCTCGCGGAACTCGAACCCGCCGTACGTAAGAGATAAGTCACAAACAACCGTTCCCTCGCGGAACTCGAACCCCGCCGTACGTAAGAGAGAAGTCACAAACACCGTTCCCTCGCGGAACTCGAACCCGCCGTACGTAAGAGAGAAGGACAAACAACCGTTCCCTCGCGGAACTCGAACCCGCCGTACGTAAGAGAGAAGTCACAAACAACCGTTCCCTCGCGGAACTCGAACCCGCCGTACGTAAGGAGATAAGGTCACAAACAACCGTTCCCTCGCGGAACTCGACCCCGCCGTACGTAAGAGAGAAGTCACAAACAACCCGTTCCCTCGCGGAACTCGAACCCGCCGTACGTAAGAGAGAAGGGACAAAAAACACCCGTTCCCTCGCGGAACTCGAACCCGCCGTACGTAAGAGAGAAGCACAAACAACCGTTCCCATCGCGGAACTCGAACCCGCCGTACGTAAGAGAGAAGGGACAAACAACCGTTCCCTCGCGGAACTCGAACCCGCCGTACGTAAGAGAGAAGTCACAAAACAACCGTTCCCATCGCGGAACTCGAACCCGCCGTACGTAAGAGAGAAGTCACAACAACACCCGTTCCCTCGCGGAACTCGAACCGCCGTACGTAAGAGAGAAGTCACAAACAACCGTTCCCTCGCGGAACTACGAACCCGCCGTACGTAAGAGAGAAGTCACAAACACCGTTCCCTCGCGGAACTCGAACCCGCCGTACGTAAGAGAGAAGGCACAAACAACCGTTCCCTCGCGGAACTCGAACCCGCCGTACGTAAGAGAGAAGTCACAAACAACCGTTCCCTCTGCGGAACTCGAACCCGCCGTACGTAAGAGAGAAGGGACAAACAACCGTTCCCTCGCGGAACTCGAACCCGCCGTACGTAAGAGAGAAGGGACAAACAACCGTTCCCTCGCGGAACTCGAACCCCGCCGTACGTAAGAGAGAAGTCACAAACAACCGTTCCCTCGCGGAACTCGAACCCGCCGTACGTAAGAGAGAAGTCACAAACACCCGTTCCCTCGCGGAACTCGAACCCGCCGTACGTAAGAGATAAGTCACAAACAACCGTTCCCTCGCGGAACTCGACCCCGCCGTACGTAAGAGAGAAGTCACAAACAACCGTTCCCTCGCGGAACTCGAACCCGCCGTACGTAAGAGATAAGTCACAAACAACCGTTCCCTCGCGGAACTCGAACCCGCCGTACGTAAGAGAGAAGGGACAAACACCCGTTCCCTCGCGGAACTCGAACCCGCCGTACGTAAGAGATAAGTCACAAACAACCGTTCCCTCGCGGAACTCGAACCCGCCGTACGTAAGAGAGAAGTCACAAACACCCGTTCCCTCGCGGAACTCGAACCCGCCGTACGTAAGAGATAAGTCACAAACAACCGTTCCCTCGCGGAACTCGAACCCGCCGTACGTAAGAGAGAAGTCACAAACACCCGTTCCCTCGCGGAACTCGAACCCGCCGTACGTAAGAGATAAGTCACAAACAACCGTTCCCTCGCGGAACTCGACCCCGCCGTACGTAAGAGAGAAGTCACAAACACCCGTTCCCTCGCGGAACTCGAACCCGCCGTACGTAAGAGATAAGTCACAAACAACCGTTCCCTCGCGGAACTCGAACCCGCCGTACGTAAGAGAGAAGTCACAAACACCCGTTCCCTCGCGGAACTCGACCCCGCCGTACGTAAGAGAGAAGTCACAAACAACCGTTCCCTCGCGGAACTCGAACCCGCCGTACGTAAGAGATAAGTCACAAACAACCGTTCCCTCGCGGAACTCGAACCCGCCGTACGTAAGAGAGAAGGGACAAACAACCGTTCCCTCGCGGAACTCGAACCCGCCGTACGTAAGAGAGAAGTCACAAACACCCGTTCCCTCGCGGAACTCGAACCCGCCGTACGTAAGAGATAAGTCACAAACAACCGTTCCCTCGCGGAACTCGACCCCGCCGTACGTAAGAGAGAAGTCACAAACAACCGTTCCCTCGCGGAACTCGAACCCGCCGTACGTAAGAGAGAAGGGACAAACACCCGTTCCCTCGCGGAACTCGACCCCGCCGTACGTAAGAGAGAAGTCACAAACAACCGTTCCCTCGCGGAACTCGAACCCGACGTACGTAAGAGAGAAGGGACAAACAACCGTTCCCTCGCGGAACTCGAACCCGCCGTACGTAAGAGAGAAGGGACAAACAACCGTTCCCTCGCGGAACTCGAACCCGCCGTACGTAAGAGAGAAGTCACAAACAACCGTTCCCTCGCGGAACTCGAACCCGCCGTACGTAAGAGATAAGTCACAAACAACCGTTCCCTCGCGGAACTCGACCCCGCCGTACGTAAGAGAGAAGTCACAAACAACCGTTCCCTCGCGGAACTCGAACCCGCCGTACGTAAGAGAGAAGGGACAAACAACCGTTCCCTCGCGGAACTCGAACCCGCCGTACGTAAGAGAGAAGTCACAAACAACCGTTCCCTCGCGGAACTCGAACCCGCCGTACGTAAGAGATAAGTCACAAACAACCGTTCCCTCGCGGAACTCGACCCCGCCGTACGTAAGAGAGAAGTCACAAACAACCGTTCCCTCGCGGAACTCGAACCCGCCGTACGTAAGAGAGAAGGGACAAACACCCGTTCCCTCGCGGAACTCGAACCCGCCGTACGTAAGAGAGAAGGCACAAACAACCGTTCCCTCGCGGAACTCGAACCCGCCGTACGTAAGAGAGAAGGGACAAACAACCGTTCCCTCGCGGAACTCGAACCCGCCGTACGTAAGAGAGAAGTCACAAACAACCGTTCCCTCGCGGAACTCGAACCCGCCGTACGTAAGAGAGAAGTCACAAACACCCGTTCCCTCGCGGAACTCGAACCCGCCGTACGTAAGAGAGAAGTCACAAACAACCGTTCCCTCGCGGAACTCGAACCCGCCGTACGTAAGAGAGAAGGGACAAACAACCGTTCCCTCGCGGAACTCGAACCCGCCGTACGTAAGAGAGAAGTCACAAACAACCGTTCCCTCGCGGAACTCGAACCCGCCGTACGTAAGAGAGAAGTCACAAACACCCGTTCCCTCGCGGAACTCGAACCCGCCGTACGTAAGAGAGAAGGGACAAACAACCGTTCCCTCGCGGAACTCGAACCCGCCGTACGTAAGAGAGAAGGCACAAACAACCATACCCTCGCGGAACTCGACCCCGCCGTACGTAAGAGAGAAGGCACAAACAACCATACCCTCGCGGAACTCGACCCCGCCGTACGTAAGAGAGAAGGCACAAACAACCATACCCTCGCGAACTCGCACCCGCCGTACGTAAGAGAGAAGGCACAAACAACCGTTCCCTCGCGGAACTCGAACCCGCCGTACGTAAGAGAGAAGGGACAAACAACTGTTCCCTCGTGGAACTCGAACCCGCGACCCTTCGGACAGAAGCGCTGAGTCGGCACACGCTCTAAGCCACCTCGGCCATCCAGGCCAGCATGTACTAGTCCTATCGCCTGAAAATGAATTAGTAACCTAAAAGATTGCGTTTTCCATTGAAGAAGTAAAGTAGGCAATTAGGTAAAAATCCACAGCTTACTTATAACATAATTTCATAATATTGATAACGGTTTTGTAAACTGATAATTGCATTGTAGATTATATACTTCTAACATTTCATCTATTGTGCTCAGATTTGATCTACCTTCATTCAACTGCTTGAAATGTAGGGCACCATATCTACATTCTAAAATCTTCAATAACCCGTTTGATAAGTAAAATTGGTGTCGCATTATTGCATACATGGCTAATAATGTACTCAGCAACGCTGAATATTTTTATTAGGACATCATTATCTCTGCACTGGTGGCAGCCCCCAAGGCAGAACGCAACACTCACCATGCTGCTTATTCGGATTGCTTAGTTTTTTACCAGCTTGTTCAGTACCTTTCAAATCGCATAAATATAATTTTTCATGTGCTATGAAGCATTGCAAGTCGGTTTTTTTTGCGACAATTAATGTTCAGATCTTTCATGACCTGCTGTCTGTCGAAGCGCGGAAATTGCCGCGCACCAAACCGGTTCTCCGACCGTACTCATACACCGCGCCGTCGCTATCAGCCTATCTGTCGGCATGGTGTCCATTGCCTCAGAGGGCATGCAGGATGACAAAAACGGGTGTTCATGGCAGGTTCAGAAACACGGGGTCAAACACACGCATACAATATCAGAAAATGTTATTGCAAAAATATGGGTCCCTGAAAATGTTATTTTTTCGTAGGACAAATACATAAATATATTTCATTTTTGCGTTAGAAATAAAATGTTCACAATAACGAGCTCTAATAAAAAGGAGCAGAGGAGTGGTGTCGAGGTCTGCTACTGGTGGCAGTGGCACGCCTCGCGGCACCGTGCCATGAGCTTCTCTGCGCCACTAGCGTCGGGAGAAGAAACTTTTAGTAACCCCGCCGTTTTACAATAGAAATGGCGTTGTCTCTTGCGGCGGTGTTATGAACTGCGTGGAGAGGCGATTTCGTCGTGACACCGTAGATCTTGACAACACTGACATAGAGAGTAACACAGAATGTAATGGAGTGCACCGTAAGTAAGTTTATTTTTTAATTTTCTTGAAAACAGCATTGGATTGATATTCTCACAACTGGCTTCGGTAGAATGATTAAGAACGCATTTTACTGTATCCTTCAAACTAAAAAGAGACCAACGGATATAGCTTTAGCGATCATTCCTGAAAGAACGAACGTGCTAGAAATCTGACACCGGTTGATAGTCCTCGCGCATTAGTACCGGCGGTGCCGAGAGTGTTCAGGGGGCCAAACTATTTGCCCGGGCGGGAGGCGCGGAGGTCAAGGAAGGTCTTGATGCAAAACGTCTTTAAAACACAAATTCTAAAACTCCGTGTTATTTCAAAATTTGAACATGTGGGTTTTGCGCGGTGTTTTACCAGCTGGCGAAATTTCATGTGAATCCGAGTATCCAGTATGGTGAGTTTTGGGAGAAAGAAAAAAACAAAGAAGACATTTATTAGAATATTAGATAAAAATATTGGTATCAAGCTAACGTAGTCAACATATCATTAACAAAAAATTCGAGGCAAAATTTTAAACTATTTAATTATTTGGCGTGCCCAATTTTTGGAAAATGATGGTGTTAAATATGTGTCTATAATTAATTAGAAATTAAAGAGTTGACGATTCTGGCACTACTCTTCTTTGGGCTGTGGTGATGTGCCACCTTGATGGACTCCTTGTGTTACCTTGATGGAGGCTTCCCATTCTATACCAAATGAAGTGCGCGTAGCTCTTTATGTTGACTGTTCCACTCGTGAAATGAAAACGAATTGTATTTAACTATACATACAAAATGCCCCAATCAGAGTGGTATCTCTGAAAAATTTCGCTTTTTCTATCCGATTTTTATTACCGCTTCTCCCTACTGGCCAATTATAAACTGTGATTCCTCTATCTTAGAAGGCGGTATACATTGATCACTATGTCTATGTGCAATAAACCGCGTATGCACGACAACATAACCTCTGATTTTAACATACCCTTCAGTTACTTTCAATATTTGGCGCATTTTGGAACTCTGTTAGACGTAATTTCACTCGTGTAACAGTCCTATTAAATATCATTCGTGCTTTGGAAATTCTCATATATATCCCATCTTTATCAGGGCGTAGTAATGCTACTACATTCCTACGCCCTGATGAAGGTCGCAGCATGGCGGCCCAAACGTTGGCACCCGTGCCTTGGACGCGGCGTCTTCCGGATAGCCAAGTAAGTACTGACTCCGGCCGATGAAGTCTACGCTCTCACATATCCCATCTTTGTTTCGCGAGTCTAGGATTTATCGACAATTTCCAAACGACTCGTGGTATTACCTACGATAAATATGTTTGCCTCCACCCTCCACTCAAAGCAGCGAACACTCTGCAGGTAGCGAAGGATGCCCTAAAAGGGGTCGTTCAACAAGTATGTACAAAAATTATTTTCTATTCCCCCCCACTTATTTCAATTTCGTAATTAAAATTTTCAACCCTCTCAAATATATGTCCTCAAAATGACTCCCCTTTCTGGAAGAAAAATGTACGCTAGAAACGGAAGATTTACTTTACTATTATTACTCTAGAAATTACTCTAGATTAAATTACTCTAGAAATACGTCTGGAGTACACGTAATAAAATTGTGATATCTATTCATGTATTAGATAGGCTCGTATAATCAGAAGACCCTATCTTCTAATGAACTGAGATTTTAGTGCCTCTCAATTGATTATTATAAGTAATCGTGTATCATTGACGTGAACAATATTTTTGTTCAACGCATGTTTCAAACATAATTTTGTTTAGTAACGGCTCCTGCGCACGAGCGGTACGTTGACGCGTATTTAGTAACGCGTCGTATCTCATACGAAATGTATCTCATACAAAATGGCAGACGAGCGCTTTGGTCGATTCGCAAAAGATGCTGTGTTTAGGCCCATGTCACACGAGCGTTGCATTGACGCGCAGTAAGTAACGCGCGTCGTAGATTAACATTGTATCTTACGCGGAACGGCCAAAGTGCTCGTGTGTCATTTCGCACAGGCACGTGTTATTCTACGACGTGCGTTACTCGAGCGTTCGTGTGACACGCCTTCATCTACGACGTGCGCTACTTAACTGACGTCAACGCATCGCTCGTGTGATTCAGGCCTAAAGGAGAGTAAATTTTTAATTAACAGTCGCATGTCAATGTGAGGAGGGGGTTCACGATGGAGCTTAACGTTTGTTTCCTCTATCTCTTTGATTAGATAAAAAGTTACTGATTCATCTTTTAGAAATTTTCTTATTAGAATTTTTCGTTATCCTTAGTAATAGTGTAGGGTAAGGTATGACCGAAAAAATCTTTGAATAACAAACCACACCTTTAAACAATAACTTTTCATTATCAACTTGTCACATTTATGTGATAATTCAAATAAAGCGGGCCCTTTCCCCCTCCCCCACACACACTGACACACCCGACCATACATTAGTCTCGCTCTTCCGCTAAGGCCAGTTCTCTTCCACAACTTCATGCACAACAGTCTTTGTAACGGCAAGCGCTGACTACACTTGTACTTCGTTTTTTCTAATGTAGCCGATGATATTCGGTCATTATTATACCTCCTGCCTTATAAAATGAATATTTTTAACAGCGGTATGCACATTTCTGAGGCCACGAGCCCCGTTAAGAAGGACGTTCACGAATAAATTAAAAAGATTCATTTTAAAAAGCAGGAGGTTTAATTATTTCCTAATGACATCGGCCATGTTAGAAAAAACGAAGTATACATCGCCAGTCGCACGCCTCCCCTCGTTGTGTCGTCAACACCAGCCGCACCTGCCGGCCTCAGCGCGACAAACCAACTTGGACCGCCAAAAGAAACAAACAAACAAACAAACAAAAAACTCAGCGTGAAATCCACATGTTCCCACGATAGGCAGGTTTCGTCCCTCAAAGATTACTGGATGTTTGCCAAAAAAACTTGAAAATCGTCACCATGCGTAATTGCTTCGTGGAAACCCCAGAGTCAGATCTTCTGATTATCACTTTGAAATCTTATTTTATTTACTATTTGTCGATGTGGAGAACAGTTTTCCAATCGAAGGAAAATAGTGAATTTTGACGTGATCGTCAGTTTCTCTGAGGAAAGCACCGCAAGAATGAAATATGTTTACAATACACAAGATGAGTCGCATAACTTTAGCACCTCTTGTAATTTATGAATGGTTGAAGTTATTGCAATGCAATTTTCACAGAAGTGAGGAAATTGAGCTAGTTTATACATATATTCATTTCCATTTTAGCATTTGTATTTTACGAGATATTGAGGTAACTTCGCTTTTATCATATGGAACTATACATATCTTTTATTCCATAAAAAGACGAATCCAATGATATACATGTCTTTTCATATGTTAGAAATGCATTTTTTGAGTAATTATGACTCTTTCAAATAAAATTGAATTTATCGAGGCAGCATTACAATGTGATCTAAGACAAATAGGTGTTTTTTGCTTTACAGAATATTGGTTGTCTCATAATGATATAAACACACTTCAAATTCCTAGCTTTTACCTTGCAGGGTCGTATTGTAGAGCGAGGGAATCAAATAAGGGCCCTGCTTACGGAGGTTCGTGTATTTACCTAAGAAATGATATTGATTCTACCTTCTTGTCAGAATTCAATTTACATGCAGTTGAAAAAGTTTTTGAAACAACGGCAGTACATCTTACTACGCTCAAAATTATCATTAATCATTTTACATCTACAGACCTCAAACAAAGCCATTTTTTAAAATTGCACATATTGCACGCAATATTGCACGAAAACTACTAAAATTTTGAAAAACATTTACATGACCTTTATGAAAGAACTCAATATGCAGAACATATTTCATTTGAAGAAAAAATCTCTATCTTCAATTTTGTAGTTGGAGAAAGACGCCGAAAAAAATTCAAACTTTCACAATTTTCGAAAATTGAGTTTTATCCGTGAAAATCGGACCTATGCCATGTTAATAAGTGTATTTTACTCTATTCATACAAGAAATTTAAAGAAAAAATTTGGAGCCGTTTTTGAGACAATTTTGAAGAATACCCCGGGGGCTTTATATAAAGTACCCCCAAATTTTGAAGAATCTTTTCCAAAATCTCAAAGTTTCGACTAGAATCAGATCGACTGGGAAATATCCATTTTGGAAGAAATCGTACGTATGGTTTAGGCGCTAGCAGTGTTCACAGACGGACAGACAGACGGACGTACAGACGGACGTTTTCCTTTCAATTGGTTTTTCGGTATCAAGGGCCCACAAAAGAGGATTTCTGGCTACAGCACGTGTTAGGGATTTTTTTTCTTAATTTAGCAACTGGTTTTATCCACTTATTCGTATTCACAGCCCGGCAATTAATTTTTTTTCCGCCGAAAATTGGCCATTTTTTCGCGCAAAATTACATAACTTTCCCTATACTACGTATATCACTCCGTGTATACGTGCGTATACGGGAAAGTAAAAATAATGTGTGTTTTAACAAAACAATGATATATAATGAATTAGTTTACGTTTGTATTGTATACATTTAAAAAATTATTTAATACGCCTGTAACAAGTAATGTACTTCAGCTTCCGGGTCAATGACCCCCAACTCGATCAGGTTTTTGTCCAGTTTCCCTGATCCATTGAGCAAATGCTGAGATGGCCCCTTGTTTTGCTTCTGGACGTAGATGTAGCTTCACTGTGCGCACGTTTTGTTGAGCACTCCTTTTGCTTGTAATGGTAGGAGTAGAACTGATGTTCATTACTATTTTGTTACCAATGCAGAAGAATCAAATCAGCAGTTCATTTACCGTTGAAATTAATTGATATTGAAATTGATAACTTGGGAACAAATATTTTTCAAATTTTTATTTTTCTGAAATAATAATTATTTTCTAAATTCTTGTTTCTAGTTTTTCTAATGTTGCTGCTGTTTGTTTTATTGTTTTTAAATTCTGGCCCTCAAGAAAATGTGCGCAGATAATCTCTTTCCCCACACGTCATATACAGTTTTTACTGTTTTTGACCAAATAAATAAATAAATAAATAAGACAGCCTGACTACTGGGCAGACAAAGATGCTACGATTTCATGGAAATAAAAAGTCTAGGAAGACGCCAGTTTGCTACACGTTTTCCTGACACGCGAGCCAAGACTAGTGTTGGGAAGAGACCACAGAAAGTATGTTTTGCCTAAAGTTTGTTTTCCGCGACGCAATAATTAAGTGCATTATTTAAACCTGAGACTGCAACAACTCTTTGAAAACAGGCATCACGCGGCAAAACAGCTTCCTGTCACGAAGGTGATATTAATCGTGCCACTTTTGAAGGATGACCTTGCTACCCCCTCTCTATCACAATAAGCAGTTTTTTTAATTATAATTTATTTTCTGTTGACATTACATTGTTCAGTTTACATTTTAACTGGACAAATGTTTGATGGACTTAATCTACCTTATGCTAACTTTAACTTAAACTAACTTAAAACTATACACACTACAATTCTATAAAAATAATATAAAAAAATAAAGTGAGAGAGGAAGCAGGGAGCACCTCAGATAAGTAATTATTCCAGGTTTGCGAATATTTTATAGAATGAATGCAGGGGATATCTGTTATTAATTCTCGTTTGATACTTGGGGGTTTTGCCCAGTTTATAGAAGGATGATGCTTGGATTTGGGGAAGGTTTCTGTAAAAATTGTGTTCAAGATAGGCGTTCAAAATATTTGGCGTTAAATTTTGCTTCCTTTTGAAAATTTTGAAATGTGATATTTTGCATGAGTTTCAGAGGGTATTTTCTAAAAACTAGTAAAATATCTTCAAATTTGATTTTACTTTGCAACTGGCTTTATATTTCTAATGAGTACATCCCACGCTAAAGGTTTGATATGACAAACCTAATTTTAATGGCATTAATAAGGCCGAATTAAAGCCAAAGTAAATAATTACGAATTTTGAAAAAAATGCCATGAGGCCTGCTCTTCCGTCTGACCACGCAAAATTTGCTACACTCCTTTCACCAACTAGCGGAGAAAGAAGGTATTATCTCGGGCGACGAAACAGGCGATTTGAATTTTGCTCAGAGGCTTCATTTAGGCTTGAGGATCTTTTACATGCAAGTAAATCTACTAACATGGGACAGCGGGCTTTACTTCCCCTCCGAAGGAAGGCGTTCGAAGGATTTTTTCGCCCTTAAAAATCCATGGCTTCGATCGGGTTTGAACCCGCGAACTTGGGTTGAAACATTAATCTTCGATTTCTTAAATTTTTTTGTTCTTAAAATTTTGTACATTTTACTAATGAAAAGTTTCAATGAGTGAGTGTAGTAACAAGTTGTTCTTCAGGTAAGATAGCTTCATGATTCTCAAGCGTCAGATTTTCTTGTGTCTTTTGCAGTCAGATTCAAAATTTCATCAAAATAGTCACTGATCATTCTAGTAAATTAAAAGCATTTCTCGGTGTGACATCGAGGTGTGAAATTCTCCGTCCTTTTTCCTGGTCAAAATATTGGACCTCTTTTTTATTTATTTATTTATTTGTCAAAAAACAGTAAAAACTGTATATGACGTGTGTGGAAAGAAATTTATCTGCGCACGTTTTCTAAAGAGATATTTACAATTTGAGGAAAAATCGCAAATAAAAATAGGAAAATGTACTATACCACATGTGTTCAGAAAACATACTACAAGTAAAACTCGTCATATCTAACCCTTGTATGAATAGAAGCGAGCGCCTCTATTTAAGAGCCTGTGTGTTGTTAAATAATTCCAGCCCTGATGAAGGCCTAATTAAGGGGCCGAAACGTTGGCAACCAACAATAAAAAAAGGAGCAAAAAAAGAATGTGAATTCCTTCTTTTTTTTAAATCCCACTGACCTAACCTCAAGAAACTGCATCATCCCAAATATTATGGCACTTCCAAAAACAGTGGAATGATTCATGCCGGCCAACTCATACGCGGCAGCGTTCGTCCAGTCACGCATTTGCTGGCCGGTGGCGGCTAAACAATCCAGTTTTTACTCTGAGAGAAAAAGGCTAACAAAGATTATCAACATTTTTAGAAATTGTAAAATAAATATCACTATCTGTATTTTTTCAGAAATTTTCAAAAAAATATTACCAAACCATTATAAATTTTATCAAAGGTTCGGTTCTTTTAACCAAAGCAATTTTTCTTCAAAATGTCTGTAAAAATACAGGTAATGAGATTTATTTCATTAATGATAAAAATTTTGGTAATTTTTGTTACATTCTTTTCCTCAGTACGCAGTGTGATTGATATTTATTGTAGCATTCATATAATCGCTATAAAAATTATTGTGCATGATTTAGCCCTATTTTAGTATAGAAACGTGTTTTTCTTAACTTGTCTCAGTTTTCTCGCAATTTAGCACTGTTTTTAGCGAAAAAAAACGTGATATTTACCGATACCCCCCTCTTCCCCACGTAAGATTAGGTGAGATTCGCCTGACCCCCCTTTAAAGGCCTCCCGTAATTTATGGATGGCCCCTGACCTTGTATCCGACACGCCGCCGCGCAAATTTTACTCGCTACTCTCCCAAAGCTGGCAATAACTACTTCCCAGTCTTATCAATGGTGCTGGCTATACGGACAATTTTCGGAAGGCGGTTTCAGAGTTAAAATTCAGCGAATATGGCCCTGTACGTATGCATCCAAAAATTTGCAGTATTTTCAGAGAAAATGTGCTCACGTATTCTCAACGTGACGCAGTGACTTCCTTCAGAAAAAAAATCAGTGCTTTGTATTTATGAAGCATTATCAAGACACAGGCCGGACACGATATTAGACACTGTTGGTATAACTATATCTATGTTACAATTGGTGTTGGTAATAACTATGAGACACTTGTACCGAGCGAAGGGGCTCAGTGCGTAGCGCGCTCCATTTGCAATCGGGCGGTCCGGGTTCGACCCCTGGGCCGGCCATCCTCACCGACGTTTTTCGTGGTTTCCCTATGTCATGCGGCTGGGATGGTTAAAAAATCCAACGAACCCCTCCCACTACCCCACCTGCCATCATCGTAGTCCTCTTACCCCTTATAATCACCCTACCACTTCGATGATAATAATAATAATAATAATAATAATAATAATAATAATAATAATAATAATAGCAATAAATATAATTAGATACAAGAGTTTGGAATTCGAGATCAGCCGAATGTGGGGCGTAAAAGCACAGGTCGTCCCGATAGTTATCGGAGCTCTGAGATTTGTTCCGCAAAATTTGTGTAAGAACTTAACTAAACTTCCAGGTCATTCAAAGGACTGGGAATCAAAAGAAATTGCTTTATTTGGCACAGCTCACATTTTGCGCAAAGTATTGTAGAGGCATCGACAGTCCCTAGATCTACCCCTTAGGTAGCTGGTTGCAACCTGGAGTAGATTTTATACTCAGCCGACTCACAACATCTGTAGTCGTGATATGAATCAATAATAATAATAATACGCTTATGCCTAATAATAATTCACAGCGCGAAAAAAGTTGCTCGCGTTCGTGGTCTACCACACGTGTCCCCTGGGTGAGGCTAAATGAGCAACAGCGATTCCCCACCCACGCGCTTGGACATTGTCGACTTGCGAATCCCTACACGCTGAGGGAAACTGCACGTCTATACTGGCCAGCGCGTCACCAAATGGCTAACATGCCAAGGGTGGGCGTCGCAAAACTTCAAACAAACAACTATGAAATACTTGTAGTTACAGGAAAATATAGTTTCTGAAATCCGTCAATATTCATAAATTATTCTGTTGCAAGGAGCATAATCTCACCTAGAGATTTGTCGCCGTTGAAGAGGTTATCCAGATGAATCTTCACTGGTTCGTTCACCTGCAATTTGGTCTCTCCTTCAACAAACTGGATGTACTCTGCGCCCTTCCTTTTCACGATTTTGCCGAGAAGGTGAAGAGAACCTGTTATATCACCTGCAAACGAAATTCATTTCAATAGCATCAGCGTCAAAAACCTTGTGAAGACCATAAGTAGAAATGTTAATGGCGTATCAACACACAAAAGTAGTAACTAATGTTTTGAGAATTTTATGTTTCACGTTACACCGTTTAAATATTACGATCTTTTCTTCAATGATATTGTTCATTTTATTACGATATACCCTAATTAGTCGAAGCTGTGGGTTTTTCAACGCGAAGGTACGGGGACTATAACTCTCCTTGCGTTCCTGGGCATAATTTAAGGCCATTAGTAAAGTGACCTCTTTGAACACATTGTAGCAATATAATTATCGTTGTTCTATATTTTTAAGGTCTAAACATTCGACATTTCCTTCATAGGAATTCAGTATCTGGTTTTCTTTTTCGCTTATATTCCAAACAGCAGTGTCAGTTCTGAAGTAACTCTAATTGCGTTTCCTCAATTCTGACAATATTAAGAAACTAGTGGACCGCAGGCTGAACATAACCCCACAACATGGATTTCCAAAAATAGCACGCACGGTACTCGACTACAACAAATAAGATACTCTCATGTAGCACTGCAGTTCATTAAATATTTCATTTAAAAATATTCTTTATAAGCGCAGGGTTGCCGCATTGTAGAATTTTGTCCCCAAAATGGGGATTTTTTTCGTTGTGGGGAAATAATGGGGAGCATAAATGGACGGGAAATGTTTGTTTGTTTTTTTTGTGGAAATTATTTGCATCCGGAGTCGAGATGGAAATATTATTCTCTCAATTATTATGGATAAAAGAACAATAGACGTTATTTTCCCTCAGTTTTAGCTGTCAAAAAGAGAAAGAAAAATATGAGAAAAACCAAGATAGTAGCAGTTCAGAGGTCGATGATTGGTTGGTTTGAATTATTCGAATTTAAGGAAACAGCGAATGGAATCGCCAGGGACCGCTCATGTTGGTCTATAAATTGGGGAATATTTTTCGTTTGAAGTTTGGGAATTTTGTTTCATTGCGGCGGTTATTTGGGGAAACTCCGTAGTAGTGGTGGGGAAAGAGCTTGCAACTCATTTGTAAATCCTGAGTAAGCGGTGTAACGTCTGCTCCTTGTCAAAAAGAGATAGAAAAATATGAGAAAAACGAAGATAGTAGCATTGGTTGGTTTGAATTATTCGAATTTAAAGTAACTACCAATGGAATCGCCAGGAACCGCTCATGTTGGTCTATAAATTGGGGAATATATTTCGTTTGAAGTTTGGGAATTTTCTTTCATTGGGGCGGTTATTTGGGAAAATTCCGTGGTAGTGGTGGGGAAAGAGCTTGCAACTCATTTGTAAATCCTGAGTAAGCGGTGTAACGTCTGCTCCTTGTCAAAAAGAGATAGAAAAATATGAGAAAAACGAAGATAGTAGCATTGATTGGTTTGAATTATTCGAATTTAAAGTAACTACCAATGGAATCGCCAGGAACCGCTCATGTTGGTCTATAAATTGGGGAATATTTTTCGTTTGAAGTTTGGGAATTTTCTTTCATTGGGGCGGTTATTTGGGGAAATTCCGTGGTAGTGGTGGGGAAAGAGCTTGCAACTCATTTGTAAATCCTGAGTAAGCGGTGTAACGTCTGCTCCTTGTCAAAAAGAGATAGAAAAATATGAGAAAAACGAAGATAGTAGCATTGATTGGTTTGAATTATTCGAATTTAAAGTAACTGCCAATGGAATCGCCAGGAACCGCTCATGTTGGTCTATAAATTGGGGAATATTTTTCGTTTGAAGTTTGGGAATTTTCTTTCATTGGGGCGGTTATTTGGGGAAATTCCGTGGTAGTGGTGGGGAAAGAGCTCGCAACTCATTTGGCAAATAGCGTGTGCTCCTTGAGGGAGCGCGAGGGCAGTGATGACTTACTGACGTTGGCGGTGAGCTGTCCCCGTCCCTTGATGGGCAGCAGCAGGATCCTGCCGTCCACCTCGTAGTCGCTGACGAAGCTCAGGTGCGGCACCGACACGCCCGCCACGAAGCTCAGCGCGGTGTCGTTCTGCTCGATCCTGCAACACGCCATCCACCTCATCACATCTCCATGTCACCACACTACCATGTCATTACGTCATATTGTCCTGTCATGACGTGACTACATCATGTCTCCATTCATTTCCATGTACTAGTATTGTAACGTCGTGGGCGGGGATGCACACCACAAAGTAACAGACCCGAGTGAACTCTATGCATTATATTTTACATAAATATCTACAGTATTTACAGGTCGTCTCTCTGAGGCGTTTGTCGGAACTACCTAACTTCAGCCCCCCTCTGTACACGCCTTTTGCGGCTGCGCAAGTGACTAGCCAACTAGCCCTACTCGCAACTCGACATGTCCCTCGGCAAATACACTATCTGCCCTGCAGTAGTCGAGAACCACTTAACAGTGCCTGAACACATCGGAACATCAACTCGTGCACACAGCGCACCGCGCCAGTCTGAGAGGACAAAACTTTGCAGACTACCTGCCAGGAAACCCGAAAACGTTACTCAACGCGGGGCATCGCGACGTGACCTTATAAAGGGCCGACTCACGTGACCTTTTACATCATCTCCCCCCCCCCCTGCACTGCTCTAAGACATGTCTATCCGAGGCTGTTTCTTTTCTCACGATACCTTCGCACCAGCCACCACCTCTTCGAAGTCCCTGTGGTCTGGTGTGGCACTCTTTGTTCGGGCGGCTATTTTTAGCTCCGTCATGCCTATACCTTGCCAGCCCTTCTCTCTGAGCAGGAAGCCTAGCTTATGACGCTAGAATAGCTACAAACACTAAAAGTTGATGAAAAGGAATACATTTTACAAGACTTTTCTGGCTGCAGACAAATTAGTAATTCATAATTATATACGCTAGTCTTCATTCTTGACGCCAATTTGGATTTATTTTCAGTTGTGGAGCTTAATTTGTAGATGAAACAAAAAATATTCAGAGATCGCATTCCTTTTCTAAGAAGGTTTGCTGGATCTCTTTGGTTATCTCCTTGGCGATTTACTTTTCAATTGAGCGTCGGAGCTCCTCTCCAAATGACTGAATCATGCATATCTGATCTTTCAATTATCACCAAAGTAAAAAGTTACAAGACATCTCTCAAAGCGGGTTTTGTTTTCTACGATCTAATCTATAAAATGAGTTACATTTTTAGATTTTTTTTTCAAGCTTAGCGTTTAAGAGAAAAATACTTCACACCATCTTTACATTTGTGTACATGAAAAGCATATTGTTAATAATAGCAATAATAATGTTCGCACGTGAACGATTTTAGTTTTCGGTTTCATAGGGTTTGTAGTGATGGTATTCCTTCGCATAACACTATACATAACAAGTATTATATATTATATTAATATATTACACATAACAAAGGGTACTGGAGATTTTATTTGGTTTTGAACGACTTTGCTCTTGTTGGTACTCGCAAATTGTTTATTTTGTAAGTTTGTTTATTCTATGTAAACTCCATTATATTTATGTGTGCACATCTCGCAAAGCGCCAAGATTGAGCACAATTTAGTTCATTGTAAATGTGCGTATTCTTGCTTCATCGAAGCCCTTGCGAAATCGCTCATCTTAATCGGATGGCAAGTTTAAATATCAACATCACATGATTAATTCTTAGTCTAGATGCGCGAGTTTCAACGGGTTTCTTCCAGCGAACTCGCCCACGGGCCTCAAAACGCCGCGAACTCAATTCTTCCAGGAACTTACTGCACCACGCAATTATTTTAATAAGTTAACTACACAAAGTGCATCGTAATTTGTAAAATTCAACACTCTGTACAACCATAGTTTTCTTAATTAGCAATTTGCAAATACCTTAGTTTCAATCTTCTCATGAATATAATACGCGCACGCTGATTGATCATTCCAAACAGCCAGTGATAAGGAGCAGCGCGGCGGCTCTCCACGCCACGCTCTGATCAGTCGAGAAATTTACTTCGTTGCGACTACTGTACGGAGTAGCACAGAGTAGCACAGAGCTGGCATTTTTCTTATAACTTCTTTATTCTTCATCATTTTTCTTATAACTTCTTCACACTGTAATGTGTTCAATACACGCATGTTCCGTGTAAGTAATCAGTGTTGCTCAATTGTCAGTCTTTGAACTAATTACATCTCACGCGAATGTGCATACGTACTGTTTAACTAATGATTGTAATTACGTCTCACGTGTAGGTGCGTGCTTACTGCAGCACTGCTAATCTAGTATCGCAGTTACGTCTTCCATTCAATTTGTGTTGCACATTGCACCAATTAATGTTCATACTTAACCAGTGACGGTCTGTGAGGAATTTATTTCAATGGGCATTGTATGCAATGAATAATTTCAATTGTATTGCACAACCTACTACAGTGAATGGACGTTCCCACATCGTCCATTCGTTATCGTCAACATGGCAATCAATAGTTATCGTCAACATGGCAACCAGTGGTGTCAAGGTCTTCTACTGGTGGCTGTGGCACGTGTCATGGCACCGTAACGTGCCACGAGCTTCTCTGCGCAACTAGCGTCGGGAAAGGAAACTATTAGTATCCCCGCCGTTTTGCAACAGGGATGGCGTTGTCTCTGGTGGCGGGGCGATGAACTGCGTGGAGGGGCGATTGCGTCGGGGCACTCGTGCCACGGACTCCCGCTCGTGGCATCGACCTTGACAACACTGGTGTACGCAGTGAAGGATTTCAATTGTGTTGCACGATGCTCCTTCGCGAGTCCATTCGCGAAGCCGAGCTCCGCAGACACAGGGTCATGCGCTACCCCCGGCTCTAATCGGCGTTGGAATGCGGCACGCCCTGCCAGCTGCTATTGTCCGGCGTGTACGGCTTTTCCTTCAGTCATCGATCGTAATAATTATTGTACTTTTTATTTATTTATTTATTTATTTGTCAAAAAAAACAGTAAAAACTGTATATGACGTGTGGGGAAAGAAATTTATCTGCGCACATTTTCTTGAGCTTTACATTTTCTTTCTTTGTAGCTTTACATAAGTGGTGTCAAGGTCTTCTACTGGTGGCACTGGCACGCCTCGTGGCACCGTAGCATGCCACGAGCTTCTCTGCGCAACTAGCGAAAGTAACGTCGTAGTAAGTAGCGCAACTAGCGTCGGGAAAGGGAACTATTACGAGTAGTAGTAACCCCGCCGTTTTACAACAGGGATGGCGTTGTCTCTAGTGGCGGGGTGATGAACTGTGCGGAGGGGCGATTTTGTCATGGCACTCGTGCCACGGACTCCGCTCGTGGCATCGATCTTCACAACACTGCTTTACATCCTAATTTTTCTGTGATCCTCATATTAGGTTAATCTTTTCTTGTGCCATTTACACGAACTAGCAACCTCAAGATGCCTTCAAAATAATTTAATTGTGGCACTTCGTGTTTAATTTTAGTTACACTATCAGTGCATTATTTTTTCTAATTCGTGAATTATGGTTTCACGTAGCATTACAACTTGCGAATATAACTTTCTTGTATGCATTTCATAGTTTAATCATATGTATTAAACTCAAGTGTGCGACTGATTTCCTAAATAATGGTAACGATTCCTGAATATATCCAATTTCAGGAACAGGGTATTATCTGTTCGTCAATCAGGTAATTATTCTTCCTGTCAAAGGTGAATTTTGAGAGGTGAGCTAGGTGAGTAAAGGTGAGTAGACATTAATGTCCACAAGGCGAAGAAAACGACCATCTCAGAATTGGATTAAGCACAACTGGACGAAAAGTGGTGAAAAACGGTGTCATTATCCGACGTTTTAATGGTAACACAAATCACTATTTGCGCGTTGTTAGGAACTTATTTTTCTAATATTCTCGAAAGACAGTGAATGATTGGTGCTACAAGATAGCAGTTGCGTTACATGTCGCTGTAGGCGGTAGCCATGTGAAACATCAACTCAAGACCTGCATGGTTTGCTTGTAGGAGGCTTGATAATGTTATGAATGTGTTAAAAGATATGTGCTTCTGTGGAATGTCGAGCAATATATTTTTTTCCATCTATTATGAATTTGTAGGCAGAGTTTCAGGAATTGCACGTGTTACGCCGTGCCCAAAAGGACGAGACCCTTTTAATGCGTGTTCTCGCGGCATTAGCCAGGCGCTCTTCAATTTTCGAGATGGGACAGGAGACAGATGCCGATCAACTGTCGCAGTGGAAACACGCAGAAGGCAGTCGCATTACATAACCTCAATTACCAAAAATTATCGACTCCAGCCAGGCGGAGAGAGCTTCTCTCACAATGGTCTTGCTTTTTTCAGATTTCCTTCAAGCTGTTCCCAAAGAAACTTAAAACTTTGCTCGCCCATTTTTTACAGTCAGAAGACTCTGGAAATGGTGAAATCGGATATGGTAAACGTTCGATTATAGTGAATCAAAGTCACCGGTCTCGGTTTACATTCAATGCAAATAAATACTAGATTATTCAGACAGGATGAACTCTCCATATCAGATAGTATAGAAAATATTTCAATTTCCAGGTGAAAAAAAATTACTTGAAGACGTCGAAAACCAATAATATAAGGTTTTGCAGACTAAGAAATTCATGATTTAGTTTTGCAACCTTTCCGGCGAATAAATGGAACCGAGGGAATGTATCACTAAGGAAAAACTCCTCTATGGCAATTCTGTCGGCAGTGGCTATGCCATCGTCATTGCTGTGAAAGGGCCATTCAGAAATGAAAAAAACTAAAAAAGTGAGGATAATAAAGATAATGAAAATGAAGATACAAATAAAGTGTTACAACAATGCAAGAGACATTCATTGTGTGAAGACTGCACTCAGGTATTTCTAGAGTGTGGGCAATGTAAAATGAAGCGTGAAGTAAGCGCGGAAGTAGAGGATGCACAAAATGTTAAATTCAGACGACCTTTCTCCAGGCAGAAGCAAAACCCGACCTAGGTATGTAAATAGAGTCGAACATCTTGATACTGTTGGGATTCAAACCCTAGGACCACACGGTCAGAGCCACTGCAGTGGCACCAATTGATGTTTCAGGTGAGGTGGATCAAGGCATCAAATGATGTTACTGCAGCGCCTCCGACAGAGACGGTCTAGGTTCGAATCCCGACGGCGGCATGTTTTTCAACACTAGCTTGTCAACTACGTCGGATTCATTCGCTCTCTGGAGCAAAATTCTAGCTGCCGGCTGCTCTGATCGGTAGTTTTCGAAGATTTCTGCGATCAACACCAGACAAATGCTGGAGCAGTATCCTAACAAACGGGCCACGCACCGCGCGCAATCTTTCCTTCCCCTTCCTTGTCCTATGCTCACTTTACTTACACGCACTAGACTACCACACGTTCCGGGAGACCAGCCGGGAGCTTAGAGCTTGTCTCGGATGGGGCGGTACCCCACTGGTGGGAGATACCTGTTTAGGGAAAATCCCCCTTGCCGACGGGAGGTCGGCGCCGGATCTCGCCATCCAACAGGGGAGGACCAACCCCACCCTCCGAAGTAGAAACAGGCACTACACTAACGGGAATAATGACAACCGTTGTCGCGGTCGGAATCACTAATCAATCAACAAAAAACCAATTGATGCTCTGAGCCATCTTCTTACATCTATGTTTGTTGAGTGAATGTTACACACTATACATTATTTCGATGTCGACAATAAGTAAAGTAGTGGTGCTAAAACAGCACGTACTTTCTCGCCTTTAGTATTAGTTGTATAATACTATTTATACCACAATTTCTCTCCAAATTAACTCATCTTATTTTTTGTAAAGCTCATTACAAATCGTATAACAATATGGTGAGAAACTAAATATTTTCGAGCAAATTCTCACACAAATTTGACAATTATAACTGCTTTTCATATAGTTACATCATGTCCCAACAATAAGACGTAATTTACAGAAATACCGGTGCCAATTTGTGGCGCGGAATATCACTGTTCCATTCCAATCAGGTATTCCCTGAAGGCTGGCAATTTTTATTTCAGATCTTTCAAATACGTTTTAAATAATTTAAAAAAAATTAATGTGTAAATGTATAACAAAAGGTCGAATCTCAGAAACAAAGAAATATGAAATAATATACAAATTCTAACTTACAAAGCATCCAACTGCGCCGTCAGTTCGGAGTGGGCGATTATGTTTGTCCCCAAAATACACAAAAAATTCAAAAAATTTCCAAAAATTCAAAATGACCTTGTTTAAAGGTCTGTTTTGAGAAACACATTTCTTTAAGAAAAAATTGTATCTTCCCAATTGTAGTTGTAGCAGAACGCCGAAAAATTTTTATTTTTTTTTAAATTTTCGAAAAATCAAGCATTCCAACAAACATGAGACCTGACCCATTCTCTTAAGCTTTCTACACGTTATTTAAGGTTCAAATTTAATTAAAAAAGTTTGTACCGTTTTTAAGAAAAAATTGTTTAAAGAAATTAAAAATTGCCTTTGTTCGACACAATATTTCCCCAAAATCTCATTTTTTTGAAAAATTGAACATCACATTATTTTTAGATGTTTTACACGAATACATTTTATTTAAAAAAAATTAAGCTCCATATTTGCAGTTGTAGGAAGACGTTGAATGAATTGTGAATTTTTAATTTTTGAGAAATCAGAATTTTTAGCTACCAGGAGACCTGCATCATTCTCTTGAACGTCGTTTACGCTATCCAACAACAAAATTTAATAAAATGCGATCAGCCATTTTTTTTTGAAAATTTTGAAAATGTCCCAAATTCATAGGACTGCAACATCATCCCCATCGATTGAGGACTATCAGTTTTGAAGAAAATCGGGTGAACGGTTTAGCCTCTAGCGTTGTTCACAGACGGACATGCAGATGCATACAGATGTTTTACCGTGAATCGATTTTTCGGATCATGGACCCACAAAACATGGATTCTGCTAAAACATGTGCAAGAGGATTTTCTTAACATAGCAACTGGACGTATCCAGTTTTTCGTTGTCAGGGCGCTGTAATAAGAATTTTTCCGACGAAAATTCGCCGTTTTTTGTGCGCAACATGACGTAACTTTCTCTCTACCCCGGTGACGATAGTGAGAAAGTAAAACCTGCTTTTGCACTTGCATTTGCTGCTTTTTATAACAGCCCACTTCCGCGAAGTTGAGCCTGGCGGTTTGCGAGAGTTGCAGCGAAGCGACCCCAGACGGCGCCGCGGGCAGCGCTTCCTGCTGGCGCCCGTCCGGGTGGTGCCGGCGGCCTTGGCCGCAAGTTCAAGGCCGCGGGGAAAGCCTCCGCAATTACGCGCGGCTCGCGACGCGACGCTGCAATTATCTGCCGCGAACCGCTCACTTGAGCGGCCGCCCGCCCTGGTTGGCGGTCCGCAGCCCGCATGCAGGCTTCCCGGAACACCACTGGCGGTCGTCCCGTGTCCACAATGCCATTTTTACATAGCCCTCAAGCCCCTACGGCCACGGTGGAATATTACACGGCATTTCGCGTCTTTCTCGGTCGTGCCGCTAAATGTCGCTTGGTCGCAAGCGCTGATTGATACTGTTGCGACATCTAGCGGCACAACTGTGAAAGACGCGAAATACCGTGGCCCGTTTTCCATCGTGATGACGGGCCTTGAGGGGCAAAGTTACAAAAATCGTACTATAGAAGATACCCTACACACGTTGATCGATTGCAAACGCTCTGAACCTTTGGCGTTTGGAGGTGGTGCCGGTGGATTTGAGGTGCAACAATGTGCTTGCCAGTGTTTCGAATACCTAACAAACTGTAATATTAGCTACGATGGAGAAAAGATTTTTATACTGTATAAACTAGCATAATATTCTATAAAAACTTGCAGTAAAACTAAACAAATATACAAAAACCTGCTGAAAAAAATTAAGATTAAGGCTGGCAGAAAGAAGAGTAATTTATTATAAGTAAATCAAATTCAATAAAAATGGCAAAAACAGTCTTAAAATAGTTATGAAGCGTACGATGATTCTATAGAGTAAGATGTTCAAAGAATACTGCATTTAAACCGTTCTTCTGAATCCACAAGCAGGATTGTAATTTAAAACTTTGTGCACGTTTCTAAATTCTTCTAATTTATAAGCTTTATTATGTGTGTCTCGTTTTCCTGCAATTCATTTCAGTGTCCTAGAGAATGAAAGAAGAAAAAGACAGTGGATGAATTCCAGCTTGCTGTGTAGCTAGTGTCGAAAATCCTGCCACGATCGTGACTCGAATTCTAGGTATGTGTGATAGTGTAGTGCATGTAGATGTAAGTAAGGGGTAGGATAGGATAAGGGACGGGAAGGAAGGATCGCGCACTATCCTTTTGCCATCTGGCCAGTGTCGAAAATCTTGCCACGGTCGTGATTCGAACCCTAGGGCATCCTGGTCAGAGGCTCTGCGGTGAAACAATTGATGCCCTGAGCCACCGAAGCTGCTACCCTTGGAGGAGGTACTTCTCATTTCTGTAATGGGTTGAAGTGAGCTCTCTGGAAATTCGAATTAAAAGGAAGTATAAAATCTTTCAAAGTATAATTTAAGTCACTTTGAAAAAATAATTTTTAAATAACCATTTCTAGAAAAATAAGTATCAGGCAAAATCGTCTGATTCCATACCAAAGTGACGACAACTCTCCAAAACTAGTGGTTCTAAAACATCCCGTGATTTCTCCCCCGTATTTTCCACGCAAAATTACGCGAAAAGTATTCAAATTTTCGACAAATTGTACGTGACTTTATTTCAAAATCGTCTTTGAGGAATAGATTTCATCAAGGAAAAAATCTCAATTTTTAATATTTTAGTTGTAGGAAGACTCCGAAAAACATTTTAACTTTTGTAATTTTCGAAAAATCAGTTTTCAACAAACATAAGACCTGCACCATTCTCTTAAACGTCCTTCACACTATTCCACTACAAAATTTTATAAAAACCTCTTGAAGCCATTTTTTAAAAATTTTGTACATGTCCCAGGGTCTTCCTAAATTAAAACATTGTTTTCAAATTCAAGGAGCCGCGACATTAGCCACATCGATTGGGAAATATCAATTTTGAATAAAATCAGCTGAACGGTTTAGCAGCTAGCGTTGTTCATAGACGGGCGGACAGACAGACGTTTTACCGTCAATCGATTTTTGGGTATCAAGGACTCACAAACATGGATTCTGGCAGCATCGTGTATTAGATGATTTTTTTAAATAAATTTAGCAACTGTATTTATCCACTTTTTTGTTTACAGTGCGCTGTAGTAAGAGCTTTTCTGCCGAAAATTCGCAGTTTTTTCACGCATCATTACATACCTTGCTCTCTACTCCGTAGGGAGAAAGTTAAAATTCTAATCAAATTTGTTACTTGTGAGAATTTCTCATGTTGGTGTCTGAGAAATATCCTATGTTTATCCGCATGGAAACTGCGTTTTGCCATGGGTACTTTTCCTCCTATGAGACCTACTTCCTCTACACTGTGTGGAGACGCCTGAGTTCCTGTGCGTGCGAAGCTGAGCGGTGCAGTGTTCCGCGGCGCTGCGTCAGATCTCTGGGAATCAGTTGGCGGCCGTGCGATGCAGTTTGTCACCACGACACCGCTCGGGTTGCATACAGGGGAAACAACAAGAGTCTTGAATTGCACCATGCACAATTGGCGGAATCCCTAAAATCATCGTTGGAATCGTAAAATCAGCGGGTGGCGTATTGCGGTCTGAGCTCTCTGTAAGGCGTTCATTTTGCAACTCGTGACGAATTACGAGACCCTGGGGCACAAGAAAGCAGATCTTATAAATTTTCATTATGAAGGATGGGGTCATTTATTTCGTGGCCGAAAGCAAAGTGCCTTTACTTATGATATACTTCTGAACCATCTTCACGAATTCTTTCTAGTAAAAATGTGTTTTCATAACATATTTCTCCACCTATCTAAAATTGTTATTTTTTAAATATCAATCGTCATGTATACCTACAGAATGTGTTTAATTTTCCCTAGCCTTCATTCATATGTTATCCGCGTTCCTCCTCGTTTCCTGTATTACTGCTCATTTCGTAATGCAAGGACAACATAAATTCCCACAGGAAGAACGTCAGCTGGCAAATTTATAAATCATAATAACAAGTCTTTCACACAGTTTCTATATGGATGGGAAAGAGAAAAGTGCAATTTTGAAAAATCTGTAAAAAAAATTCCATAATTTGTTCCTAATTTGATGAAGGGTGGGGATGAGGCTCATTCTAAGAGTAGGTACCACCAATTAGAAGGCACAATTTGAATCATAGCGCGTTAATTGAAGAGCAATCGGCGAGAACAAGACTGTCACATACAGTACAAGTAATATTGCCTCTTGAATTATATTGTAAATGTTTGTTGTCGATATATGACACTGCGAAATATGAAACTACAACGAATTATACGTATTTGATTTGGACACCAAGTATTATAATTGCTTGCAGGGCTGATAATGTAATCCGCTTGGTAAGATGTAATCACAAATTTAGTGTTTTGCTAAACACAAAATTATGATACTGAATTGTTTTCGTTTGAAGATGATATCAATAAACTATTTTTTCATTAACAATGTTTAATTGAATAAGATGGTTATATCAAAGCTAAAACTTTTTTTTTATTTTTGAAAAACAAAGATATTTTCTGCTCTAATGTCTGATAAGAGTGTATTCTATGTTTCTAAAATCAAACCAACAAACACAATTTATTCATTGTTTACGACATCGTATAAAAATATTAAGCCCTTTGCATTATATTTAACAAGACCCATGATAATCTCATGATTGTTCGTAAAATATCGTCACTGAGGGCTACTCGTTGATCTCTTTTATTAAGTTTCATTATGGGGAAAATGGTCACAAATATACGTGCTGTTAAACATTACCCTACTTGGAATTGCTACATATTTTACTTTTAAGTCAATCTTGATGCGATAAATTATTCCCATAATTTTCTTCATTTTGCTATAGTTTGAAGATTATAACATTCCTGGTGAACAATCAATCTTTAAATTGTAATTTCTTGCTAGTTAGAAATAAATAATAAAGTTTTTAAAAATGCTACTTCTTTAAAATATTACTTAAGATACAAAGGTCGATACACAGCAGTTCACAGAACGTAAACAGTGAGTTATGGACCTTGTAAGTTGAACTACTAGACGTTCTCCATTTAAACAAGTCGGCATATTGCAGCATCGATCATTCTATTAGACGCCCAGGCATTCAATCTACGCGCCGCGTCGTGCCACGTCAGACTTCTTCCCTCCACGCAAAGCTTCCTACTCCCCACTACTTGCACTTTCGGCACTGCCGCGGGCAGACGGTCGGCTCCTAAGTGCAGAATGCCCGCAGGAGCAGGCGTTGTGCAGGTGTGCCGTATAACAAAAAAAATGACAGAATTAAATCACTACTATGACACTTTTTAGAGGTTTCACATGTCTGAAACGTTTTTTTCCGTTTCAGTAATTTGGATTCGTTCTTGTAGTTCAACTGATCGTAGTTGGTTTTTCCTGCTACATTGTACTCTTCAGATAACCCCACAGGAAAAATTCGCACGTTGTTAGGTTCGGTGAATGCGATATCCCAAGTTTGAGAGATCACGTTGTTTGGAAACGAAGCATTAACAACATGCATGCTCACTCTTACAGAGTGTGAGGTTGTTCCCTTTTGTTGAAAATGTCTCCTGGTTCACTGAGTAAGTCGTGGAGAACGAAAATTTTACAATATGTTTGCAAATCGGCGGGAAATCACTATTACATTGCTTACATCATCTTCGAAAAGGTAGGGCCCTGTTATCCCTCATGACACACTTGCTTTTGTGGAATGAAGAGGTTTCTTATGTAGTGGTCTAAGATTCACGTCACTTCAATAGCCTTTCTCTTTCTTACCGTGTTTGCATTCTCAACCTTAGTCGGTCGATGCTCCAATCCATATTCCCATTAGTTCTCCATGATGTAGAAAGATTCAGTAGTGTTGAGGTGTACCCGAGACTTAGTGCCTGATATGGGCAACATATCCTTCGGAGATAGATGCAATAGGGTTCATGAACGATGCCACTGTATGGATGAAAATTCTATAAGCGAAGCGTCTGATCTGTATTAAGTTCTGGTTGTTAGTGTAACCGAACAAATGGAAACAGACCTTGTCTTTCACCTATAAATTGTTTACAATGTCTTCATCTTCATTAATTAAATTCAACATTTCCTCACAGAACCCTCATCGAATCACATAATCTGTTTTCCCACACGTTTACATTTGCATGTCGTAAGGACGATAGTGTAGATTGTAGTCTAAAGTTTGTCTAACCGTTCTGTTCTAATCTCAACCGGCATACTTACATTTCGTTACACAAATGGGACCCTGGGGTCTCATCACCCCATAAAATAATACAAGATTTAGAGGTTCTTTATGACTTTCATATTTGTATTTTACAAATCCAATGAATATTTAATTAACAAATATACAGATTTTCATTTCAGAACATTGTTTCACCCCTTTTTATTCCTTTTGTTAATTTAGGTTCAGTGCACTCCACACATCTGTGCTCATTGCAAATTCCATTTCCCTAACGAAACAAAACTTATATTACATATTAACCAGTATATTAATATTTCAAAACCTTTGTCTGAATTTATACTTCATAACAATTGGATGTATTTTTAGAATGCAAGATTCGCAGAATGCAAGTGCTTGAAATTAAAAGTACTTACGTAAATGGTTCAGTGGGGTGTGCAAATTCACTTCAAAATAATAGACACTGATGAACGTAACACATTATCATCAATGAAATAAATCACAACAATAGATGAACTGATTAAACGAATTTTACCTAAAGTTAAGTGGTCAGTATTGCCAATATACGTTTTAGTAAAACAATATAAACATTGATCAGGGAGTTCTATACCCGAGTGTACCGGTTGAGGGTTAAGTGTAGTGTAACAGCGGCGAGCTGAGAAACGGGGGATTTTTTAGATTTCGCTTTCGATGTTTCCACGCTCGATTCCAACACTTTTATGCTCGATGTTTTCAGGAGTCTAAGGTTTCCCAGGATTCTTTATTGTTGTTGGCGAAGTCTCTTCAAACATCTTAACCCACTTCTTTAATCGCACAGTCAGACGGCCGACTACAATTCATTTTAGAACGGGTAGGAAAAGCAGAACTTGCCTGCGCGTAAGAACCTCCACTTCGGCAAAACGCTTTCACATCGTACGTGCAATGCTAAAGTGACTACCTCTCCGCTGCAACTGAATGTTAAAGTGACAGGTATATGACCTACTGCATTCTACCATCCCTTCACCTCCCATCAGCTGAGCCCGATTCCCACACTTTCCAAAATCGCTCGTATTTGTCCCACTCTTGATACTGCAATACAGGAAGATCTTTATGCAATTTGAATGTAAAGAAAGTAAATGGTCATCAACGTTCTTTGTGCGCGTAAAACGAGCGGTGAGAGCAGTACTCAACCAGTTTTTACGAGCGCCATTACAACCACGTCTGGGGAGTCGCCAGGTGTAAAAGGCAGATTAAGCGTTCCTGCTGTCTGGTTTAACAAGAAAAAGATATCACTATTTACAAAAGAAGGAGTTAGAAACGGATAATGAGATGAAATGAAGACCTTGGAGCAATGACATGCTATGCCATATCCCTCATGAAATTGAGATATTAGTGAATTTCCCAATAGATGTATGTAGATGGTGTGTTTCCATTTTAAAGCTTCGCCGTGAGAGGGCAGTGTAATTCATAAATTAATGTTCGTTATCCCAATGTGTAGAATTCATTGTCTAAACCTCTACTTTCCTTTGTCTCAAAACTTACGTATAGTGTCGTAGCATGTTATTGCCCCGAGTTCTTCAAATATTTATTGAAGAATGCAACGGAGCAGAGCATGAATTTGACTTCTTTTCATGTTCCAATGCAGAGATCAGAAGAAATTACCAATCGTCGTGGAAAAAACTTTCATATTAAACTTCGCAAAGTTAAATAAACTTGCACAAATAACAACGACAATACCTTGACAAGAACGCACAACAAAATAATCCACTTGGAACTAAATGACATCAAAAACCTACTTCTTGAGTTTTTAGGAGTTCATCATTTATTCAGTTTCCGCAGTGTCCATAAGACTCATTAGCAGTTGCCCGTATCAAGTAGATTCTACTTTCGCCTTCTGCTGCTCGCCTTGACTGTACGATATCCTGCGTAAAGGAACTTGCAGTTTAGCTTGGGTTCCCTTGGTCCCCCGGCCGACCTTTCTCTTCCAGCTGAACGAAACATGATTGAAGGTGAGTTTGCTGTTATTTCGTTACGGAAATTATAAAGTGGCAGATTCAAGGACGGGTATCATCTGCAGCTTGCAATTTTAAACCTATAACTACTTCCTATTCTACACTAGTGATGCTACATCGGCAACAAAACATCGAAGTTGCCAAACATTGATATTCAAAATTAAAACATCGATGTTGCTAAACATTGATATTCAAAATTAAAACATCGAAGTTGCCAAACATTGATATTCAAAATTAAAACATCGATGTTGCCAAACATTGATATTCAAAATTAAAACATCGATGTTGCCAAACATTGATATTCAAAATTAAAACATCGATGTTGCCAAACATTGATATTCAAAATTAAAACATCGATGTTGCCAAACATTGATATTCAAAATTAAAACATCGATGTTGCCAAACATTGATATTCAAAATTAAAACATCTATGTTGCCAAACATTGATATTCAAAATTAAAACATCGAAGTTGCAAAACACTGATATTCAAAATTAAAACATCGAAGTTGCAAAACACTGATATTCAAAATTAAAACATCGATGTTGCCAAACACTAATATTCTCTAGTCTTACAAAAAAATTAAAGAAAAAATTTGGAGCTGTTTTTAAGAAAATTTTGAAAATGTCCGAGGGGCTTCGTGTAAAGTACCTCCAAAAATTAAGGAATGTTTTTCAAAATCTCAAACCTTCGACTAGAGCCAGATGGACACGGATTTCTTCAATTTGGAAAAAAATCCTACGAGTAGGCGCTAGTGGTGTTCACAGACGGACGGACAGACGGACGTTTTGCTGTCAATTGGTTTTTCGGTATCAAGGACTTACAAAACAGGGATTCTGGCTTCACCATGTGTTAAGGGAATTTTTTAGAAACTGGTTTTATCCACTTTTTCGTTGATAGGGCCCAGCAATTAATTTTTTTCAGCCGAAAATTGGCCATTTTTCGCGCATCAATACATAACTTTTCCTAACTACGTATATTACTCCGTATTTGACGTATGCATACGTGAAAATAAAAAATTAAGACCTAATAAAGCTTTCGACTGGATGACTGTGTTCCCCTGTCCTTCCAGCTCGTGATCTCGAAGTGCAGCTATGTTTAAATCGGAGTATAATAAAGAAATTAAAGCTCGCCTCGAGCGATGCCTCGTTTACGGAGACAATTAGGAGAATAATTGACTAATTGGAAGGAGAAACCCGTCGGACGGCGAGGTCAGTGTTTCTATCTCACGATGGAGGGAGGGAGGAACACTGTCACTTCCGAGGCAGCGTGCACTACGCTTACGGTACTAATGACCATAGCAGTTATTGCTCCAGAAAACACAAAATAATCAAAATTGAAGGAAAATATTCGGTAATTATCTTTTTAGATCATGTGCTTTTTGGTCTGTCTGAAAGAAATATCGTATTATGCACCATCATGGTGTGTACAATGTTCATTTCATTTCACAATGATAGCTTTATGCGGTGTTTATAATTACGAATAAGAATGTGTTGATTTTGCAATAACTCTCAAAAAGATAAAACTTTAAATCACTAAACGAAGCTATCTAGTAGAATTCTCGTTAAATCATAGTAAGTCGGACTTTCTTCCCACATCTACTCCATATAACTTCTTGCAAGAAGGACAAAGATGTACCTGTTTCAATTTAACATTTGATTTGATTATATTTAGTCAAATAGTAATCGTGTGTCATTTAATTTTTTAATATCATCTGGCAATGCGTTGTAAAGTTACGTGCATGAATTACGTGGATTTTGTGTAGTTAGCTGTGGATACTTATTGAATGAACGAATACAGTTCCTACAACGTGTGTTGTAATTATGAAAGGCATTAAAATGAGTGCAAGCATGAAAATGTGTTTCCACCCTTCAAATAACTCTGATGTAAAACGGTCAGACACAGAAGTGCTTCTGTTATGCCTTTCTGAAATGGATCTTCTGGAGATTCTGTGATCCCAAGAACATTATACTTGATTTCAAGTTTTGCATTTTAGACAAGAAATATTTTGCAAACGCCGAGAATCTGTAAATTATCTACAGTCGTAGGCTCCCGCGCCCGGAGTTATGTGAATGATATTAGCTGTCCGGGTGACGCCGCGTCGAAGGCTATGTTGCCGACGACTGGTCTTCAGACCAGCCCTGTGAGAGACCACGATGAGGTGGTCGAAACGTCGGCAACACAGCCTTGGACGGGTCTGAACGGTGGTCTGAACGGGGTCGATAGGCGCGCATAGGATAATAAGTTAAATAACTAATTAGCGACTTTAAAACGGTTTTGGGGGTGCGAAACTAAAGAAGCATGTTCTAGGAACAAAATAATAATACCCCATTTAATTTTTATTGTTTATTTATTTATTTATATTACTAACAATTCTGGTCTGTATCTTATATTAATAAAGGTGAATAAAAGCTTTATTTACTTGTTCATGTTCTTATGGATGCAGTAATTGTTATAAAGTAATAATTCTTTTATTTTCTAGTAATTTGAAGTATTTGGAATTCATATCGATCAATAAAAAACTGTTTTTCACTTTTTTTTTTTTTTTTGGGCTTATGCGCGCGTTTCGGCCCTGTTCAGACCACCGTGCGGCGTCACCCGGACAGCCAAGATCATTCAGTTAATTGTCTACGCAGTTCTAATATGAAATTCATTCTTGTCAAGTTAAGTTGTTCTCAGATTAAGTGCAGTTCTCTTCATTTAGAAAAATCCATGAACATGATTATAGAAAGAATTTACTGTTATTTAGGATTATGCAGAAGGTCCAAATCTCCATTTCTTGCCTGTCATTCATATTTTTCTACGTTTGGTCCAAATTGTCGAGTATACGGCAATTTGCCTTTGGTCTATTAAATTTTGCAATACCTTTGCAATACCGTTGGTCTATTAAATTTTGGATTGGTTGATTGATTGGTGATTCTGGGCGCGACAACACCTTTTATCCAAGTTCATTTAGTGCGTGGTTTTTGTATTCGGGACGTGGCGGTGATCTTAAAAACAATATTTTTAATAATTAGGCTGTACTTTTTTAAAAGTCGGCGTTAAGTTAACGGAGATATAAGTATATCAATTCCTTGCAGCCCTAATGTCAATGATAATTTAAAAACTGAAAAAAAGTCTAGTACACTCAAGAATCAGAAAATTGTATAATATATTTTAGCGCGAATACATTTTTAAACTTTACTTTCCAGACATAATTTAACCCTTAATAATGTCCTAATAGGTTGTGTAACAACATTTCTGATCAACTCACATTTGCATCTTTTGCAATCCTGACCAGGGCATATTAATGACTTGCGTCGGTTCGAGTCTTCGTCTCAAAGCTTAGCTGCTATATGGCTATGGTTAAGTCCGAGGGAGAGGCCGGTGTAAACCAGCCAAACTTGACGGGGCATGTGCAGCTAAGGTTTACCGGTTTTTCTGCTTCTTATAGAAATAAATACTCAACTACGTTTCTCGGCACTCTGAAGATATCTAGTAGGTAGGGTTTTTAGGTAGCATAACAATAGTTTAGCGCCAAAGTTTATAATTTGCAAAAAAAGTTGCAAATTCTTGCTTAAAGTGTAGACAAAACATAGTTGTGTTCCCTGTCTGAGTTAATAGGTAATATTTCATTGCTGTGAATGTTTGCATGATCTTGCTACATTTTAAACATAAACATAGGACACCGAAAAAAATTCACTTGCGAAAATTGTGACTACCTTCATAGACATGACGGCATCGTATGATTCAGCATTTCCCTCGCCATAACGAAAGGCCACTTTTGCCTACGTTCATTTATTTACGATTCTACCCTCCGGCAGCAAAATGACGGGTGATATACAAACATTACCAGAAAAATGATGACAACTTTTTTCACTATAATGAAAACCGTTACAAATTTTAACCGTACAATGGTGAACCCGAGTGTTGTCTTATATCATGACGCTGTTGGAAGACAATGGTGGCAGGCAATTAAACGAAGGGAAAGACGACAGTCATGTTTAATAGCCGTGAAGGTCGAATGTAATCCGGGAGTACGGCATCACTCGAATTCTCCTGCCTGCCTCGCAACAATTCGCACGGTTGTCTTAAAGGATCATGACTTGACGTTCATTATGACATTCTCTAGCAATCTATTATGTGGTCTTTTCTTTTTCTGTTCCGTTCCGCCTTTTTTGAATGCTGATGAAGCAGAGTTATTTTCATCCTATATGACTTATAAACGCACTGACGTCTCAGTTTCGTCAACTCTTGGTATCTATTACATACACGTATTGGAACCATCTGCATTCTAGAAGCGACAAAACTCATTGCATGTAAAGGGGGTCTCCCCTTTGTATTTTAAAAATGCTGGCCTGATTCACTGAATTGTGAAAAATGTAGTTGCTATAAACTTTGGGTAAATTGCTCGTCGAAACAGCTGCGTAGGACAAACGGTTCTAGCGGGACGAAAGGATGGATTAGGATGAAGTAAAAGTGTCCATTAGCGATGATAAGAAGATTCATAGATAGATAACAGAATAGAGCAGAGGTTCCTAGACGGTGATATGTGGGCTAGAACATCAAGAAAAACGAACACAAGCTCTTTCGAATTAATGAACGCTCACAAATAAAAAAACTCTATGAAAAGAAGAAACGTTTTGTAAATAAGTATCTACTTTAACGAAATATGCAAAATATGCACTTATATGCACCAGCAGAAACTAGTGGTGCTACAGAATGGCACAGACTTTCCCGTATTAGTTTCTCCTTAGATCTTTGCTAGCTATTCGGAATTGCGACGTACTCTTTCTTGCCAGCTACCATCTATCACCGCCAAAAGTACATTTTTTTGGTCATTTTCTTAATTTTTCGGTTTCCTATTGGTAGAACGGAAATATTAATTTTAGAATATTAAAGAATACAGAAACCTAGCCGTAAATAGCAATTTTCTTTTAAAAATTATGTGCCGTTGAAGAGAAAATGGCATTTTAGCACTACTAAAAATGCAAAATTTGAAGCTCATTTTCACAGAAAAGTTTTGAGTTTTCGAAATACTTTAATTGAAGTTATTTGAAGCACATACACTCACAAATATAATAATGTTTACAAATTGCTGGTAATGTGCATATTAAAGATGTGAGAGATCTTTAAAAAAAATCACAATTATGTAGTTTTTGAAAAAACAAAAAAATAACTCAAAATAAACTTTACGCTGTATTAAAGAGTGCAATTAGCACTATCCGTTACAAAAGTTTCAAGAAAACATTTGCGGCCATATACGAGAAAATGGCGTTTGAGCGTTTCTGAAAATGCCGAAATTTGAGCTACTTTTCACAGAAAACGGTAAGGTTTTCGAGAAACGTTACTTGACATTATTTAAAGCATATATACTCGTAAATATAATAATGTGAAAAAATCGCCGATAATGTAAATATTCACGACGTGAGAGACAAGTAAAAAACTTTACATTTTTGTAATTTTTGAAAAAAAACAATCGATAGACCAAAATGGCTTTTATGTCATTGATAGAGTACATTTACCACTATCCCTACCAAAAGTTTAAAGAAAAAAATTGGAGCCGTTTTTGAGAAAATCTTGTTTTTGTATTTTTTTAAAATTGCGCATATTTCACGCAATATTGCACGAAAACTACCAAAATTTTGTTTACATGACCTTTCTTAAAGAACTCAATATGCAGAACAAATTTTATTTGAAGAAAAAACCTCTATCTTCAATTTTGTAGTTGGAGAAAGACGCCGAAAAAAAGTCAAACTTTCACAATTTCCGAAAATTCAGAGCTGTACGTGAAAATCGGACCTGTACCATGTTAATAAGTGTATTTTACTCTATTCATAGAATAAATTTAAAGAAAAAATTTGGAGCCGTTTTTGAGAAAAATTTTGAAAATCCCCAGGGGGCTTCATATAAAGTACCCCCAAATTTTGAAGAATCTTTTTCAAAATCTCAAAGCTTCGACTAGAATCAGATCGACCGGGGAATATCCATTTTGGAAGAAATCGTAGGTATGGTTTAGGCGCTAGCAGTGTTCACAGACGGACAGACGGACGGACGTTTTCCTTTCAATTGGGTTTTCGGTATTAAGGACCTAGAAAACATGATTTCTGGCTACGTGTTAGGGGATTTTTTTCTTAATTTAGCAACTGGTTTTATCCACTTATTCGTTTTCACGGCCTGGCAATTAATTTTTTTCCGCCGAAAATTGGCCATTTTTTCGCGCAGCATTACATAACTTTCCCTATACTACGTACATCACTCCGTGTATACGTACGTATACGGGAAAATAAAATTCAGCTAAATGTGCCCTAACATGCACTAATTAATTAATCTGCATAGCATCCAATTCTAACCAAATGTAAAGAAATTTGACTTGAAGCACAGAACAAAAATAAGCAAAATCAACGAAATCCGCTCCGTAAACATAACAGTATTTCGATTGCTTGATTGTTCGTGATTCCGGGCGCGTCATCTACAGAGGTAATTAGTTCCGTAAGTGTAGTGCATGTTTTTCCTCGGAAGATGGCGGTGATCTTTTCCCCGCCTGATGGCGAGATCCGGCGCCGAAATACCGTCGACTAGCGGGGTTTTCTCCACAACCAAGTATCTCCCACCAGCGGGCCACTGCCCTAGCCACGACAAGCTCTAAGCTCCCGACTGGTCTCCCGGCATGTGTGGCAGTGTAGTATATGTTAGTGTGTAAGGGGGTGAGGATAGGACAAGGAAGAGGAAAGAAACATCGCGCGCGGTCCGTGGCCTGTTTGTTAGAGTAGTGCTCCGGCATTCGCCTGTTGTTGATCGGAGAAAGCACTGAAAATTACCGATCAGAGCAGCAGGCCGCTAGAATTCTCCTCCCGACAACGACTGAATTCGACCCAGCTGACAAGCTAGTGCCGAAAATCCTGCCGCCGTCGGGACTCGAACCTAGAACCTCCCGGTCTGAGGGAATGTAGTGACATCAGTTGATGCACTGATCCATCTCTCCCGGTCAGTGTTTCGACAACGGTGTGACAGCTGAAGGAGCAGCTCGCAAGACACGCCGAGGTCGGAAGCTCGTGAACTGACCTGAGTCGGGTGACCTTGAAGTTGCTGCCGCCGAACACCTGCACGTCCTTGCCCACGGCCTGGAAGCGCGGCGACGGCCGGATCACCAGCTCCGGGATGATGAGGGGCTCCATGGACGGCACGTTCAGCTCCGGGATGCCCGACAGCAGCTTCGGCCGGATCTTCTCCACCGCCGTCAGCACGCACTGCTCCAGCTGCGGGTCCCCGCGCTTGCACACGTGCAGGTAGCTCGCTGCGAGCACACACGACAGTTATCAGACGCGAAGTAGAGATTTGGAAGTTTGACAAAATTACTTCTTGTTAATGTTTCTATTTTATGACATTCAACAATAGAAATCAATCTCGCCCTTGTAGATACGCAGGTAGCTCACTGCGAGCACACACGACAGTTATTAGACGCGAAGTAGAGCATGGAAGTTTGGCAAAATTACTTCTTGTTAATGTTTCTATTTTATGACATTCAACAATAGAAATCAATCTCGCCCTTGTAGATGCGCAGGTAGCTCACTGCGAGCACACACGACAGTTATCAGACGCGAAGTAGAGATTTGGAAGTTTGACAAAATTACTTCTTGTTAATGTTTCTATTTTATGACATTCGACAATAGAAATCACACCCGCCCTTGTAGATGCGCAGGTAGCTCGCTGCGAGCACACACGACAGTTATCAGACGCGAAGTAGAGATTTGGAAGTTTGACAAAATTACTTCTTGTTAATGTTTCTATTTTATGACATTCGACAATAGAAATCACACCCGCCCTTGTAGATGCGCAGGTAACTCGCTGCGAGCACACACGACAGCTATCAGACGCGAAGTAGAGATTTGGAAGTTTGACAAAATTACTTCTTGTTAATGTTTCTATTTTATGACATTCAACAATAGAAATCACACCCGCCCTTGTAGATGCGCAGGTAGCTCGCTGCGAGCACACACGACAGTTATCAGACGCGAAGTAGAGATTTGGAAGTTTGACAAAATTACTTCTTGTTAATGTTTCTATTTTATGACATTCAACAATAGAAATCAATCTCGCCCTTGTAGATGCGCAGGTAGCTCGCTGCGAGCACACACGACAGTTATTAGACGCGAAGTAGAGATTTGGAAGTTTGACAAAATTACTTCTTGTTAATGTTTCTATTTTATGACATTCGACAATAGAAATCACACCCGCCCTTGTAGATGCGCAGGTAGCTCGCTGCGAGCACACACGACAGTTATCAGACGCGAAGTAGAGCATGGAAGTTTGGCAAAATTACTTCTTGTTAATGTTTCTATTTTATGACATTCAACAATAGAAATCACTCCCGCCCTTGTAGATGCGCAGGTAGCTCGTTGCGAGCACACACGACAGTTATCAGACGCGAAGTAGAGCATGGAAGTTTGGCAAAATTACTTTTTGTTAATGTTTCTATTTTATGACATTCAACAATAGAAACACTCCCGCCCTTGTAGATGCGCAGGTAGCTCGCTGCGAGCACACACGACAGTTATTAGCCGGGGGCTTTTTTTAATGAAATGTTAATATTTTTCCTTTTCACTTTAGAAAAGTGCCTTTTTGCATTTTTCGTCGATTTCGACTACTAAGTCATTTTTTACATTTTCCCATTATTTTTCGTGCATTTTCGCTGATTTAATCGATTTTAATATCATTTTAATGGTACTTGCTTCAAATAATATTTACGAGATGCAACAAATGTTCACCACAGAATTCATGAGTAGCCTATTTGATTTCTTCGCTCATATTTTGTAACGACAGCCGTTGCTAGTACCATGTAATCCAAGTTTCCTGGTCTAAGATTCCTTCGCCGCCATTGGCAATGCTTTAGGTCAGTGGTGTCAAGATATTCTACTGACACGCTTCGTGGCACCGTAGCATGCCACGAGCTTCCCTGCGCAACTAGCGTCGGGAAAAGAAACTATCAGTAACCCCGCCGTTTTACAAACAATAGTGATGGCGTTGTCTTTGGTGGCGGATGATTAACTGCGTGGAGGGGCGATTTCGTCGTGGCACTCATGCCACGGACTCCCGCTCGTGGCATCGACCTTGACAATACTGCTTTAGGTCATCAAAATCCGCACCTAGGTATTAGACTGATATCATTGTAAGTGTTACCTTAGTTATATTACCTTATTTACGTAATATACTGCCACAAAGTTATACCCATTTGCTGTTTATTTAAACTTATCATTATGTTCCATCCTCATTCAACTATTTTGGAGGCAATCTATAAAGCCGAGTCACCCTCGGCAGAATTCCTCTGTGATCCCTTCGTGGTCCACTGGCAAATACGCGAAGTTCGGCCGATTACTATTGGTTTGCAATATCGTGTTAATTGTGAATATACGAAGATTCCTATAGGGAAATGACCTTGAACTGCCTACAATTGTGAGCGTAATGTACAAAATCTCTGACTGAACAGAGAAACTGAAAAGGGAAAATTTTCATACCTCATGAAAATATCTATTCAGCTAGAGCAGTGTTGTCAAGGTCGATGCCACGAGTGGGAGTCCGTGGCACGAGTGCAACGACGAAATCGCCCCCCCCACGCAGTTCATCACCCCGCCACCAGAGACAATGCCTTCCCTAGAAAATCGGCGGAGTTACTAATAGTTTCCTTTGCCGACGCTGGTTGCGCAGAGTAGCTCGTCGCATGCTACGGAGCCACGACGCGTGCTACTGCCACCAGTAGAAGACTTGGACACGACTGAGCTAGAAAGTCTCCGTTGAAAACTTCAAGAAACGACAGAATGTGAGTTTGAAAACCCTTCAAATCACCACTTAGCTAGAAAGTCTAAAATTGGTTTCTGAAGAATGTAAATCGGCAAATTTCGAGGTCATTGTAAATTAAATATGTTGTTTAGTATGTGCTTTCCTTTGGAATATAAGGGTGTTGTGCTACTTTAATACGTTCTAATTTTGAAGTAGTATCACGGAGGAAAATAGTTTCTCTGTAGTAGTACATATCTGTTAGAATGTGTCTTGCACAGAGGGACAGGGCAACGTAATGTGACGGAAGTTCCGGAAGGAGAGTGTGGGTTGAAATGTTGCAGAGGGGCAACGTCATTGAAAGGGGGGGAGGGGGTAGATGGCCCCTGGGAAATACTGCCTCCAGGTTTCCCACCGTTGTTCCTGTCTTCTTTCTTCTTCTGCACTTCTGTCACGGGTGAGGGTGAGGGTTCATACGTAAGACGCTGCTGAAGATTCTCTTTACATGCGTCCGTCTCCGAACAACCGGTTCGACAGCTTGTGTGTTTGCAAATTCGTAACTGAAGCTTTTTCAACCGGTCCTCGGTTCAATCTCTGATTGAGGTTGAAATTCAATACCAGTAAAATATCTGGGTCGAGGTCGGCCACAGCCTCAATGATAGTGCTAGCAATTGGCGACTCTGATCAGTCGGTTCTGAGATTTACTCCCATCAATTTCAAGGACGGAGTGCGGCAGTAGCTTAAACGATTGATAACGGGTCGTACGTAATAATTCGTTTCCAGCTAGTTATTGCCACTCTTATTCTTAAAATCTAGCGATGGATAGTGAACTTCACTCGCTGGTCCCGTTTTACTTAGTTTACCAACAAGCATAAGAATATTCTGTTACATTGAACTCTGAACCTCGGCTCCAGTGAACTAGGAAATACATCTTGAAAATTAATTCTCTCCTGAAAAAAATATATACCGCCACAGTGACACAAATTCCTACACTTGGCAGCCTTTTTGGAAATAGAAAATAGTGTAGGGCAAGGGTCACAATCGAAGAAGTCTCCCCTTAGGTGGAGGTAGCGGACCCGGAAGGTTTCATTTAGCGATCAGCTTCCTTAGCCGCTTGCGCCGTGCCACAACCGAAGGGATTTCGTGTGTTATTAGGCGAGAAAAAGGGCCTTCGGAGGGTGGGACAATGTTCCAACAGTGCAAGAGGCATTCAATAGCTATCAAGACTGCAATATGATACTTTAGACAGTGAACAATGCAGAATCAAGTACGGAGAGAGCACGGACTCGAGAAGGATATGAATAAGTTACTAATGTAAAATGTACGATGCAAACAATTGACGTTTGAGGTCAAGTAAAGATATTGAAATTTTCAGTTGGTGATGTTAATGTATTTTACCGCATTTCTAAATTAATAAAATTAATCATTAAGGAGAAATTAATTTTGACATTATCGGATGTAGTAAACCTCTGATATAGTGAATCCAAAATGCTAGTCCCCAGAAGTTCACTATAACCGGAGTCGACTATATATACAACTCATCCCCTTGATTTCGGAAAATCTCTGGTCGTACTCTGAATACACAGACACGAGACCAAACCCGTGTAGATTAAAGTTTTAGATAGGGAGAGTAGGAAAAGATTAATGTGTGAAGATGAATGTCAACGAGAATCCGTCACCATCAATTTCCTTCCTCGTTGCCCTTGAGACCGAGTCATAATTCGACCTCCAAATTGTCTCTCACATGACAACTTCGAGAGTTCGTCTATGGAATGTGTTTGTTTCAAAATCGCACCTTCCTTAACGTATGGTTTGTGAACGTCAGAAGCAACCCTAGCTCACAAAGCATTTTTTTATGATATTTTATTTGTTTCATACACTTATTTAACTTAAACATCACAGAGAGCGAAAGGCAGACATAAAGAAACTGAGAAACAAAGAAGGAGTCAGGGAGATGGAGAAGCAGACAGAGACAGAGAAAGAGAGAGGCATAGAAAGAAAGAGAGAGAGACGGAGAAAGAGAGAGACGGAGAAAGAGAGAGAGACGGAGAAAGAGAGAGAGACGGAGAAAGAGAGAGAGACGGAGAAAGAGAGAGAGACTGACGGAGAAAGAGAGAGAGACTGACGGAGAAAGAGAGAGAGACTGACGGAGAAAGAGAGAGAGAGACGGAGAAAGAGAGAGAGAGACGGAGAAAGAGAGAGAGAGACGGAGAAAGAGAGAGAGACGGAGAAAGAGAGAGAGACGGAGAAAGAGAGAGAGACGGAGAAAGAGAGAGAGACGGAGAAAGAGAGAGAGACGGAGAAAGAGAGAGAGACGGAGAAAGAGAGAGACGGAGAAAGAGAGAGAGACGGAGAAAGAGAGAGAGACGGAGAAAGAGAGAGAGACGGAGAAAGAGAGAGACGGAGAAAGAGAGAGAGACGGAGAAAGAGAGAGAGACGGAGAAAGAGAGAGAGACGGAGAAAGAGAGAGAGACGGAGAAAGAGAGAGAGACGGAGAAAGAGAGAGAGACGGAGAAAGAGAGAGAGACGGAGAAAGAGAGAGAGACGGAGAAAGAGAGAGAGACGGAGAAAGAGAGAGAGACGGAGAAAGAGAGAGAGACGGAGAAAGAGAGAGAGACGGAGAAAGAGAGAGAGACGGAGAAAGAGAGAGAGACGGAGAAAGAGAGAGAGACGGAGAAAGAGAGAGAGACGGAGAAAGAGAGAGAGACGGAGAAAGAGAGAGAGACGGAGAAAGAGAGAGAGACGGAGAAAGAGAGAGAGAGACGGAGAAAGAGATAGAGAGGGACGGAGAAAGAGAGAGACACACAGGGAGAAAGAGAGAGACTGACGGAGAAAGAGAGAAAGAGAGACGGAGAAGGAGAAAGAGAGACGGAGAAGGAGAAAGAGAGACGGAGAAGGAGAAAGGGAGACGGAGAAGGAGAAAGGGAGACGGAGAAAGAGAAAGGGAGACGGAGAAAGAGAAAGAGAGACGGAGAAAGAGAAAGAGAGACGGAGAAAGGAGAAAGGGAGACGGAGAAAGAGAGACGGAGAAAGAGAGAAAGGGAGACGGAGAAAGGGAGAAAGAGAGACGGGGAAAGAGAGAAAGAGAGACGGAGAAAGAGAGAGAAATTTTCTAAAAAGTAGATTCATTCTTCTTCTTGCCGTTTTCTTAACCGCTACTTCGGTCTTCCGGCGCCTAATCTTCTTCTCCAGTCTTCTCTGTTCTTCCAGGCATCAGGAGGTAATTTCCACTTCTCGATTGTCTTTCTGATCTGGACGTTCCACCCTGGTCTTGGTCTTCCTCGTTTTCTCCTTTCACTTGGTTGCCATTCTAAAGATCTTTTGGGGAGTCTTTTTTCCTCCATTCGCTGTACATGTCCAAACCAAGTGAGTTGTTTCTTTTCAATTTCCTCTATAATATCATGATGCAAATTCATTATTTCCTTAACCCTTTCATTTCTAATTTTTTCCATTCTAGATATTGCTGCAGCTCGTCTGAGGAAATCCATTTCCAGGGCTCTCAATTTTCTTTTCTGTTGTCCTGGAAGTTGCCATATTTCTGCTCCGTATAATGCAACACTTTCAATCATAAAAGTGAGAATACATGACCTTGACGTTGTAGGACTCCACCTAGGGAGTACATGACCTTGACGTTGGTGGTGGAGCTTGAGTACCCCCATGATCTTGAGAGCTATGCCGGCGGTAGCGTAGCTGCTGGTAGGGCCTCCCTTGCCGGACAGGTCGAGAGGGAGGGGTCTGACGAAAAAGTACTCCAGAAGAGGACTGGGGCGCAAGAAGAGAAGAGGACAGCGCGCAGAAGAGGATCTCGAAACGACGAATATTACTTCGAAGATTTAGGCAGAAATCCTAGCCTTCATTTCGATCTAGGGATGAAAGATACTGGTATGATCTCGCCAGTGGAACTAGGAGATTCCTAAAGAGATCTGGGCAGGAGGAGCTCAAAGGCATGGTGACGCCGACCTCCTAGGGGAGTAAACCCTAAACAAAAATCCTGGTCCTCCTGGTAGGGGGTTAGGACGATGGGCCAGCTCCTTATTGTCCATGTAAAATCTATGAAATGCTAAAAGGCCTAATCATGAGACAAATAGATTCATTATTTTGCTAAATTCCTTGCTCGATGAAAGCAACGTACGCTTATAAAAGTGGCACAGGTTCTATTTTCATTTTTACCACTGAAGTTTCAGGATTTGCGAAAGTTAAACATTTTTGGTCCCATTTCACCACTTACAGTTTTGCAGGTAAAACCTTTTGTATTAATGCAATCTCTGAAAAAGTAGGGCCTTAAATATTGTAATTTTTTTTCAAAATGTGAGTAATTTTAGTGTAATTTCGAATGAAGTAAGGGCAATTTTTAAAAAATTGGGAAACAAGATTTTCTCTAGAACGGCTGTCGATTTCTCTTTAATTTGTTTGGTCAAATACAGCAAAGTTTGCTTAATAATTCAACACAGGATCTATTTTTATTAAGAACATTTGGATATTAAAAATTGCAAGAGGGCAATTTTTTCCAAGTCCTTTTTTTACTCTTTTAATATTGAAGTTGGTCATCTATTTCTGAATATTAGATCTTTAAATGTAATTCCGTATACCTCATTTTCAAAATATCAATCGCTTTCGCATAATTTTAATGTGTTGTGGCAAAGTTCTTCTTGTATTCCGTACTAGACCGTCAATATTGGGGCTAGATTTTCCTTTCTTCTGGCAATTTAGAAAGGAAGATTACTGTAGAATTAAGAAAGGAATTTTGTTTAATGACGATAATTAGTCAGTTATTAAAACGCTCCGTGAAGCTGTACCATTACAATGAAATGTGTGTGAATTACAATGAATTGTGTATTGTTGATTATGTACCATTACAAGGTAGAAGTGGTATGTACTGTGTTGTTACCTTACCGTTTGTATTTATTCTAAGGATTGTAACAGCTGTTAACACAAAAAGACCGTGAAGTATGGTTGTAGTCTTTGCATTTCATAACAGTAGAAGGCTGAAAGCCAGGCATATACGTCAACTTGTTACTATCTCTGTGGACGAGAATTTACCAAACCGTGGATAATAATTATTGGTAACCCACGGTTCTTTAGCACTCAGTCTGCACTTAAGACTCAAGGTTTTGGTGTGAAACAATATGTAATGAAGTGTGATGAAATGATGAATTTTAACTCCCGACACTGTTAACACGGATGGTCCCAGAAGTAAGGAAACTTATCACACTAATATCCAAATCCGAGTTTACAGGTTCAAACCCTGTTGGGTCTATAGAAAATCCCTTAAAAGAAAAAATCTCTTAATGTCATGCGTGTGGTAAATAAAAAATCCCAGGCAGGTGCCCTACGCAACAGAATTCTTCTGTTGATTGATTATTTTGTTTCCGACCGCAGGCTTCGACTACACGTCGGCTTGCGAAAAAAGTTTCCCCCTCTTTAGTATTTCCACTAAGGGTACGGTCAGAGTGGATCCGTTTTCGGCCGAAGAAAAGTTCGCGCGCGAACGCCCGACTGATTCTGCCGACCTGAGTGGTCACACTGCATCCGACTGCAATAGACCTCTATCTGTGAATTATTGAGTACAAGTGGCATCTAAAAGGAAGCGAGAATATTGCAACTGCTTGTTGAGAGCTCTGCTCTTAAATTTCTTCTGATTGAAAATCAAAAAGATTACTGGGTGAACTCTATTTTCGCCTATCGCGAAGATACTGGGGAATTTCGTATTTCATATTACCAATTACTGAAACAACCTGTGAAATTTTTCGAATACACAAGAATGTCGCCTAATACTTTTTTACTTACTTGGAGCAATTAGAGATGACATTGAAAAAAGGTCGAATTTTAGAAAATACCTTACTACCGAGGAATGTCTATACATAACCATAAGGTATGCGAGGTTATGTCCCATGTTTACAACACGTTTTGCACTATTTTTGCCCATTTCTTCTGCGATTTCATTCCATAATTTCCTGCTTTTGTCCGTGTTGTGATATCTGGATTCCGTTATCTTACACAGAGTATCTCGTTCGTGTACTAGTGAAATCATTGATATCGGACTGCGGACTTCGAAGTTCGGTCATGTTCGCCAGAACTTGTCGGATGCAATTTGACCGTGCCTGCGCTGTAGTGAGGGTTTGAAATATTCGTCCGAATACGGATCCACTCTGACCGTAGCCTAACGGTCTACCGCACTAGCTGGGCAAGCACAAAACTCTGGTCAGGTATGGTACTCGTACGGGTCTGTAAAGAGAGACGATAGAACAAGGAATAGGAAACAATAATTCTGAAGGAGATGGTAGTGTTCCTCCCCTGTTAGAACTTTAGATCCGGTGCACACCTACACGTCTGCTAGGGAAGGTTTCTCCTTCAGGCACATCCAGCAGCTGGGCCCGCCGCAGCTGGAAAAAGTTCCAAATTCCGTGCTGGCCTGCTGACATATGTATAGTGCATGCACTTGTGTGTGTGTATGTGTGTGTGTGTGTGTGTGTGTGTGTGTGTGAGTGAGTGTATGTGCTTGTAAATAAGTGGAAAGTAAAAGTATGGGAAAAGAAATGTAACGCGCGGTTCATGACCGTCAGTTAAGGTATACATCGGCATACATCTGATTTTGATCGGACAAACCACGGGAAAAAACTGATCAGAGTAGCTAGTCGTTATAATTATCATCCAAGCAGCAGTTGAAATCGCCGGCAGTGGTGGCTCGGGGCATCAACTGATGTCACTGATGTGCCTCTAAACAGGAGGTGCTCGGTTCGGGCCCCGACGGAGGCAGGATTTTCGACACTAGCTTGTCAGCTAGGTCGTTGTCTGAAGGAGAATTTTAGCGGCCGGCTGCTCTGATCGATAGTTTTCCGTGGTTTCGCCGATCAACACCTGGCGAATGCCGAAGCAGTACCTTAACAAACGGGCCACGGACTGCGCGCGATCTTTCCTCCTCTTTCGTGTATCCTCATCCCTTACGTACACACACAAACATGCACTACACTATCATACATGTCGGGAGACCGGTCGGGAACATTGACCTTGTCCCGGGTGGGGCAATGGCCGCTGGTGGGAGATACCTGGTTGGGAAAACCCCGCTAGTCGCCGTAGGTCGACGCCGGATCTCACCATCCAGCGGGGGAAGATGACCGCCACATCCCGAGGTAAAACATGCACAACGCTTACGGGACTAATTACTTTAGCAGTTGATGCGGCCGGAATTACTAACCCATCAAAAGTGGTTGAATTCGCCTAGCTGTGTAGACGGTATCGAAAATTCACCTTCGACGAGTCTAAAACCGTAGGAGCTCTCAACCAGAGTCGCTGCAGAGGGAACAGTTGTCCTGAGCCGTCTCAGGCCGCCAAATTATTAGACAACTCCCATTCTAATTAGATCCTATAGGTTGGCCCACGTATGAGTCACCATTTTTTAACATATTTTGAGTCTCACTAGATACCCCTTTGAGCATTTCAACAGCAGTAGGAGTAGAGTTTGTAAAAAAAATGAGTTACGAAATAACGCGTAATTCACGCTACCGCCGCTAGGAGACTAGTTTGCATAACAATGGCCGACAAAGCAAGACTGACGACGCAGCAGCACAAAATGAGTCTCCATTTTGTTCTTAAACCAAAAATTTATTGTTATTATAAACTCAAAGTAATGTATTCTACAATGGAAAACACTCTTTGGAGAATTGTTCTAACGCAGCACAGGCTCATAATGTCCACCACTTCGATTCATAACTTCCTGCAAACGAAACTGGCGTTAGCAATAATCCTACGGCACAAGATTTCTGTGGTGCTTGACGAATAATTCTTCGGAGCTTCATTAATTCATGTTGGCGTTTTGGGATTTTTTCCCTGTAGGTTCCTGGAAAGAAAGAAGTTACATAGTTGAGATTTGGACTATTGGAGGGCCAAAATGTTCTGTCACTAAAACAACCTGGAAACCTGAGTGAAATGATCCACATGTCGAAACGTTCGTGTAAGAAATCCAAATTGATTATACGGTCTATGGATGGTTCTCTTGAAAGGAGTCCGTCAGGTCTCAAAGTGTGGTTGAAAACGCCTTTGAATCTCAACAAGACTTTTCGTTTCATGAAAGAGAAACACAGCGGCCGATTGCTGCTGCGTCATCAGTATGCCTTGGTCGGTCATTGCTATATAAACTAGTCTCCTAGCGGCGATATCTTCAATTACGCGTTATTTCGTAATTCATTTGTTTCTCCAAGCTCTATTACTACTGCTGTTGAAATGCTCAACTAGATATCTAGTTCGACTCATAAATTATGTAAGAAACAAATGGTGAAATATTTCGTCCGCCATCTGTACCTTAGCTCAGTCAAGAATCATGTTGTGGCTACATCTGGCGGATGATAATCTGCAAGTCCAAATTAATTGGTGACCTGTGAATCTCTAAAATGCGAATTAAGAAATTTCAGGCAATGCAGCCCATATTGTGTTAGCTTTCTGGCACGTACGACTATCTGTGAGAACCGACGACGTTCAGTATTTTGCAAAACTTTCAGTATGACGACAGTATCAAACTGTCCCCCCGAAGAGAAAAAAAAATTAAAAAGACTATATCAATAGCCGAGTGCTTACCGTACACCAGTATATCCTCGATATGGATTCTGTGAACAGGTAAAGCAAGAAGAGGACATCGCCATTTACCGAACCCCACCACTATCCTCACACCATGCATGAGACATCCGAAGCAGTAACAGGGCTGTAATAACGAGAATGAAAATGGTTGAAAAAACTAAATATATGGAAATAACATTTAAAAAATGTATTGGTATTTGATGATTGGTACGTAGATTATATATTAACTTTACATCTCAAGAAGCAAACCGGTTGAGGTGGCTGAGGTCATCAGTTGATGTCACTGCCGTGATTCTGACCGGGATGTTCTAGGGTACCTGTCGACGATGGCAGGATTTTCGACACTTGATAGAAACCTATATCGAGTTGGATCTACCTGGAGGAGATTTCTAGCGGCCGACTGCTCTGATTGGTAGTTTTCCGTATATATACATTTTACAACCTGTTTAATATATTACACATTATTTATTATTCTGGGCAATTTAATCTCGATCTTTTTTAAGCAAACAGAGAGCTAAATATCTAGTAATTCATATTGTCAGACGTCTCACTAGCTAGCACAAGTCACAGTTGCTAGCAAAACTAATATGTCAATCATTCGATCAATCGATTTCAGTTAACACTTTCAAGAATCACGTCACGTGCACCCTCGTTCACAATAAATGCTACAGTACAACGAAACCTCAATATACAAACAGTTCAAGTAATAAGTACAGAATATCACCAATGCCTGGAAATGCATTCCAATCATCTAGCTCTACACCTACTTGATAAAAGCCATGAATTTTTTCGTCTTAATAGAATTTCCTTTCTTCGTCTCCCCCACCGTTCTGAAAACACTTATCGAAACAGTTTCTTTTATTTTGTTCTAGTATTGTTTATATACTCTTAATTTTGTTGTTTTCGTAATCTTCAACATAATGTTATAAGGATCTTTTTGTTATAGATTTGTGAAGACTATCAAGGAAACTCCCAATTGCTGACTTTATTTGTATATCATTTCATTTTATATTCTTAACTAGCAATACATATCCAATCCTTATGAAAGGCGAAAATATCAGTTTTCTTTAAACCACGGTATTTAAAATTATTTTTAATGTAATTGGTTCAAATTTTATTAAATAACTATAATTTTCTTTCGTTTTATTTTATCGTACATTGCCGTTTTTATTTTTTTATCTTACGCATTGCTACTGACATCTAGCGAATCTATTAGGTACAAGTTATGCTGCAGTGCTCCTGGCCCCTGGAGAAATATATCAGGTCTTTTAGGTATATAGTAAGTATTATCCGCGCGCGTTTCTCTGACTCTGGGTTTGATTATTTCCACAGGACTATTATACCAGATCTGCAGCTTATTTTTATTTGAAAATTAATTTATGTTATCGGTGAGCGATCATTTCTGGTAATTATATTTTGTCAACAACGCTAACAATATTATTAATTCAACTAATTGTAGTAAGGGGGGTAGGCATTTCGGAACTCAAGAAAACGTGCGCCTATACAGTTCTGCCGTACCGCTACTGGCCCCTGGCGGAATATGCCAGGAACCAATCTGATGTTAGCGTCAGGCAAAAAATAATGATCGTGTTGCATCTACCAACATATTATTTAAATTATTTATTTTCCGCATTTGTGTCGTATTAATCTTTACAAAATTTTGCCAAGACACTGCGACGACCCTGAAGACCCTGTAAAAATTTCGTTTCTATTCATACATTATTTTTTGTGGTATTTACATCGGTTGTAGGTCTTTGAATTCACTTTTATTAGTATAGATAACTCTAACAGTAAATACGATTATTTCTCCTATGAAATAAATAGTAAATATTCGTTGAATAAACAGTGCTTAGTAATTGTAAAATGTTACTTGCAATACAGTAGGTCCGGTTCCCACAGTACCAGATCTTCTGTATTGTTGTACAGCATATTACAGGGGCCGAGGTGGTTCGAAGGTAGTCCAATGTTAGGTTATTCACATTTAAAATAATATTTTTTCAATTACAGAATGTTTGCATGTATCCAGCTTGCGTTTTAGTAACACTAACGTAATATATGTCTATTAAGATAGTGAACCAGTAATAATAAAGGAGACATGGCATGAGAAATTTCTTATGTTTGAACCATGAAAGACGTTGGTATAGTGGATGTAATCCTCAGCTCTTGTAGTAAACTTGTTACCCTTATAAAACATTTCTCCTAACAATGCTATTACAACATGCACTTGAGAAAGTTCCGGTGACCGATAGCTCGGAACCTCCCCATAGCCACTACTCGTACACACGCTTCTCGCAGATTCACGGAGGTACAACGTACCAATATTGTTCGTAATAACTGATCGCTGAAAATATTTCGGGGTGCTATAGTCGACCTGGACAGGATAAATCATTAAAACAGTTGCATTCTCGGGTTCGAATCCCTCTTCTCGTAAGGATGCTTGCTTGTAGGTTGTGGCTTAGTCAAGCTCTCTCAAACCCAATTTCTCGCCTTTCAACCATCTTTCTTCTATTCCGAGAATACTTACCCTCCCTCATTCGTTTTGTAGCCGAAACAAGCCCTCGGGCTACTACGGCATCAATAGTAAAGCAAGTTAACTTGCCCACAAAGACTTAACTCGAACCTCTGTCACCCAGGGCAGGGACGATCTCATACTGACGAGATAGAAAAAAATTGAAGGACGACGGGATGTTATGAACACGGAAACCGCTATGTGAACAAAAATCCGCGCGTGAATGTCGACAAAGACGGAAAGGTAAAGAGTCTTAAAAGGATTAGTGGCGCTTCAACAACACACACTTTCTCGTATTATTTGTAACTGTTATTGAACATTGTATTACTAGTTGAACCCGCAAAAGTGTTTGCAACCCTGAAAATGTTTTGGTGGAGCTGAGTCGCAAACTCAGTACTAATTAACTCAATATTAATTTGACTTGGATTGTCTTTTCATATTTTCCTCCCATAATTCTCTCCGCCCTCCATAAGAGAACATGTAGCATATTCAACTGTTTTCATGTTTCCCTGGTAACCGCTATCCTTTCGATCCAAGTATGTAATGCATAAATATACCATTGTATAAAAATATTATTGTTCTAAAATGTTAAAACTGCCTTTTCCAAAAATATTATCTAATAGGAGAATGGAAGTGGAATTACAATACTGGTTATGATAGTCAGATATTGCATTGAATTATCAAATAATGTATGTTCTATTATACAATTCTTCTTATTGTTATTAATCATAAACATTCTAAATAATATTACTATTAAAAAACGTAATTATCGATTTTCGACCAAGGCCTTGTAAGAGTTTTTCAGCCGAAAAGTCTCCGTTTTTCTGCGCAGCATTACGTAACTTTCTCTCTACCCGTAGCAAGAAAGTTAAACCTAACATTCCTCGTTTACGCGTCTCGTTATTTAGTAAATTTCTGCTGCCCTATTCCCTTCTTAAATACATCCTTATGCAGCTGCACTTGGCGGGAACATACAATTGTACCGGCCATCTTCACGAGCCTTCACCTCAGCTCAATTGGCGGTGTGGCTTCTGTAGAGAAAGACATAATTGTGAAAGAGTGCGCAATCAACCCCAGCACATCCCCAAATCCTCTTATATGTTTAGCGATTTAACTGATTCACGTTGGGAGAAAAGCAGCGTACATATAACCTGTTTTAAATGACGCACTCCAAAGTACTAGACCTGAAGAGATCTATGTTGGAAAAGTTCGCGTCAAGGTCTGTAGTGCAACGAGACGTTTTGCTATTTGGCCTTGTCTTCTGCTGGGAGTTGTGAAAGGCCAGTAACATCCGCTTACGACGTAGCGTGAAAAATGCAAGAATTAATTCACGTAAATATAGTCTGATAATAGTTTTTGATTATGTGATAACCTGGTAAGGAAGCAGTTTAGAGGTTCTCAGTGAAAACAAACCTTATTGTTAATTAGATATTAGAATTATAATAATGTTTGTAACACTTTATGTAGTATATACTGTAGTCGCTAATGACACTGGTCGGCAAGTTTTCCTTCACAAGAAATCTGATTAGTGATTCTAGTGCGTTCTTTCGTACTGAATTCATTTACACATTTAGAATTTTTCCATTAGCCGCAGTTTTGTGTGTGAAAAAACACCGTGAAATTGTAGATTGTAAATTTGACGATTTTTTTTATATTTAAAAAACTGGAAGGTGGTGGTTCCATTCTGCCTTCAGTTTTGGATTCAGCGCGGTGACATACAAAGAGAAACGAGTGTCAAATCTTTGATTCTGACAACAACCCCTGAAAACGAAAAAAAAAAGTTTCACGGTGGTTTTTCGTGATGTAAAAAAACTTGGAGGATCGTGTTGCAATTTTGCGTTCAGATTCGGATTCAGTGCGTCGAAAGACATCGAGAAACACGTGTCACGTCTTTGGATCTGACTTATTTTGTGTGCCTTTGTTATTATTAAATGTTTATATATTATTAAATACTATTAACGTTGCCGTTTTTATCTATTCTTCAAATTATTTAAATTTTTAACTTTTGAAGTCTTTCAAAAATCAACTTTTGATTAGAAAATGTTCGAGGAAATTTTAAAAAGAAATCGTCTAAATATAAGGCAACATCTACTTCAAAATATCCAGATAACATCGATCGTGCGAACTCGCTTGGCGACCTTCCCTCTATTTCCACATCTGCACGTAATATTTCTCAGCCCGTTCGCGACAGAGTTGGAGTGCATGGCGTCGAAGAATGCGAGCTTGTATTTTCTGTGCTTTCTCTCTTGATTTTATCAGAACTAAACAATTGTAAATATCGGAAGGTTTTGACTGATTTTGTAATAAATAGCTGAACAGAATTGATAAAAAAAGGTTGCACAGTTACTTATTTTTCTCATAAAAGGTATTTAAACTTCACAGCTAAGGCGCATTGCAGGAATGTTATTGAAATAACACTTTTTCATTTTTAATTTAATTACTAAGCGTTTAAACATGGCTTAGATCAGTAAATCAGAAAAACCCGTTAGTACATCAAATATTAGGATATTGTTTTTTAAAAAAAATATTTCAGTTGGCTACTAAAGTTACGAAATATTTTGTGGCGATTTCATTACAATAATGGTTTGATACATTTCAATTATTTTTTAACTCAAGGAATTATTTGAGAAAAAAATTAAATTCTGAATATATATATTAATTATATTTTTACCAAATGGGGAAATTGACATTATAGGAAATCCCTAGACTCATTGTATTTCACATAACAAGTGAATTAATAATGAATTAAATTGCAGCATTAATCGTAGAAAAATACTTGAGAAATGACTCAATCGAGAATTAACACAAGTCCTGCCCTTACTAACTTTCCCGCACATACCCTTTAAAAGCCTTGTAAACGATTTGAGATCTTCTAATTGGAACAGGCTCAAGTGTCCCATTGCATCAAGCAGTAAACTGCCGTGTCAAGGATAACGTATTCTGCCGTCCACTTATATTTCTTTCGCAAATCGCACAAACTGTTGACCCGATTACCTGCCGCAAGGATTTGTCCTCAAGAAGAGCTCTTGAGTCTCCAGTGTTTCGATACAACACATTTGGCCCTTTTATAATTCAAACACTTTTGATATATATAAATACTTACGAAAGTTGTTCTAATCTTTTTTTTTAGTAAAATTCTGGCCCTCAAGAAAATGTGCGCAGATAAATTTCTTTCCCCACACGTCATAAACAGTTTTTACTGTTTTTTTTGACAAAATCAATCAATCAATAAATAAATCAATAAATAAATAAATAAATAAATCTTTTTCAGGAGTAGAAAGAAAATATTTCTAGTTCAAAACATGAGCTTTGCAACAAGAAAAAATAAAAGCCATAATCTGCAACTTTTTTTAAAAAATTGTCTCTAATGAAAGTTACAAATAACTGATTAACAAATTAATAACTGATTAGGTTAATTTGTTATAAATTCCTCTTTTTAATTAATATATCGGATTTTTTATGCTCGATAGAAGATGGACATCTTGATTTAGGGTGTATGAATAACGAATGTAAATCATTAATAAGAACTAAAAACACCATGTTACGTGTTGCTATTAATAAACTTAAATCATAATAGTAATTAGGGGGCGAATTTTAATACCTTAAAACGTCACCAAAATTGATCAATAAAATGCTCTTAGGAATGTTTAAAAGGCCTCTAAAAACAAAGAAAAATGGCGTAAGTGATTCGATTAAAATCAGTTCAGATGAACAAGCTGTTGAATATGTTTCTGATATAATAGTCTTCTTTTCGTTAAAGTAAACACAGCTTGGCAAAGTTTTGGTTTGGACTGTTCCTTACCTGAAAATATCATCTTTATTTATCCCGAAATCGGCCAAACTGACAATGCCACTGATAGGCGTCAGGGGAACCTTACACTTCATACAACGGTTGACACTGCAATTTCTGAGCGAAGAAATCCAATAGATTCCTAAGGAATTCTGTGGAAAACATTTGTTGCAACTCCTAAAAATTATTTGAAGCAAGTTGCATTAAAATAATAATAAAATCGATGAAATCAACAAAAATGCTTCAAAAATTACGGAAAATATACAAAATAACTTATTAGTTGAAATCTAAAGATACAAAAAAATCCATAACTAGTGGTGCTACAGAATGGAACAGGCTTTCACGTATTAGTTTTCTATTTCTATTGGTCTCGGCTAGCTATTCGGACTTGCCATAAACTCTTGCCAGTGCCATCTATTGCCCCCTAATTTTCTTTTTAAAAATTTTCTTAATTTTTCGGTTTGTTAATAGTAGAACGGAAATATTATTTTAAGAATATTAGAGAACAGTGAAACCTGGTCCTAAAAGGCAATTTTCTTTTACAAATTTGGAGCCGTTTTTAAGAGAATGGCGTTTTAGCGCTTCTGTAAATGCAAAATTTGAAGCACTTTTCACAGGAATAGTTTGTAATTTACAAAAACTTTATATAAAGTCATTTAAAGCACTTTAACTCACAACTACAATAGTATTTGCAAATTGTGGGAGACGTGGATATTAACGGTGTGAGAAATCTTTCAAAAAAGTTAATTTGTGTAATTTTTGAAAAAAACAAAAAATACCCCAAAATGAACTTTACGCCATATTAAAGAGTGCAATTAGTACTATTCGCCCCAAAAGTTTGAAGAAAAAAAATGGAGCCATTTTTGTGAAAATGGCGTTTGAGCGTTTCTGAAAATGCAAAATTTTGAGCTAATTTTCACAGAAAACGGTTGCGATTTTGAGAAACTTCGTGTGACATTATTTAAAGCACATATACTCATTAATATAATAACGTAAAGAAATCGCCGCTAGTATAAACGTTAACGACGTGAGAGACAAGTCAAAAAAATTACATTTTACTAATTTTTGAACAAACAAAAGAATAAAGCAATGTGGCGTTTATGTCATCTCATAAAGTACAATTTTTAATATCCCTACCAAACGTTTAAAGAATATTTGAGGCGTTTTTCATGAGAAAATCTTCTTTTAGTAATTTTTCTAAAAATTGCACATATTGCACGCAATATTGAGCAATTACTATTGAAATTTTCAAAAAATATACATGACCTTAAAGGAAGAATTCACTATGAAGAACAAATTTTATTTGAAGGAAAAATCTCTAATCTTCATTTTGTAGTTGGAGAAAGATGGCGAAAAAGCTTTAGTTAACCTTGAAAATCAGGGGTATGCCACCTTTATAAGTGTATTTTACTCTATTACGGTGATATTAAATAATTATATTAAATAATATTATTCTTACACGAAATTTAAAGAAAACATTGTGAGCCATTTTTGGGAAAATTTTGCAAATGTCAGGGGGCTTCATGTAAAGTACCCCCAAATTTTGAAGAATGATTTTCAAAATCTCAGAGCTTTGACTCAGGCCAGATGGGCAGGAATTTCTTCAATTTGTAAAAAATCGTACGCATAGTTTAAGCGTTAGTGTTGTTTACATATATCGGACGGACGGACAGACGGACTGACGGATTTTTTCCTTTCAATTTGTTTTTTCGGTATCAAGAACCCACAAAACAGGGTTTCTGGCTACACCACGTGTTAGCGGATTTTTTTCTTAATTCAGTAAGTGGTTTTATTCACTTTTTCGTTATCAGGGCCCGGCTATGTTTTTATGTCTGCCGAAAATTCGCTGTTCTTTCGCTCAGCATTAGGTAACTGCTCATATACTAAGTATATTACTCCGTTTATACGTATCCATACGGGAGAGTAAAAATGGACCATTTCCTTTGTCATAACATAAAACTAACATCTATACTAAACGGCATTGTTCTAAATAGAAATGATGAAACATGACATTTCATGAAATAGCTGCCCCCTAATAATAATACTATAATAATAATAATAATAATAATAATAATAATAATAATAATAATAATAATAACGGATCGAAAAACCAGAAAACTGCTTACAATGCATCATGTTGCCCACCCCCGAGCTGATGTACATAGACTTTGTGTCACGTAAGGAAGGAGGAAGAAGCCTGAGACAAATTGAAGCCTCCTGGCACAATGCAATAACCGGGATGGGAAAGTATGTAGTCAGCCATCAAGACGACCCACTAATGAAGCAGGTCATGAAATCTGACCGAAGAATGGGAAACAGAGGCACTGTTAGTGTAGCAACGAACATTGCAAAGAAAACTATGCAAAACACGTCAAATAACACAGACACTGAACTTCTGGTACTACTAAACATGAAATGTGAGACACAAAAATTGTTAAAGAAGTTGTGGAGGGACAAACCCCTCCATGGACAATATCTAAAAAGAATAGACAAGGTGCAGATCAATAAAGATCAATCATTTATGTGGCTTAAAAGGGGAAGAATGAAGCCAGAATCGGAAGCACTTGTAATAGCTGCCCAAGATCAGGCCTTGAGAACACGACATTATGATAAAGCGGTTCTCAAAATTTCCCAAGATGATAAATGCCGCATTTGTCAGGAACACGTAGAAACCATTGATCATATTGTCTCAGCTTGTCCAATCCTAGCAAAGACCGAATACTTGAAAAGACACGATAGGGTATGTAGCTACCTCCACTGGCAGATCTATACCGCTCTCGAAGTTCCGAACACATGCCCCAAGTGGTACGAACACTCACCAAAACCGGTGACGTCTGTTGGATTGTGTACGATATTGTACGACCAACAAATTCAAACTGATCGCACGATAGCGGCAAACAAACCGGATATAGTCATCCGGAATTTGGAGAACAAATCGTGTTCACTTGTCGATGTTGCTGTACCTTGCGATCAAAACGTCGTTACCAAGGAGGCAGAGAAACGTCTTAAATACAAGGGTTTGGAAATCGAGATCAGCCGAATGTGGGGCGTAAAAGCACAGGTCGTCCCGATAGTTATCGGAGCTCTGGGATTTGTTCCGCAAAATTTGTGTAAGAACTTGTCTAAACTTCCAGGTAATTCAAAAGACTGAGAAGTGCAAGAAATATCTTTATTTGGAACAGTCCACATTTTGCGTAAAGTATTGTAGAGCACCGACAGTCCCTAGATCTACTCCTTAGGTAGCTGGTTGCAACCTGGAGTAGATTTTATATTCAGCCGACACATAACGTCTTTAGTCGTGATTTAGAGGAATAATAATAATAATAATAATAATAATAATAATAATAATAATAATAATGATAATAACAACAACAATAATTATGCGGTTCGGGGTTGCCGAGATCGCTATGGCAGTAATGTTGTGGTGATCTCGGACCGAAGGATCACGTCATCATCCTTCATCATCATTATCATTTCACCTCATCCCCCACGACTAACAACTCTGAGTGTAAAAATGCATTCAGCATGAAAATGCTGATCCCCCCATAAAAATTCACATGCACCTCCCCTCGATAACTCTGACTGAGCCGGTGACCGGTGGGGTGCATGTTGGAGATGACCAATTGGCGACCATGAAATTATTATTATTATTATTATTATTATTATTATTATTATTATTATTATTATTATTATTCCATTACATCACGACTAACGATCTTATGAGTCGGCTGAATATAAAATCTACTCCAGGTTGCAACCAGCTACCTAAGGAGCAGATTCGGTGACTATCAGTGCCTCTACAATACTTTACGCAAAATGTGGGCTGTTCCAAATAAAGCAATTTCTTGCATTTCCCAGTCTTTTGAATTACCTGGGAGTTTAGACAAGTTCTTATTCAAATTTTGCGGAACAAATCCCAGAGCTCCGATAACTATCGGGACGACCTGTGCTTTTACGCCCCACATTCGGCTGATCTCGATTTCCAAACTCTTGTATTTAAGACGTTTCTCTGCCTCCTTGGTAACGACGTTTTGATCGCAAGGTACAGCAACATCGATAAGTAAACACGATTATTATTATTATTATTATTATTATTATTATTATATAATACATAGAATGCAAACACTAATAATAGTGATTGCGGTTCAGCCTAGAGGTCATAATTACCTGGAAGTACGAAAGGATGAACAAAACATGTAGAAACCTAATTGGAATATATTATAAATTTATATGAAGGTTTTAGAGCATAAATTATATTTGTTATCCGAAAGCTGTGTTGAAGAAGCGTAAGAGAGGATTAGTCGGGATCGTTGTTTGGTAGAGATAACTGAAATATGTAATCGGAATGGAGATACGTTTTTTAGGATTGGGTGTATTTGATGCCGTCGATTACGTATTGTGATGAATCATTATGACGTCAACACCTGTGCAGTGTTTCGAGTGAAGTAGTCTTTTGTTAGTGCGTAATCCATAATGGTACTTGATGAAAGGGTCATGGCAGAAATCTTTAGGCTGGGTATATCTTGTGAGGTGAACAGTTAAATTCGGTAGGCCACGAGTAGGATTGTAAAATGTGTCACAGCAGTCTAGTTAAATTCAATGATAAATATTTATTTTTATCAGAATTTGTTACAATATCATTTATTGAGTTTAGACTTCAGTTTATACTGACTGTGGACTTTGTAGAACTGCAAAGAATCTGCGCAGATCTTTCGATTCTACGCGGTGACGCACCCAAGGACATTAACGAATTTATAGTTGGAATTTGCATAAGTACTGCACGACAAGTTGAATATCATTTAGTTGAAAGAATATCAAACATTTCTTTAATCACTTTTTGCCTGTTTGTTTATTTCAAAATTGGTATTTGTATGTAAGTTTTTTTTAAAAGCTTTGTTTTGTAGTCTTTGCGTAATTAATTTCAAGGTAATTTCATTAGAGCAATGCTACTGTTATTTATCAACAAACATATAATTGAACTGAATTGTCTGTTTATTTTAAATCGTTTGATGTATTCCTTCGAGCCAAGAAACTGTAACAAAACTATATATTAAACTTAACAAAGTCATCTATTTTTCAGGTAAGTGAAATTTTACCGTGTTTATCCGTGCGGGATATTCCCAGAGGTCCTGTAGAAGTCAAAACAAAAGAGATGCTCTGACGTCAGAGGTTTTATGTCGCACGCCCATTTCAAAAAAAAGTTCCACGAATATTCATGTCTGATTTTCTTTGCCACGAACTCAAAAACTGGACACAAGAAACCTGAAAGACGAGATGCCACCGACACTGAACAGACAAGCAGTTTGCAACACTTTTCTCTCAAGGTCTTGCTCGTGTAAAATAAATTGCTGGTACACCGAGTTGACGTTAATTTCCGTGCTCCCTACTATTATCTGATACTACTCGGGACAAACGCTCATGGAGCTAGCTACATCGAAAAACGAAGAATCTTCATTCTAATAAACAGAAGCTCCTGAGGTATAACTGGAGAAGAAATCTGGCAAAATTATTTATCCACGCAAACAGAATCAAATTGTATTCTTTCTCTCTACTTGAAACTGAACTCAACAAAATTATTCCTTTGCTATCGTGAATTCTTTCATTTGTTTTATTTATATAATTAAATAATAATAATGATGATAATAATAATAATAATAATAATAATAATAATAATAATAATAATAATAGTAATAATATATCGAGCGAAGTGGCTGAATGCGTAGCCCGCTGACTCCGCCGTCGGGAGGCCCTGGTTCGATCCCCGGGCCGGCCATCCTGGCTGAGGTGGTGGTTTCCGTCAGTCATATACGCGAATTCCGGGATGGTTCAAAAAAGTCGCGATCATCATCATCATCACCATCATCAATCTATCACGTCATAATTCATATATCAAGGCTTAACAATCTTGTCTTACTAAAGGATACAGCCGAAAAACTGATCCCCATAATTACACACGTCTGTCTCCAGAACATAATACGACTGGGCCTCGGAAGAGAAAGCGTAGTATGGTCAGAAATGGTCGTAACGCTAATAATATTAATTATGATAATAATAATATAAATAATAATAATAATAATAATGCAAAGTAAAAATTAACAGGAACAGTAATGCGGAATAGATATATCTGCAACATGGTAAAATTTATATTAGTTTTGATTATATTATATTGTGTTTCATTAACTAAAAAAATAATTTGATTTCAAATAAATACATATGTTTTAAAAGTTATTCTTTTACATTTAAAAACAACATTTAGCTATCATATTTCATTGGTTTGGAGAGAAAACATGATATACTGTATTAAATAGTTATACATTATACCATGTTTTCTAATCATGATATCATCGTTACTAATCTATGCTATTTGTATTAATGAATCAGTGAATTAAAAACATGTTCATTATTTAATATCTCGTTTGCTCTTTCAAATTTCTAAAAGTTTTGTACCACACAGTGTATTTTATATTATCAAAATAGCGATTTTACGAAAACTTATATTATTACATACCAATATATTTTACATTTTATTTAATTCCCGAATCTTGAAAAAGCTACCACAGGCGTAATGTTATTCTCGAATTTTGAACAACACTAATCAAAAACATATTTCAAAGAAAATTTCCTTCCTGACGAGCAATTAACTTAAAACTTTTCTACGGACCACATAAGATAGTATAAAATTGTACCTCTCAGAAATTAACTTGTAGATGTTTCAACAAATGTAAGGAACCCGTGAAGTGGGTTCCTTTCGGGTGGAATTTTGGGTTATTTACGATTGTTGCTAGTGTTTACTATGTCCCATAGAGAAATCCAATTTCGTTCCCCTGATATTTCTTGCCGTTGCATTGTCGGAATTCAACATATATATCTTTTTTTATTTATAAATCTTGGATCTTCGATAGTTTATTTGACATATTTTTTACTAAAAATAGACAACATGCTAACAGAAGTTTATTTAAAAGGGTCGTAAAGCAATCTAAAAACTGGAAGAGATTTCTATGCAAGAATTAGATACTAATATTATTGTATTTTTTCCCCAAACTGACACTCAAAATCAGGAGAACTCTCAAACGAAACTAATTTTGAAAAGTCTACTCAGTGTAACTATTTTGCAATTCCAATTTTCGCGACTCTCTAAAACCAAACTTACTGAAACTCCAAAGCCGAGTTGTATGCGAGAAAATTATAAAATTGTACCAACAGATTTTGTTTCCATAGAATCACATTTTCTTGCGACTCGGTTAATTTTTTTTATTTTTTATTTCTTAAAGAAACATCCTACTGGAAAAATCTTTCTGGCAACCTATTCTTAAACACAAGTAACAATATGCAAAAACATCCACGGGTTTGTATCTTAGTCGAGTTGCTCAAACTACGATTCAGTTGTGTGGATGCAGGAAATAATATTGTAGATGCCGTTTTTAAGCACTGGAATCCGAATATGTTCTGATTTGTCTTTCTCATATGTCACATACAGTTTTAACTGTTTAATTGTTCAAAAACAAATTAATTTAATTAGATAGCATCTTGATAGCGAACGACAAGAACGCAACACGTCACTGGGTTTTAAACGTCTTTTGAGGCGAATGCCCTTTAAAACAGACAGTAACTTTACTCAAGAAATTAGCGTCATTTTACAACCCGAAATAATTACGAGAAACAATTATCACCGAGACAATTCTTGTCAGTACGTTCTCCTATTATCACCACTACTCCGTGGAGTATCTCATGCTCGCTGAATACAGACGCGTCATCGTTCTCTCACTTTGGCGAACGGGAAGCAAGTTGTGTGATATGTAAGCGAGTCCGTTTACTTTTATGCCAAAATATAGTTACGCCAAACATGATTCATTTCGATGATTACCAATAAAGTACTTCTTAATTCAATGAAACGGTCATTTATCTTTACACATGGAATTAACATAACGAATTAAAATAACTATTTGTACTATTACGTCTAAAGTTAAATTTTACGGACATTTTACTAACTTAAGTAGATAAATTAAATAATAACTTACGTTGTACCTAGTTACACTTTACAACATTTTTAATCACTAGAACATATAAAAGGCATTCCACAGGTGTTTATTCACTGCGCTTTCACACAAATTCACTTTAAATTGTTGTCAAAAATACTCCTTTGCGTAGTCACTCACGTCAATAACGCAAACATCTCAGATTACAAAAATTAAACTCTGCTACTGTTTTTCATCGTCGCTCGTTTCCGTGGAGGTGATGGCTGGCACCCTTCCTGATCTAAGATAGGCCAGGAAAAACGGCAGAAGTAAAGGGCAAAATCGAGGGCTAATGTACGAGGACGAATGGACAAAAGGGCGAATGGGCAAATGAGCGATAGGACGTAGGAGTGAAATGGCGAAAGGGAGTGGGCCAATGAGCGAAAGGGCCATCCATAAATTACGTGGGTCGTTTAGGAGGCGGGTCAAGCGAATCTCGCCTAATCTTACATGGGGGAGGGAAGGGGGTCTCGACAAATATTTCGATTTTTTTTTCGATAAAAACAGTGCCAAACCGTCTATTTTTCAGCCATCACAAGAGCTGCAGAGCACCGACGTGCGGTCCACTGTGCACCGGCTGCACAGCACGCAAAGTGCGACCCTCACGGATCGAAACACGTCGAGCTACTGAGCTTCTGTGGGCAAGCGACAACGGCTTAGAGCGGTTGAATCACAGCGACGTTGAAGGAGCAGATGGATTGACGGAAACTCATATGACATGTTGGTTCCGGTAGTCACTCTTGAGACCGAACGTGAGTCCGCGTGGACTGACTTACAATGAATCATTGCACTGTTTTTGGAAGTGCAGGAATATTATTTGTAATTCAGTCATTGTTTTCTAAACACTAGTCATATCTAATCTTAAATATAACTAAGCAAATTATGTTATTTAAATAAATCCCAATGCAATCAATCACAAATTAACGTATTTACATTAAAAATACGCATTTTGAACACTGTCACGTGAGATTAGAAGGGAGTCGAGCCAAATCTCACGACATCCCACCAAGGGGGGGGGGAGGGAGAGTAGAAAAATCTCTAAAACCGCCTCACGTCATTTATGGAAGGCCATGAGCGAAGGAGGGGGGGGCGCAGGGCCCAATGCAATCAATCACAAACTAACGTATTTACATTAAAAATACGCATTTTGAACACTGTCACGTGAGATTAGAAGGGGGTCGAGCCAAATCTCACGACATCCCACCAAGGGGGGGGAGGGAGAGTAGAAAAATCGCTAAAACCGACTCACGTCATTTATGGACGGCCCCGAAGGAGCGAACGCGCGAATGAGCGAAGGAGGGGGGGGGGGACGCGGGGTGGCGCAGACTCACGCAGCTTGCGGGGCGCGGGGGCGGCGGGCGGCGCGAGCACCAGCAGCAGCACCACGAGGGCGCCCAGCGGCCGCAGGAGGGACGTGGCCATGGCGGCGGCGGCGGCGGCGGCGGCGGCGGACGGCGAGGCTCTGCGCGGCGAGGCGGAATACCGCCACGCGACGCCCGCCGCGCGAGTTTATACCACCGCCGCGCCCACCCCCACCCCCACCCCCACTCCACACCACTCCACTCCACTGCGCGCCGCATCCACACGGCCCCCGCGCCGCGCGCCGCGCTCTCGGGGCAGGCGCAGCCGGATGCACCAATGGGTGCTCTTGCTCCTCAACCTTTTCGTCTCCCCATCTGTCTCTCTGGACGTTTATCTCTCTGTTTCTCTTTGTCTCTTTGACGGTATCGTTCTCTATACCTTTACCTATTTCTTTGCCTGATTGTCTCTTTGTCTCCTCCTGTTTCTCTTTCACTGTCTCTTTGACTGTCTCCTTGGCTGTCTCATTGGCTGTTTCTTTGACTGTCTCATTGGCTGTCTCTTTGACTGTCTCTTTGACTGTCTCTTTGGCTGTCTCTTTGGCTGTCTCTTTGACTGTCTCTTTCGTTATCTGACTGTCCAATTGACTGTCTCTTTGGTTTCTGTGACTGTCTTTTTGTTTGTCGCTTCACTGCCTCTTTGTTTACTTGTCTGTCGCTTTGTCTGCCTTTTTCTCTGCCTCTTTGTCTCCTTGATTGTCCCTTTGCCTGTCTCTTTGAGTGTCTTTATCTCTCTCTCCTTATCTGTGTCTTTTTCAGTCGTTTTTCTTTGTCTCTTATGAACTGGCGATTGTTAGATATAATCAAGATTTCAATGATTACAAAGAATCATTAATAAGCTTGATAATTAATTAACTAATTAATTGTTTTCTGATATAAAGTAAAACTTATAATAATAAATTACCAATTTAAACCTGTTCTTTTTCTATTTGTTGTTATCCATAGGATCAGGGGCGCAGCTAGACTAGTGCAACTGGTGCACTGCACCGCTCCAGGAAGAAGGGGCCCTTCATAAGATCCTACTAGATTGAAAACACTAAATTTCAGTTATTGCAGGTAGTGGTCACATTTCTAATATCCGCAACGGGTTGTCCGAGAACCTAGCTCACAAATGCTTAGAATGCTTTGGAAATAACCAAATAAACACAATGAACAACTATATTTTCACAACGGTACTCTATCTCTATAATACTCCCCTTAATATTACTGTAAAAAGACAGTTAACAAACACTCAACATTTTCTAATCATTGCACAACAATGAAGATTACTCAGCTGTTCAGAAGTGGTAACGTTTCAATTACTGAAAATTTAGATCTGCACCAAAATGTTGGGGTAAAAATTGCTATCTTTAAGACATTTATGTGCAATTCTTTGTGTTGTAATTACGTCTGTTGTATATCTTAGAGAATAATTTAAGTGTGTTGATAAAGCAAGAAATTCTTTCAATAAGGTTAGATGAAAATGTTTGGAAATCCTTGATTTAATAAAATCTTTATGATATTGTGGTTCAGATTATTTAACATATATATTTGTAATATGAGTACATACCACAATATATCCACTGAAACTACAAAGTTATGACACACAGATATTTGTGAGGACCCACACACCTTTGTGCCGACGCGCGCTCGAAATACAGAAAAATAAATTACACACTATTGAAAGTTAGACTCACAGTTGGTAACAGTCTTGTTTGTACAGTCCATAATTTGCTTGAAAATCATTAATTTTACGTGAAAAATTAATACTAATGAAAAAATGTTACAAGATAATTGAATAATTCCAGTTAAATAAAATGTAACTTTGTACATCTGGAGGAAATGGCCTTGAATTTGAAATTCACCAGCACATTTAGTCGCTCGGGAACTAGCCGCTAGGAAGGTTTCCAAGCAACAAAATGTGTTAGTGAACTTCAAATTCAAAGTCGTTTCGTCTAGGTGCACAAAGTTACAATTCATTTAACTGGAATTATTCAATTATCTTGTAATATATCTTTCATTAGTATTAATTTTCCACTTAAAATTAATGTTTTTGAGCAAATTCAGGACTGTACAAACAAGACTGTTACTAACTGTACATCTCCGCTCTCAGGCCATCTTACAGTGGAATTTATACTTCTCGGTTGCATCCAGAAGGAATCCAGATGACCTTCAGAAGGTGCAGGTTCCTGGAAGCTTGGTGCAGTCGTACTGGCGGCAGGTATACCTGTCTGCGGTTCCTCCCTCTCCCAGGCCTTTGTTCGGCCCAGTTCGGCGGATGATGCGTAATGGCGGCTCTGTACTGCGTCTTCCGTCCAGGCAGTCGCGGTTCCTCTTGCTCGGCTCGCAGACGAAGTCGACGAATGAAATTCAGATCAATAGGGGATGTAGTGCACGGGATTGGTCATTAAACAATGGAACATTAGTTCGCCAACGTTTCTGACTTTTATAATTCCTTTATCAGGACTTACTAATGTATTTTAAGGTCAAGCATCATATCAACACCAACCTCAACATGGAGTTGCTACAGAAACAGGAGAGAGAATTCATCAAGACCCGAGCGCAAATGGTTTGCATTCCGGTTCGCAGCATTTGCGTTCGCAACTCTTTGAATGCGTCGAAAGAAAGTATTCCCTTGAGGAATGAGTATACAGGTAATTCTTGTTGTATATTTCTTATTATATGACCAAACTGTGAAGTTTGCCATTCCTTTACGGTGGCATCTCAAACTACCCTCCAAATTGAATTCAATATCATCTTTTTCTCTCTTGGATCTCCTCTACAACATAAATCTCTCTTGGATTTCAAGGTCACATCTAATTTTGGGTCCAACGATGGAAAAACATTCTTCGCTGATTATGACCATGCCATATCGTTTCGGCGTCTTTAAGTACTCGCCATACTGATTCAAAGATGTCAAATTTTTCATTAGTCCGTGTATCGTAGGTACACACCCGAGAAAGGTATGTTACAATTGATTTTAATGTCTACAAGACAAGGCTGTAAGGGTCATGTATAGATTTGAGAATTTAACCTCCAAATTTGCAAAATTTTTACAAGTGTGATGTATTACAAGTGCAAGTGCCATATTTATGTTTTTGAGATATTTTTAATCTCTAAAATAGAAATATATGCGTGGCCTACCAATGTCACGTCTCTAAGCCAGAAATAAACCTGTAGGTTTGTAAAATGTTTTAAAAATATAGGTGGATAAAAGTAAGTTGTTTCAATAATGCTGGCTTTCGAATACTTGCAATAATAGTTTTATTAATATTTGGAACACATATATTTCTGCGGGCATTCTATGACATTGATTGCCAGAAAGTACATTTCTTCCTTTTTACAACTGAATTATGTATTGCTCACGAAGGCTAGAAAAAACAAGTCGTGTGGTGGAGGTAAGTCTCAAGTACGCCGAAAAATTAGTTTATTAGTGTAAGTGATGTAGCACAGTGCTACTCCACAGCGTAACAACTGTATTCATCTCACTAAAAACAATTGTGCACGTAGAAAGTTTTCTGTATGAGATTCTAAATGTCTGTGCCTGTGACTGCCTAGTTTATTCGTAGGCACAATCAAGACCAAACTAAAGATTTCCTATTTGGATTTTTAATTTTTTAATCAATTAATCTATATATATATATATATATATATATATATATATATATATGTATTGATGTGTATATATGTGTATATATCAAGTGGGTGTTGGTATGTATATAAGAGCTAAACTCCAACACCGTGAGACCAATCTCCATAAAAGTTGGCACTTCAACATGTTTTCACTGAGATGGTTTGTGTGCTGTTAAATCTGTTGTAACTCTACTACATGGCGCCACATATTCACTACATATCCACTACATATTCAGGTCAAATGCAACCTGCAACACACTCGGCAGCATTTTGAATCTATATCGTTTAATAACTCCTAAACAAGGCGTTCTAGAGCCTTAAAAACTAATATTTTGAGGCAGAATATCTCAAAGACCTCACTTTCTCACACCATAATCTACAGAATAAACTCTTCCTGAATATCCTATTACATTTTTGCTGGTATGGCGCTACCCGATATTACCTCACCTGCTCAGATACGTGCAGAATCTACAAGTAAGACAGAGAGCGACATATACAGCGACATAGACAGGGAGAGGGTGAGGGAGGGAGAGAGTGAGAAAAGGAGATGGGAGGGGAATGAGGGAGATGAAGGGCAGAACAAAGTCTGCCGGATTTTCTCAGTATTTTTTAATCGTTGTCATGATTCAGAGAACACGCGAAGGTATATACAGTCGACTCCCGTTTTAATGAATTTCTGGGGACTAAAATATTAGGTTAACTATATCCGATGATGTCAAAATTAAATGGAATTTATTCACAATAATTGATTTTGTTAACAGAGAGAGAGAGCAAAATTCATTAACAGCATGAACTGTAAATTTCAATATATTTCTTCAGGCTGTCTCCCGGCCTTCGTCAGACTACCTGACAAAATCAGTTCAAAACCTGATTCATAGTCTCATGTCCCGCAACTATGACCTGGTTCTTAGTTGAGTTCCAGGCCATGTGGGAATCACAGGGAATGAGCTGGCCGACCTGGCGGCGAAATCAGCTACTCGTAATACTCGTATCGACGTTCCTGCTGTACCATTGCCCGATGTTAAGACTTACTTGAAACGATCCTTGAGTGTGGCAGAGTGGCACAATACCACTTTTAAACTAAGTGGGATAAAGAATTCTGTAATTCCCTGGCGTTCCTCATCTCGCTCCTCTAGGCGTGAGGAAGTAATTTTAACCCGTCTTCGTATTGGACACTGCCATTTTTCTCACGGTTTCCTCCTTCGAGGAGAAACTCCTCCCGTATGTGACTCATGCGGGACGGTTCTGTCTGTGGAACACGTCCTCCTGAACTGTAGGAAATATATTGGTAACCGACGAAGACATGGCCTGGGCAACTCGCTAAGGGAGGTGCTCGGGGATGACGATTCCGCGCTCTCAAAACTTTTTTGCTTCTTGAGGGAAAGCGGAATGTATAATCTTATTTGAGAGATAAGAATAGTGTTTTATTTTTTTTGTTGTTTTATTTTTGGCCCCGTTAGCGCGAATTTTTAGTTTTACTATGAATTTTACGTGTTTGTTATATATTCTTTTTGTCATACTATTTGAATACTCGATGTAGAATTCAAGTCTCTTTTTATGTATATACTTTTAATCAGGGGGTAGGTTCGATCTGTAACACATACTGAACCTATTTCTTTTTTTTAAAATACTTCGACATGGGCGCCAATGACTTTGGCAGTTGAAGCGCCCTCTAAACCTTAATCAATCAATATATTTGCCATTAAAAACTCAATTATTTTCTGTTGTTTGCTGCGTACATTTTTCATTAGTAACTTCCCTAGATAATTCTGCAGATTTCGTGTTCTTTCCATACTTGATTCTGCATTGTCCTCTGTCTCTAAGTATCAAGTATGCGGTATTGACACCTTCCAATGCCTCTCGCACTGTTGGAACACTCCTAAGGCCCTTCAACTCACCTAATAACATGGAAGGTACAATTAATTTCCAGGACTTATGACCTACGTTCACTATAACCGAGGTTCAGGTTCACTATAACCGAATCTTCTTATGCTTATTTGTAATGTAAGTGAGACGGGATCAGTGACTTAAGTTTACTTCAACCGAGGGATCACTAAATCAGAGTTCGCTATAACCGGAGTTGACTCAACATGTAACCAAAATGGGTAGAGAATTGGGTGAAAAAATTAGCCTGTTGTCAGGGACTTCATGCGCTGACTGAATGCGAAAACACTCCAGCATTTTATCGCCGAGGAAAGAAAAAATCCAATTATATGTCAAGCGAATGATATATTTCAGAACGCTTTCATCAACAAGTCCAAAGAACATGAGAAAAACTTTGATGTGCTAGAGTATTTTTTTGTAAATTGGTATGTTCTTATATAATATACACAATAGTGTTCTTATAATGTCTGCAGTCTTACTCTTAGTTTCTCATTTGACTCCAAACCTACATCTCTTCTCATGAAAGCAATGTGTGACAGTTTCTTGATGCTTCTGAATTTAGCTGCCTCCCGTATATTTATTGTCTTGTCACTTTAATGATATCTCGGACAGTCTCCCAATTAGATGTCATAAGCCTATACTCCATACGTATAAATAAATCACAATTTTCGAACACTGTCACAACTTTCGAAGAGTTCTATTAATTATATACAGAAATAGGTCACGACAACTTCGAGTAATTATTATCTTTTAATTGTGAAATCCATTAGTCGGCTTCTCAGTTCTGATTCTCTCTAGAATCCTAGTTGAATTCTAATGTTTATATAACATTGTACTCTTATACAGGGCAATTGGATGTATTATTTTTACTTCCTCATTATGGTTCCATCAGGTAGATGTAATCATTAGGCTCCGAATTATTAGGTTCTAACCTATTTTATTCCTGGCCTCTTACTCTCCAAATTTCAGTTTACTCCAATGTTTTAGGTACCAATGAATAATATACTTCAATTTGATGGAGTCTAAATTGTCCAAATTATACGATAGAACCTAATAAGACCTATTTGTCTTGACACAACCTAAAAATACCTAATTCGGTTACTTTAACAAACAGAGTTCATTTACTTATATAAAAATATTTTCAAAGCGAAAGGAGGTCATTCGAATAAGGAAAATGTAAAATAACTATGTTCTAATAAAATCTTGCGTAATATTCCAGCATAATGCTTGCAATAATAAAATGTAATTAAAAAGTTCGCCTTCAATTTATAGCATTTTAATAACTTAGGCTATTGCCTAATGAGATAGATAAATTACATAAAATTTCAGAAAGCATGTGATGTTCCCATGTCTCAACAAGTTAAAACATGATGCAAACATTTAATAGCGGGGTAATTGGGTATTTAATTGGGTATAGTTGTCTCGCCCTGTTGCGACTAGCTTTTTTCGCCGCAGCTTTAATTAAATTATTTTTAAATACAAGGGTTCTCAAGGATTCCGGCTTCAACGACAACACCAACCATTGTCGAGCGATAAATTGCGATAACATATTAATTCTTGAAACATCCTATAATGAACTAGTGGTGCTACCAAAGCACATACTTTCTCGCACTGTTTCTGCATGGCCTTAAATGTTATTACATTTCTACATAAACTCCAGCGAAAGGGTTTTGTACCAGCATATTCCCTTCCCGTTCCGTGGCCCAAACTCAGATCCCCAGAGCCAACGTGCCGGCACTCATACCATTACGGCAACCAAGTGCCGTATGGATCGAACTCGGGCAGACGCATAAAACATGCCTAATTCGTGTAAAAAAAATAATTTGGGACATGATATAAAAAATTCCAGGGTAGCTATCTTTTTTGCTTTCCCTATGAAATTCAAATTCAACTAGTGACAATACCAAAGCACGTTGCATTGTTTCTAAATGCCCCGCAATATTACACTTCTACATAAAACGGCAAAAGTGTTTTCAACCAGCAAATTTATACCGTTCTGAGATCCGAAATAAGATTCTCAAAGTTAACGTTCAGGCACTTATACCACTACGCCACACTAGTCTCGTATAGATAGAACAGAGCCATAAAATGGTAAATGCATGATAGGAAAACAAATGATATGATGGTACATACGTTTTACAAATCCAAGACGAAATGTGAAAAATTGTTAAAAAGATGAAAATTCGACAATTACATAGACATTTCCAGTTCATTTATCAAAATTATCAATATTTGTGATTCGAATGGCTTCATATGGTTTTCAATAAAGTTTCTAGAATTCTGAATTATTTCCTGTGACAACAGAGAATTGTAACAAATAATCCTCCCCGACCAGGACGCGACGCTTCCCGTGCTGGCTTCTTAGCGGCTGCGACCACCTTGGCTATGCACGGCTTTTGCACTTATATTAGAGTAATAAGTGTATGATGGTTTCATTTCTAGCATAGGAAGCTGAAAAATCCGGAGAATGTGAAAAAAATGTCCGTTGCATGCCCAAAGGAGATACCTAGGAAGATAATCATTACCGAAATCCCCTTTCAGAATAAAGAGATTAGAAAACTAAGTTCTGCGAGAAAGTATGTGCCATTCTATAATGGCTCTAGTTCATTCATTTATTTGCGGCCCCTTATTACGCATGTGGAGAAAATGCTTAAAAACAATTGCAGTGGTTTTTGAGAACTTTTTTTCGCAAATTTCTAGCGCAAATTACGCAAAAACTACTCGTTTTTTCAGAAAGTTGTATATGTCTTTTTTAAAGAACTAATTTTGTATAACAGACTTTGAGACAAAAAGTTTCCAAAAACCAAGCATCACTCGGAAATAGGATTAGCGCCATATATTTTATGTTTGACACTAAATTACAGGAAAACTACTAGTATTTTCAAACAATTAAGCACGATCTTATTTGAAAATGTAATTTTGTTAATACATTTCATTCAGAAAACCAGCTGTCATCTATCGCCGCCCAAAGTACATTTTTTTGACATTTTCTCAATTTTTCGGTTTCCTAATGGTGGAACGGAAATATTAATTTTAGAATATTAAAGAACACAAAAACATCGTCCTAAATGACAATTTTCTTTTAAAAATTTGTAACCGTTTTTTAGAAAATAGCATGTAAGAGCTACTGAAAATGCGAAATTTGAAGCTTTTATCACTGAAATATTTTTGAGTTTTCAAAAACTTCATTTGAAGCACATAAACTCACAAATATAATAATGTTTACAAATTGTTGGTAATGTGCATTTTGAAGATGTGAGAGATCTTTCAAAAAAAAGACATTTGGGTAAGTTTCGAAAAAACAAAAAAATACTTAAAAATAATCTTTACGTCATATTAGAGAGTGCAATTAGCACTATCCGTCCCAAAAGTTTGAAGAAAAAAATTGGAGCCATTCATGAGAAAATTACGTTTGAGCGTTTCTGAAAATGTGGAATTTTGAACTAGTTTTCACAGGAAACGGTTGTTTTCGAGAAAATTTATACGACGTTATTTAAAGCACAAATACTCATTAATATAATAATGCAACAAATCGTGGCTGATGTAAATATTAATGACGTTAGAAACAAGTAAAAAAATTACATTTTTGGAACTGGATTTATCCCCTTTTTCGTTACCAGGCCATAAGAGTTTGGCTGCTAAATATCCACCGTTTTTTCGCGCAGCATTACATAACTTTCCCTATATTATGCATACGTATAGTATGAAGTAACAAAGTCGTAAATATTTAGATAAGCGGCAATTTGTTCATATTATTGCATTTATTTGTTCATGTACTTTAAATGTTGTCTATAAATTGTTTCCAACTTGTGAAGAACTCAAAATTTCTCATTTTCAGAAACGCTCAAAAGCCATTTTCTTAAAACCGGCTGAAATTGTTTTCTTGAAACTTTTCGTACGGATAATGCTAATTGTACTCATTAAGATGACATAGCTATTTTCCTGTATTATTTTCTTTTTTTCAAAAATTACACCAATGTAACTTTATTTAAATATTTCTCACGCCGTTAATATGCAGATTTGTAGCAATTTTTATACATTATTGCATTTGTGAGTGGCAATGCTTTAAATTACTTCAAACGAAAATTTTCGAAAATCAGAATATTTCAGTGAAAAAGAACTTCGAATTTCGCGTTTACAGTAACGCCTAAACGCCATTTTCGTAAAAACGGCTCCAAATTTTTCAATGAAAATTGTCATTTAGGACGACATTTTACTCTTCTTTAATATTCTTAAGGTAATACTTCGGTTCCAATATTAGGAAACCAAAATATTGAGAAAATGTAAAAAAAATACTTTGGGTGGCGGTAGATGGCTGCTCACAAGTGGATGGGACAAGACCGTAAAGCAGTCCACATTAAGGAAATTAGCAAACTTTACTACAAGAAAGTCTGCCATTCTGTAGGACTACTAGTTGTTTTTGATATTCACTCTCTCATTCATTCTTAAGCTATATTTGCTGTATTAAGCTCTACACAATTTGTAAACAACAGTGGATCATTGTAGCATTCCTGATAGCAAATGCAGAAAAGAAACTTCTTGGTCCTCTCGGAAAGTCTAGGCAACCCAGGAGCTTCTAAATTTCCCGGGAAAAATTCAACAGCAACATGCCTGTGCGTCTGTCAATAACACTAGAACCTAAACTATTCGTACATTTTTTTCTAAATTGAATACTCCCCAGTCGATCTGGCCTCACGCGCAAAGCTCCGATATTTTAAATAACATTGTTTAATTTTGAGGGTACTTTACATGAAGCCCCTGTGATATTTTCAAAATTATCTCAAAAGACTGTAAATATTTTCTTTAAATTTCTGGTTTTCTTTGAAAAACCCTCATATTTTGCATTTCTAGAGACGCTTAAACATTTTCTCAAAAATGGCTCCAAATTTTTCAACCAACATTTATGTATAGGATGGGTTTTTACTCTTCTTTACAGTTCTTTAAGTCATTTTTCAGTTCTAAATTTAATGGAATGAAAAACTGAGAAAGTGTAAAAAAAATATACATTGAACAACGATAGATGGCAGCTGGGAAGGGATAGCTCTGCGATTTTGAAGAATATTTTTTAAATTTTAACGGTCCTACTTTACGTAAAGACCCTAGGACATTTTCTAAATTTGCTCAAAATAACTCCAAATACTTTCTTTAAATTTCTTGTGAGAATATAGTGAAATACACTTATAAAGCAAAAAATTGATATTTTTCGGCGTCTTTCCACATTTATATTATTAAAGATAGAGATTTTACAACACGAATTAGCTGTGTACTCGGTCACCTAAGTCATAGATATTTTCGATACAATTAAAACATTGCGCAGCTCATCGCCGAATCCTATAGTCTACATTACTTGCATTTCCCCTGTTATTCACAATACTGGTTACCTTCTGAAAAACTCTTAGCTCTTAAGGCATTATACTTCTTTTCTGGCTTTCGTTCTATTTCAACTTCTCGTTCTAGTCCATTTGCATTTAACTATCATTTACCTACATCTGGGGATATATCATTTACTGCAATTAGAAACCAAAAGACCAATAAAATTTAAATCATTACGTAACTAATTCGAAGATTCGAATAGAGGAACTTGCGGTTCAATGGTCAACATAACGTGGCATGATTCAAGAAACTTCCACTAAGAAGCAGAGTTAATGCAAAGATAGACGAGGTTTCGGTGATGTTGTTCGCATTGGTTCAGAAATCTGCTCTAGGTTTTTTAGTAATAAAGGCATGGGACTCGTTGAATTTCTTTCCAGAATGACAGCGCATTAGGGAGGTTCGTGACATGCCCCGAAGCAGCTGTACGAATGAAATGAAAGATTAAACGCATTGTAACTTTTGGTGCAGATGTTTTATCCTACCCAGGCACTCAAACTTCAGGGGAAATATTGTCACTAGGGGGCGGAGTTTGATGATATAGAACATCGCCAAAAATGATCAAAAAATTATCTTAAAATGTTTTTAAAATCTTTCCTAAAGGCAAAGAAAATTGACGTAAACATATTTATCTAAACCAGTTCAGGAGAACGATTCAAACTGTTGGATATGTTAGCGATGTAATCGAGGCTGCTTCTGGTCGTTCAAATGAACTCAGCGTGCATACGTTTGGTTTGGACAGTTCTTTACTACGAAAACTTTGCCTTTATTAATCGCGAAATCAGCCGGGCCCACAATTGGCTGATATGCGTCACAGGAACCTTAGATTGCGAAGTGCTAACCACGGTTGACAATAGAATATATGAGCGAAGAAATTGAATAGGCTACTCCGGAATTCTATGGAGAATATACGTTGTATTTCGAAAATATTATTTGAAACATTATCATTAAAATCAATGGAACAGTGAAAATGCATTAAAACTGGCGTAAAAAAGTTAAAACTATTTATTAGTGTAAATCAACGAAAAATGCAAAAAATAACATACAGAAATGGGTCATTTCCTTTTGTCATAACATAAAATTAATGTCTATACTAAACGGCATCGTTCTAATTTGAAAAGAAAAAAATATATTTCACAAAAATCCGTCTCATAAGCATCATTCACTCTCATTTCGGATAAAAAAAGTGATTTTTGCAAACTTGAACACAAATGATTGTTGATAGGTAAAGAGCTTGTTATAATCATATCCAGCCTACAATCAGGAATAAATGAGAACTTGCCGTTTGACATAGAAAGTTTTGCTGCTTGGGCACAATTCCTGACCCCACGTTGCCTGTTCGACTATTACCACAATCCATGAAACTGAGATGTATAGGACATCCACTCTAATTATTTGATTTTCCGGTGATATTGAAACCGCGCAAAAAAAAAGAAGAAAACGACAGAAGGCAAACAGTTCGTATCAGCTGAAAAAGTTGGTGCACGAGTGTCTCCAGTGTAAATCAAAGGATTTATTTTAAAAGAGGCATTCGCACGCCTCCAAAGTGATGGAATACGAGGATAGTACAGAGAAAGTCACGTAATGCTGCAGAAAATCGATTTCGAGATTTTAATGGAGGTAAAATTACGGGCTCCTCTGTGCCATTCTGGAGCACCATTAGTTTAAAAAAAATGTTATCGGATCACATAATTTTATTTGTCGTGTGAAAGGAATGCTATACTACTGTATGCTTGCAACAACAGATGAATCTATGAATGTCTCTGTTAGCACAGAGAGCAATGTGAAATCCGTTCTGTGACTGTCGCCGTGCGAAATGAATGTAACCTGTTTCGAGCGGTGTTCGTACTCCAAGATATCCGTTCTCCATGGGAGAAATACCCGAGAATGTCACAGGGAATTGGTGGAAGCTCTGGGGATAAGTCCCGTCCGTACTGGACAGTCGCGAGATGGGCAGGAGAGATTCTGCAAGGGCGCGTAGGTACCAGTGATCATCAACGCACGTGACGACTTATAAGTGTGCGAACCGACGTGACACGTTGCGGTAATCGGAGATCTGCGGACGGGTATGTAATGCTTTTGAAATGTTGGGAACGCGTGTATGCTAAAATGCTTTGGAACGTACTGTCATTTCAAAAACCTTAATAAATAAAGAAACACAATTTTAGTGTGTCGTTAATTGTCCATGTATTTAACTCCTATCGCTTAGCTTATCTTGTCTTTTCATGTGTGTATTTCACATTTTCCACCGTGCTCTTATTCTCACAAAACAAAATAGTTGCCATGACTTATGGGCCAACCCTCATACTTTCATTGCAAACCATGTAGTCTATGTTAAGACTTCATTAAATTATCAGATAAAAATTGTTTTCATTTCAAGTAATCTAGCTTACTATTATTTTCCACATAAAGTCGCTTTACTATCGTATTTTAGTATGTGCCGGAGCGGTTTCTTGCGTGGTTGGAGGCTTGTACGACCAAAGCTTTTATTCCTTCCATTGATTCCTTCAATTTAGTTTCGTATTTTAAACTAATTTCGAAAAGAATTTTTCTTTTTTCAGCAGAGATTTCTTTAATTCTTCTCGCTGCTTCGTTCCCTTTGTTAAAATTTGCAGTGAGACTAATTTTCATTCAGTTTTGGTGCGCACGCAACATAAGGTTCGTTAGCGTTACGACACGTACGATGGTATATCACCGAAGGAGTAGCAGTGCACCTTCCAAACGTGTTCTGTCTAATGCGACATTGTGAGCTTTCCTGTAGAAATGTTTGTGTTATTGCTCCTGCTGCTATCGTCGCCAGTATTACTACTATTAATGAATGAATTAATACAAAACTGTGTGAGAGAGCGAACATCATATTATTTTATTCATTCACACGACAGTGTTAGTAACACTATGCTGCATTTTATAACTTTGGTAGCAATGATTTATGGTAGAAAGGTGATTATAAAAGAACTGTTTATACTGTTTTCAAATGTGATTTTAGTTTTGAAGTAGCACGGAAGGTTTTTGTACAATTCGCTTTTGAAATTTTAACAAAAATTATTTTTAATAGAGAATGTTATGTCCAGGAAAACACAGAAAATTGTCAACACAGTTTTTATTGAACAAATTAAATATCAGTTCAAGTTAACAAATCCGGTAATCAAAGAATTAGTCCATAAACATAAGCCAGGTTACCGTTTTCCAGAAGATGTACCTAAAATCAAGCTGTATTACCAGTAATCCGTCCGAAAGTCCAATTCACTATTGCCGGGTCCAAAATATCACCATGCTGCTGATCACACTATCTCACACCAGGAACTCCACAAGAAAACTGTCTACCAACTCGGCGGCGGGGCCCGCTTTTATTCGTCCCGGCGGCGTAGCCTCGCTTCCACTCTGGGGCTTCGCTGACCGGCTGCCTTCTCTTCGTTTGCCCGGTCTTATCACGGTTCGCTGCTCTACAAGTTGCCGCCGTGTGCTGGCGGTTAGGCGCGCGATTTAACTCGCCGCACATCACCGCAACAGAGAAAACAACTTTTTTCATTAAAAAGCAAATCCGGTGTTTGCATACAGTGAAAATGCATTGCATTAGAGGGACAATGGTATTGTTTTACTTAAAATGCTAATTATTCTAAAAACTGTTTAAATGTTACAAAACTAAAAGACACAGATATAGATAATTTAATAAACTTTTTCCATTGAATTCACTTCAACTTCTTCAGATCTGATGTGAATCTTCTCTTTCTTGGATGTCTCCTTTCACTAATGTCTATTTTTAGAATAAAGCAATAATCAGCCATCATGTGTGTATTGCATCTTTCTGATATCTCTATTCCATATCTTTGCTGTCCTGGTGGCAACGTTACCGTTGTTCTTTTCTGACATGGCCGAAGTCGGAGGAAAAAACTTAATACGAGAATGTAGAAAATGAAATTTTGTTGCACCTTAATTCCATGAAACTTTTCAACAGTATTTTAGCAATGGTTTTGTATTTTAGATCTTTGTTGTTGCCGAAAACCTTCGCAACTACATCTTTAAACGAAACCCAAGCCCTTTTTTCCACGGGATTCATTATACTTTCAAACAAATTGTCTTCCAGTAAATTTCTAATCTGCGGCCCCACAAATACACCTTTCTTCAGTTTCTCCTAAGATATTTTCGGAAGTCTAGTTACCAAGTACTGAGCAGTCACCATCTTCTAAAAGTTCTTTAGTAAATTGTTTCATTACATCAAGCTTGATGTGACGTGGAGGAAGTGGTGCCTTGCTTTCTTGAACAATTGGTTCATTGATTGTCCTTTGGACCGGATTGGAGAGTTATTATTGTAGGTCAGTCGGTTATCTTCCAGTGCTTTTCTTTGGCTCGGCGGTGTCATTCACAAATTAAACATGTCATTTTGGTGAAGGTGGATTGTTGACTTAAGCCACATTTCAACTACATTCAAATGCCCACAAATTGTCGAAGAATGTTCACAAATTTCAGCAAAGCTTTGAGATTTTCATAAGACTTCTTAAGGTGCACTGAATGGTCAACAGGTATTTTTTTACAAAATTTGATATACAGTTTATTAATGTACATAATTTTGACTTTTCGCCCAATAGTATTTGAGGAGGGCCACACGGTTACCTCGTAGAGAAAGTCTGCAGAGCACATTGGTTGCAGTTTTATTTTTCAGTTATTTAACGTTTTCGGCAACAGAACTGGTTAATAGGGGGAGTGGATTGATTTTAATTTACGGTGGTTTAAGAGAGTCTTTGGAGTATCGGGAGATAATGCGGTTTGGAATGGAAGCATTTTTGCCTAGATTAAATATTTGTTCACTTAAGTCATGGCCTGCTGATTTTCTCGATTTTAATCCTTTTATGATTTGATACGACTCAGACCAAGACCCCCTGAATTCAGGGGCGTTGTTCAGACTGTTAGCACATTTTGGTCGGCGCGGACAAGTTCCTGCGACTTCCGCCCACCTGGGCACTCTTTGGGGTACTTCCCGCTAAATTATGGGAGTTCCATGCTAGACCAGGGTGTCATGGGGGCGCCAATTCCAAAATTCGCGCGTCCCACTTAAAAAAAAATCAATCGATCATCAATCAATCAATGAAATGGAATGAAGACATTAATTAAATCATTGTTTCCCCGCGCCTTGATGCATGTGACAGTTCTTCCGCCGCCCTGCCAGGTTGCAATCAGCTACCCTCGCCGCCGACACCGGTGACGTCACTACATCACCACCGTCACCGCCGCCACCACAGTATAGTTACTTTTTGTAAAATATCATTGGTATATAACGTACCCCTTAAATATTACATCCTCTTGAAAATTGGATTTTTGGATTTTTTCCCAATTTTGAACTGTAATATCTCTGTTGGGGGACCAGATAAAAATCTGAAAATTGCACACGTGCTAGACCGCTATCATACCAAACGTCAGTAAAAATTACAACTTTAGATTTAACTGGAAGTATTTTTTAAAAAATTGAAAACGTACGAAAAAAAGGCTTCATTTCCCCATTAAGGGTACTTTGTGACAAGTAGTAATCACATTATTTTGACGCTATTTTAAACTAAAATATACATTGATTTAAAAAAATCTTTCAAAATCAAGATAACCGTATTTTCAAATACGGACGTAGATGTCAAATTGTAAGTTTGTTGTAGAGTAAAGTATACGTAATATTGAAAATTATATATTAGGCCACTTTTATGTATATTAATTATTAAGTATAATTAATTATTTGGGAAAAAAATAAAATTGGGAAAAAATCCAAAATCCAATTTTCAAGAGGATGTAATATTTAAGGGGTACGTTATATACCAATGATATTTTACAAAAAGTAACTATACTGTTTTGTGTAAATGCACAGAAAAAATTAAGGCTTACATTCTATTCCTTCTTTGCAAAATTACTCTCTGAAAATAGAAGTTCGTTTATTCGTGTTCCATAGATTTGGTTGCAGATATTTCCCAAATAAAAACATAGAACATAGGTAAATAATATTTTGATTTGCAGGCCAGAGTATGCTGAATCGAATGCTTCTTATTCTAGAATGTTAGAACAACCTAGAGCTGAGTAATGTAGGAAAGAGTAAATGTCTGCAAACGCGAAAAATGGCACACGTCGCGAAACAAAAATGGCCGCCATTTGTAAACCAGGTACAATAAAAAAAAGTTAAAGATGGTTTTGAACAGACAAGATATAAGGAAATTTATGTACAAAGTATGAATTTTTTTCGAGATGGTCGAGCGACCAATTTATTAAATTCTGGACCACTTAAAATGGATTGACCCGGGGAGCTAATGCAATTTTCTATTTCTGATGATGTTTTAAGATTCTTCGGATACTGACATTCAGTAGTTAGAAAGTTCGTATACATGCCCCAATTTACTTCTCCATCAGTTATTCTTTTCGTCTGGATGTGACTGAGGTTCGGCTTTGAATGAAATTATTGCTGGATTGTAGTCCGAATCTAATTTTGGTTTCACATGTTGGTAAGTCTTTAGGTTTGAATTTTGTGAAATAACTATTTCTAGAATATCAGGAACTACAGTTGGGATAGTTGTGTATTGGGGTAGTATGTGGGCTCTGATGGAGCAAATGTATGAAGATTTCTTTGCAGTGCGAATTTCTAAAGTTTGCTCTTTTATGTAGAAGTATTACAGTTCCAAATTTGGTTTTTACAATTTAGGTCTTCTACTAGTATTATTTGCGATATACCATCAAGTAATGCGTTCATGAAGCTCGACGGAAAGTTTTTGTTGGGTGGTTGATATGCTGCTATCATAATTATGTTAGAAGAGACCCATTTGATTTTAACAATTATTGTTTCTATTTCATTTGAGGACGGGGATTGTATCAGTGTGTGTTTAATTTTTCTATTGATAAGAATTGCTACACCACCTGATGCTATTAGAGAAATTCTATTACTGCGGTAGGATAAATATTTGGAGATAGAAAATCTTTCTCCCGGCTTTAAATGTATTTCTGAAATTCATGCAACATATGAATACCTGCCGGTAAAAATGTTGTAATCCTAAAAATGCGAAATTTGCGACACACGACTTTCCTCCTCCATTATTGCAACGTTTATGCCCTCGTGCGACTCATTAAAAATAAGAGAAAAGACGTTAATGTTCGTGTTTGCCAGCATAGTTTCCTGCATACTTCACTCAGATCACATACGACCTTAATGCGAGGAAATCCAGCATTCCAGGAAAGTGAGGGTTTTAATGTTTTTCCCGGTAGGTATTAATCTGTCATGGTCTTGTAGAAAGTATCTTAATTAGTTCTCTTGGCGATTTACGCCATTTTCATTCTAGTTGAGAAGTTCAATTACTTTATTTTGTGCCATTAATATGCATAAAAATAAGTCTTTCAACCATTTGTTGTAGATTAGGAATTATTGCAGAAAGAATAGCTTATAATTGTTTGAATTAGGTTTTCATTTATTAAACTCATATTTGGAAGAACTGAAGAATTCCTGTTACCTAGCTTAGGCGGTTGTCTAGAGCGATAAGCAAAATAATGCAAGAGCGTTTAGTTAAGCGGTAGAGAGGAAACTCTTGAAGGAAATAGTGATAAGGTTGATCTGATTCTGTTGGTGGAGTTCTGCCTATTTGGCGGTTTGTATGTCGAAAATGTATGATTAGCCTCATGCCAGTTATATTTTTAGCTGCCTCTTTGTAAGCTTTCCAGTCTTTATAGTTAGCCGTGTGTTACCCACTGCAATTTACACACTTTGGTACATTATTATGTTTAGGTTTATCACATTGAGAGTAATGATGACTGTCTCAACATCTCACACAACTAGGCCGCCTTCCATCGGTGAAATCCTTCTGAGAGAGATATCTTGCTTTTCTGCCTATAAATGACCGAAAGTCTTCCAAATTTTGCACACGATTGGGGTTATAGGCTTATAGCGAATTTGAACTCTAACAATACTATATATAAATTTATTAATTCTTAAAATTGCTTTATTATTTTTGTTATCAGTTAAATCCACAGCAACGGTAGTTAACGGTTTACGTTCTCTTCCGAACAGCCTAACAACTTCTAAAACTTGAAAGTTTTCGAAAGTCCTTTAAATACTTTCGATTTGAATACGTTATTGGAAGATCTTTTATAACATTGAAAATGTTTTTCTTCCTAGAGTCCCTTCATGTGTGATATTCGATTTTCTCTTTCTCACAAAATTTCCACTATTCTCTATTGACCTAAATTTAACTTTTACAGTATCTTTTTCTGATTTAATTGAAAAATTGTCTTTTGCAATATCTTCCACTTTACTGATAACTAAAGGATAGTCCAGAACTTTATGAACATAAAAGGGAGATATTTTGATGATTTTTTTTACTTTCTTCCCGTTCGTTTCGCTAATTTTCTTCGGGCATATTTTGAAAACCTTGGTACCTATTCTTAGTTGGCACATTGTACACTGTTCTTTTAGAACGAGTGTTTTTTTCTGGCATGACTTGCATAATAGCATAAACCTTTAATATGTTCATTATAATTGCTAGTAGACTGCTGACAATCTGATTTTTGTGAGGCAAATCCTTACCAGTTAACATCAGCATCACTAGTGCTTCCTGACTGAAGGTTGGTCAGTGTTCTTTGCGTTTCTCCACGGGCGGCGTTGGTGGGCGGGCGGTTGAGATCTGTTAAATTGCTCCAAGGGTTGAATATACCCATCTGTGGTGGGAATGGGAGCACATCTCCATTCATTGCTGTGAACTGATCTTACGAGTCACCATTTTAGAATGTGGGCTGCTGACACCAATTGACCCTTAAAAACGCGGGGGCTTCTTGCGAACATACAACTTTTGCTGCACCACTAAACTTTCACTGAGCAGTAAAATATTTCGTTGTGCACAATAAACAATACTGATGCATTGTTAGAAAAATGGGAAGCCGCTGGTAGCGACGCCCTTTGTACTTGCAACTAAACTGCAAGAGGTATTGAGGCAAACAAATTTCCTTTATGTAAAAGTATAACTTTAAGGTTATGGTTGTCGAGTCTAGAAACAATCTCCACTGACTTTCATAATAAGGGACAGTGTAGAAAATCATTAAACCCTAAACATCATAGCAAAATAACATAATGCCTTCCTCTTTAAAGACTTTTATTAATTTCTTTCCTCTGTATCTGTACCAAGAGAACGTTACTGTGAGTAGTAGAAGATTTTTTGTTTTTAGTCTTGAGCTAAGAATTCAGCTGCATCTTTTTGCAGATTTAAATCTCGAGTTAAATCTGTAAGTTCATTTTGACTGAAAAATTTTGGTGTTGAATCTTTTCAGAATTGTAATAATTAGCATCATCGCTTTTATTTGCTTAGCTTCTTTCTATAGCCTGTGATACATCTTTAAGAATGTTAAGTGGAACTGGAACAGGGAGAAATTCAGTATGTGGAGCTGATCCTAAGGCGGAAGGAATGTTATGATGTTCTATTACTTTCTTACTTTTTGCGATATTGCCTTGAACATTAACCATACAAAAATAATCGTGCACTTGCTTTTCTGGCTTCTCCAAACCTTCGGAATTGCAAAAGGCATTGCTTTTTACACAATCTCACACTCTCAACATACGCGGCATACTTTGCGTGGGTTCCAGCTTTTATCTTGATCAACAAGCGTTATGCCTAAATTTTCGTGATAGACACTCTTCACAAAACCATTAATTTCCTCTCTTTGTTTAACAATTACGTAGCTGCCACAAATATAGCAGAACACGTCAAGGTTATTCAAACACTTTGTGAACCCATTTGTAAATAAATTGCGCGAACAAAATATTACAGTACACATAACCTTATAGCACTCTATTTATATATTTATTATTTCCTGCTAATGAGCTTTCGCTCGGTGGCAAATCACATAAGGAAATACAAAGATAACTTAAAAATACATATTATAAGGAAATTACAACTAAGTAACTAAGAAATATAACACACACAAATATTTGGCATCACACGCAATTCCCTAGACGATTCCGGAAGCAACGCGCACTAGGGGGAAAATTCGCTAGTGCTGCAGCAGGTAGAATGTTCCAGTCAGTTATTGTCCGGTTGGCAAAAGAGTATTTACCTACATCGGTTTTTTTATTCCTATATTTAATTTTGTATATGTGGTCTCCCCTTCCCAAATATTGAGGGTGCCCCATCCTAGTTCGAATGTCGTTTAACGCTTTACATCCAGTGTATGGTTTGGAATAGATTTATTAACCTAGCTGTCTTTCGACGTTTCCCTAAGTGTTTCCACATTGAGTCTGATCATTGTTTTTCCAACAAGTTTTATCGCTCTCTTTTGGATACGGCCTAACAAATTTATCTGCCCAGCTCTATACGGGTCCCAACACGCGGAGCTGTATTCCATTACCGGACGTACAAGAGAAGTATGCACTAAGCGCTTTGTGTTCGTGTTTCCTTTCCTCAATATCCACATTACAAAATGGAGTGATTTCCAAACTTTGCCCACAACGTCGTTGATGTGGTCGGACCAGTTTAGATCGCTTCAAATAACAACCCCCAAATATTTGAAGCTTCTAACCTCAGGCACAGGTTTATCTGCAAGTGTGTATTTTAGTGAAATTTTGTCACGTTTCCTACTGAAACTTACAGCTTTGCATTTCTTCATATATAGTAAATAAAGTTTAAAACATTGTTTACTTAACAGCCACAAGGGTACAAGTGTGGTCAATTACCCCCTCATACAAAGTAAAATTTCTTTTCTATGCAATAAAATTTATTTGCATCGCAATAAAATGCCCCTTTCTGAAAATTTGCAGTTCTATGGAAAATGAGCTTACTTAATTTCGAGAAAAACTGTACTTAATAAAAAATTAAAAGTAGATCTGAAAGCAGCGCAAAATGATAGTTTAGGAAAAGCGAAAATTACATGATCGAAACTCATGGTATAATCTCTTCAAATATCGCTAATTACATCGCAAACAATATTTCGGATGTTTGTCATGTAAATGTTAAGATTTAATTATATTACTTACATTAACTAGTTTGGGGTTTTATTTAAGAAAGCCAATTATATGGGTCGTAAAATCTGAATCTTCTTACCAATTTTACCAAGAACAGCTATTGACATACATCCATTTACATTACAGGTTAGCTTTGCAATATCTTTATTTTTCTTCAGACAACCAACTCCCGTTTTCCAAGAGTTTCAAATATTGTCAATCTTGTTCTCTTCACCTGCCTACGACCCTGACGCTTATTCTCTCGTCCGTTGGTTCCCTTTTTTAAGTCGCTTTTCAACATATTAGTCATATAGCGACCACTGACTGTAGGGGTAACTGTAGGAAGAACACGTAATTACAACACAAACACACCCGTGTCCGCGGCGGGACTCGAACACGCGACCCTCCGGTCCGAGATCACTTTAGCGACCTCACCCATCGGACCGACTCTCACGACCTTGTTTGCCCGTACATTGACAAAGTCCCACAAGGAGTTGCTTCATTTATTTCCTCTGATATATCATACCGTACTTCTTTTATAGCTTCTTTTATTCGTTTATTAATGGCATGTCGTGACGCTGTGGCTCTGAGTTCGTGAGTTCGATGCCGATCAAGAGAGAGTAAGAGCTATAACACTCGAAGAAAGTTAGGAAAAATGTTGCGTATGTCTAAAATATTGTATACTTTTAGATTAAGAGAGAGATTTAAAGTTTCGAAACCAAGATAAAATATTTTTATTAAATAGTAACACGCATCCACGTGTAATTCGCTGTATATACAGAAGGATACAAATGTTTAACCCTTATCCGATAAACCGGACCATTGGACCCAGAAGCAATCTTTTAATATTTTACGTGAAAAAAATCGAAGGTTTTGAGGTAGTTTTTGTGATTTTGTTTGCTATTGGGTTTTCTAAATGTACCCGCAACCATTTTACAAAAGCGTTACTGAATAATAAAAAAATATCTTATTTCAGCCGCAACCGGGCAAGCGGGCTCCATTGGACCTAGGTCGCTTCATCTGCATGTAATATTGCATTTTATGGTTTCGTTTGGTCGATTACTTGATGACTGCTTCATGTCCAAGGAACGGACGGATATCGGGTTGCACAACGTCTTTTCATCGTGATGTTATATGACACTACGTGTGTACCGTAAGAATGACGCCTTCGTTGACTGTTGTTGCGGGTCCAGGTAGTCAAGAGTCAGGAGAGTGAGATTTTGAAGTCGTATGCTGTCCAGGTTTTGCGGGAAAACTGCCCAGCGACCGGTGCGTTGCTGGTCCTGACCGAATGTTAGAAAACACGAGATCATACGATTACTTTTTGTTCTTATTGCAACGAATTTTGTTCACACAGAAAATATAAGGTGAGACAGCAAAACAGGATTGAATAACAAGTGTAGGTTGTCAATCACACACGCTATCGGGAAAGAAGCAGATTCTACAACTCAGAAAAATTACGTCATTTGTACCCTTGGGAAAGATGTAGGAAACAAAGGGATGTGACATCTGTTCAAAACCAGTCTGTAATGAACATATCCAGGTAAGTAATGTGTGCGATACATAATAAAAGAAAAAATGTTTAATAACAAATGTAAAGTATTTTAAAATGTTTTGTTAAATTAAACTACATTACAGCGTTCAATTTCATTAGCCACGTCCGAAATGTGCATCTGTAAGCTTAGTTCCGTCGAAGACACTCCTGGGTTTGCTGGACTCCGCCTGCTCGGTTGCGTCATTAAAATTGGTTGCCCGGAAAAGGGTTAACCCGGCTGCGATCCTCAATGGGTATAGTGGAATAAAATAGGTAAAATTGGCCCTCGACCAAACTAGAAGAAGATGATGCTATCTTATTCTACACCAAAAATAACCAAGAAAAACAAATTTTTATAATTTTGTATCTTACTATAGTGACATAATAACGAAAAATGTGTTTTCACCCTCTTCTCACTTTTGACGCTGAATCTAGGCGAAATTTGGATTTTCTTAACAAGTAACGTATTCTTTAGACAATTTTTTAAGATATACACTAATTAATTTTGATAGTTTTGATACTTAAGGCCAACATATGGGACGATTTTTAGTGAAAAATCTTACTTTTTAAATTTTTACACGTTTTTTTTTAGAATTTCATGTCGAATGCATGATTTAGGAACAAAATGACTATTTTCATTGGATTCCTCACCAAAAATTATATAAATAATCGACTGATTGATCCAATTTCACTTCGTGGTAAACCCCTTTTTTTGTTTGTTTGTTTTTGCTCGGGAGGTGGCGGTCTTCCCCGGAGAATGATGAGATCCGGCGGGATTTCCCCCGACCAGACATCTCTCACCAGCGGGCAACGCCCCAGCCGGGAAACGCTCGAAGCTTCGACCGCTCTCCCGGCGTGTGTAGTGTAGTGCATGTAAGCGTGTGTGTAAGTGAGGGAGAGGTGAGAACAAGGAATGAGAGGAAAGTTCACGCGCGGTCCGTGGCCCGTTTGTTAGGGCACTGCTCCGGCATTCGCCTGATATAGATCGGAGAAATCACGGAAAACTACCGATCAGAGCAGCAGGATGCTACAATTCTCCTCCAGACGGGGGGGCTGAATTCGACCTAGCTATCTAGCTAGTGTCGATTGGTTGGTAGTGATTCCGCGTGTCAACTACTGCCATTTGTCATTAGTCCCGTACGTGTAGTGCATGTTTATTCTTGGGAGATGGCGGCGATCTTTCGCCGCTGGACGGCGAGATCTGGGCGCCGGTCTAGCTTGTGTCAAAAACCCTGCCATCGTTAGGAGTGGAACCCCACCAACGTTTCGCCGACCGAGGAGCACTCTTCTTCCCCTACTCTGCCCTTCTGAGGTGCTGACTGCAGGTCGGTTCCCGTGGGCGTCTGTCGCCGTTTTCCTTCAGCGGGTTCCTCCCGGCCTTGAACCTTGTGCTGCAGCGGAGTCACAAATCACCCGGCGGGCGGTCTGGCCGCACGTCGCAAGACCTCCGCTGCAACGGCGGCGACTGCGCTCGGGGTAATTAAATGTGAGACCGCCCCCTCCCCCCCCCCCCGCGAGCGCAAAGTCAGGCATTCGCAGAAGGAAGAAACATGTTTATTGTGCCCTGGAAACATGTTGGTGTATTGCGTGGTTGAGGTTGAAAACAAAGGTCGTGATACGGTGTTCTTATAGACCTTACGATGCATCATTGTTATATAAAACACTCATTATTACGTGTTATATGCTGACGTGAAATGATATATGACCAAAGAGAGCAAAAATAATATCTCATTAAAGTTTTAAAAAAACTCGGTTATGTCCTCACACCTCGGTCATGTTCTCAAATAGCCTAGGGCTCTGGTGGCCTGAACTACCCACACCCGTCCAATTAGCTCAATCGTCTCCTACATTATTTCAGTAGCATACCCTCCCTTTGCGGCTGTAATACGCAACCAATCTTTGTAAATAAGGTCTCTAATGAAAGAGAATTCCTCGGAGACGTGGCAAATTGAACTTTGATTTCAAATATATGAAGGATTTCTGTTAAAAAAAAAATTTAAATATTCATGTAAAATGCAACCCGCAACGCACTCCAGGAGTTTTTAATCTACATCGTTAAATAAATCCTAAAACGAAGAGTTATAAATCCTTAAAAACTAAAATATTGAGGCCAACGACCTCAAACAAACGTTTCTCACACCGTAATCTAGAGGATGAGATCTTCTTGACTATTCTACTACATTTTTGCTGATTCGACGCTTCTCGATTCTACTACACCTGTTCAGAGCCTGCACAATCTGCAACTGTATGTGAAATTACTAATTACATGATATTCTACGCGAGTGAATTACACGGGTGTATCTCTTTGCTCAGTAATAAAGTTAAATAAGAAGAGTTTGTATTGGCAAGGATGTGTTATATTGTTATCAATGTCAAGGTGAGATATGGAACAAGTGACGAAGGATATGAAGGTCTTGAAGAAAAATATATATTACAGGATTAATATGGAAAAGGAAAAATAAGGAAGAGTTTGGGGTGTAGCGTGCGAGAGTTCTCGCAGGGATACGCTAGTATACATAAAATTAAGCAGATCGTAACACACCGCATTTGTTTCTAAAATATTGCATATCAATTAACAAGTCAAAATGGGATGAATTTAACACGGTATCCACCACAACAGACAGAATAAAAACTACAATTACAAATGTGATACAACAGAACCTGTTAGGAAAACATGGTATTGCAAGTAACAAGAACATTAATATTAAGATATAATTGTTCTCCATTTCTGACTTTTTACATTCATAAAAGGTGTGATTCATGTTCGAAATATTTTTTTTTATTCTGTGGTTTGGATCGTCTCACATTAACTCGCAGCTGATACTCTTTCCTCCTGTCTTTTTGCCGAGACTGACGCAGAAAAAGCTGAAATCTAGTGAAGGAATAAACGACTTGTTTCTCTCTGAGGATAATAATTTACATGTAATGCTTTGTAAGTCTACATAATCTCACAACTTGCTTCTTACATACTTTTCATTTTTAAAAGGAAATTTGGTACTCCATTATCTATTTATTTATTTATTTGTCAAAAAACAGTAAAAACTGTATATGACGTGTGGGGAAAAAGATTTACCTGCGCACATTTTCTTGAGGGCCAGAATAAAAAAAAAACTCCATTATCGTCAAGTTTCAGCTATATTTGATTACTCGAGTGTAATTTCAGTCACCCATTTGTGACAAAAATTTGTTCTTGCAAAACAAATTAATGTTTCAATTATATTTGAACTACTATGTGCTGTGGCGTTTAACATTTGTTTTTTTTTTGTTATTTAAGGTCACATCAACTAGGTCATTAGCCACGACTTTTGGATTTAACATTATGGTATGAGGATGCTAGGATATGGTGATGATAGGGGGGTGAAAGAACGAACACAAACAACCATGCCCGAGGCGGGACTCGAACCCGCGACCCCTCGGTCCGAGATCACTACGGCACTACTGCTCTAGCGATCTATGTCACGAGGCCAACTAACATCTGTTGTTTTGTGTTATGTTTGTTGTTTACGAATTCATTATTAAGCCCTTGCATAAATCTGTAAATTTTGAATGGCATTTTTGTTGGATAGTTAGCAAATTAAAGCAATTGCTAAAGCAACATGCAGAAAGAAGTTCAAATTGTCTAAATGAAGTTTCTCTTTCTGAGAATTGATTCAACATATGTCACATTATTTCGTGTATTTTAGTTTGATTTAACTCTGAAAGCACTCTGATAGCGCTGCTGCGGACTGCTATCCCTGTGGTGCATCTGAACAACTAATTTTCCTCCTATTCGCTTATCATAGCTCCATTCAAGTACGTACTGGAAATTCTCCACTATATTACCTTGTGTATCGATGATTCTTTCACTCAGAAATCATCTCCACATCTAGAGAAATCTTCTTGGCCAGCTACCTCAATTACGCGGTCACCTGCACTAATGGCCATTGTTTCGTAGAACCGATTAATTTTTCCCTGAGGCATATTATAATAATAATGATAATAATAATAATAATAATAATAATAATAATAATAATAATAATAATTTTATCCCCATCTTGTTTTACAGAGATAATTTACATTGCATTTTATTGGAATCAACCGTCGATAACCATTTGTGATGGTTAGCAATACTGAGTTTATATGACTTATTTTAATGACTTATTATATTAAGTTAATATGACGAGTTTAATGACTTATTTTACACATTTGCACATATGTGAACATACCCACTTTTCATCGACAACCTGCCTCTGCGGCTAGGCACATTTCGTAAATTCACCTTTATTGAGCTTTCCTTCCAAGCTATTGTAAAGCCAGTATAAAAGTGGTGAAAATAGCTGTTGATTTAACATCTTCCTAGGATGAGACTCATTGTCTTTTCGAATAATGGCATTCAGAGTCTCATATCTCGCAGGGGGATAATTATTTTTTCAGCAGGTAACCCATTATTTGCTGTAGTGAATTAACTAGAATAGTTAATGTGCCATTAAAATGTTCAATTGTATGAACTGAAATGTCAGAAATAAATTTATGTACAATTATTTTTTCTAAAACAATCAAATCCTGATTTTCACAGTACCTTTCTAGTGTATTTACTAGAATATACAATTTTAATTCATTTAAAAGAAGAATTATCAAAATATATCAATTTGTTCAAGAGGTATGGTGTCTTTAAGTAAAAACCTGCATTTCGGCCAATTGTGTATTAACAAATAGGGGGAAACTTTGTTTTAATAATTCAATCTCTAGAAGTATAAATAAATCAGATGTTCAAGAGAGAACAAAATAGACACAAAATTTTTAATGTATGTTCTTCAGGTAGACAGCTATTACTGGGCCGAGGCGCCTTTCCCTCTGTAAGGGTACCGTAGTACCTAATCCAATTCAATAAACCCAATGAATTACACGAATTTTCCTCACATTGGTCAACGAGATTCACTTCTGTCCGGGGATCCACTCCCTGTCAAACCACTGTCGAGGCAGCGGACTTAAAAATTAGGAATCGGGCCAGCTGAGCTAGGCGGGTCATGGCGGCTTGAGGGGCCACGCGGAGGTGCCCTACAAGCCGCTCACTTAGAGCTCCTGGCCACCCGCCGGCTTGCGTTGCCGCGAGACTCGCAACAAGTGTTGCCTCTTGCAATGGGAGCTGTCAGTGCTGCAAAAGATGGAAGTTGACAGGAGCAGTAAGAGTAACAGAGAAAAGGTGGATACACAGGGAAGCTATTTACATGTTCGATCCACTGCTGTACTTTCACGGCACCATCATAGTCCATGAACTTGTGATAGATCTCAATAGAGGACCGGAGGGTCTCGAGAGATCGTCCGCAAATCCGTGGCCGGTGTGATGCCGAGCTGCCGCTATGGTCTTAGGCGGCGATGACAAAGGCCGCATTCAGGAGCTAGCCGCGACTGGGAGAGCAGGGCGATACTTCTTGATCTCCGTTGCGCCCCTTTCAAGCTCATTCCCTCTCAACACGATGAGTTTGGGTTTGAGTCGGGACCCTTCAGGGATGCTGAGAGAGGCTTTTGTCCCCCGTTGCTCCAAGAGACGTGCTTGGTGCAGACTCGGAGACCAAGGGGATGCCCAAGCGTCTCGGGTACAGCTCTGCATTATCTGCAGTTCACCTCTTAGTGCCGGAGTTTTAACCTAGTGTGGGAGCCTGGGCTACAACCCCACAATTTAAACGTGTTCTATCGGGAGGAACGTGTCCCCGGGGTGGGCACCTGAGCTTTTGCTCTTGTCCTCCGCCGACACACAAGTATGTCGACAGGCCGATAACCGGATCCGGCCGGTAGCCAGTTAGCCGTCGCGGCAACCTCCCCATGCAATGCCGCCCTGCCACTCAGAGCTACCAGCTATCCGGTCTAGTACCGGAGACAATATTGTCGTACGACACCACGCCACTCACATGCGCCGTGACATCGTCTTCCTCCCCTATGCCCAGAATATTGGGCCACTGCCACGACGAAGCCGAGAACCCAACTGGGGGCACCCGAATTGAGGATCGGGCGGCTCAAAGCCCCCGTCCCGTCTCCCCACTGCCTGCGCTTTGGGCTAGCGACGTGGGTATTACCGGAACCAAGGCAACCTGACAATAGGTATCAGTTTCCCGCCGGACTTCTATATGTGGATTCCAGAACACCCCGAGGGTCTTCTTCACCCGATCCTGCCTGTTGTAATTGCAGGATCAGGTTCAGTCAACCAGACAAGTCAAGAATACATTTAATGTTTCCACATTATACAACTCAACAAAATACAACCAAAACGTTTTGGGGTCAGCGTCCTTGCCCCAATGTTAAAATTGATAAGCCGGCTGCACAGGTAGCCGACTGGCTGCTGATAACGGCTGTTATCTCGGGGCGGTGGTGGTGGCCCGGCGGGGCCGCTCTTGTAGCAGCTGCGCGACCCTTGACAAGATGGGAGCGATAGCCTGCGGGGAGGCACCGCCTGATGTCCCACGTTCCTTCCAGGAGCCGTATTTCATGTGTCGATACTCTTCGGCACTCGTTCACATACGGACGCGTGAGGTAGAGAGTTCCCTGGCGTGACTAGCGCCGCGTCGCTGCTGACTCGGGGTTTTATCCCCCGCCGCCCGGTGAGGGGAAGGGAAGGGGTTGCGCCCCTCCACTAGCGGAGCGGTGGAGGGGCACCCCAAGCTCCTCCTCTGATTGGGGGATACCATACTGCCTCAAAGTCGACGCGCCGGGTTGCCGGGTTGATCCGACAACCTGCGAGTACTTGTACTTGTTGAGCGACGTCCGTCGGTGCGGAATGGGAGGGCCATCACAAAGCGACACGGTTTCGACAAGGTTGGCGTTGCAAGAAATGCATTGCCCACCGGGTCGTCCCCGTGCGGCCTTTCCCTCTCATCTGAGGCGGGTCCACTTTTGAAGTTCCTCCTTCTGCTGCCTCTTCTTCAACCGGAGAACATCCTCGATGTTGCAGAAGGCCTCGAGGTAGGCCAGGGGACACGAGCGACGGCGTCCGCCCCTGTCCTCTCTGTTGGGGCTCTGCATGATGTTCCCGAAGAGGGCATCTCCGGAGCGCGCCATCCTACAAACCAAGGAGAGGATGACACGAAGCACCAGTTGCCGCTGGAGCCCAAGGACTGCGTCTCTCGGGCTGCAATACAACACGCCGTCGGCGATGCACCGTGGTAGCATAAAAATGCTCTTGACATTTACAGCAGTGTCAATGTATAGCAATGATAACGTACAGCAGTGTCCAGTGACTTCCGCGATGAAATCGCGAGCACCATTGGTGTAGGTAATGCGGCTGGATGTAGATTTGCCACAGGCGCAGCTTGTGATGTGGCTTCAAGGCTGCTTTCTGGATCCTCCCCAGCACTCCACCTATTCTCGCCGGTAGGTCACGGGCAAGCAATCAAGGCAATCCCCATGTACCGGGGGAAGTGTCTCAGTGCATTAACTGATATCACCGCAATGTCTCTGACCGAGAGGTCCTAGAGGTCGAGTGACAACGGTGGCAGGATTTTCGACTTAGCTAGGTCGAATTCAGCCGCTGTTTGGAGAGGAACTCTATCGACCGGCTGCACTAATCGTAGGTTTTCCGTCGTTTCAGCAATCAATACCAGGCGAAAGCCGTAGCAGCACCCCAACAAACTGGCCACGGACCGCGCGCGGTCTTTCCTTCCTCTTCCTTGTCCTATCCTCACCCCTTACACACACGCTTACTCTAACATGCACTATACTATCACACATGCCGGAAGACCGGTCGACGGCCTACAGCTTGTCCCGGCTGGGGCGGTGTCCTCATTGGTGGGAGATATCTGGTTGGGGAAAACCTCGCTAGACGACGGTAGCTCGGCGCCATATCTCGCCATCCAGCGGGGGAAGATCACCGTTGCTTCCGATGAAAAACATGCGCTACATTTACGGGATTAATGACCTCAGTAGTTGATGCGCCCGGAATCAATCAATCGATCCCCATACGGCGCTGCGACTCGGCGCTGCGGAGTCCCGTGATGGCCTCGCCTGAGAAGGAGACGCCGCACGACCCAAGTCCTGAGGCTGGTTGAGAGCTGGAGGCCGACTCCCATTCTCAGCGCTTCTAAATAAAGTTGAATTAAACGCAGCTTCTCTTGAGCGTGTTGCGGGCTCTCGCCGAAAAGCATAAGGTCAGGGCGCTGAGTTTGTGGCCAGCTTCTTCGAGCCCCGGTTGAGATTCGAGGCGCCGAAGCGCCTGGTCCATGACTAGGCTGAAGGTCAGAGGAGAGAGTGGATCCCCTTGTTTTACGCCCCTTCTGACAATGAGACATATCTCTGTGTCCCCGCCAGGGTGAGTGATGGTAGTGGAAATGCTCCGATGAGAGCCCTCCACAAGCCACTCAAATGCCGGTGGCGCGCCTTCTCTCTCCAGGGCCCATGTGACAGCCTCGTGGGGGACCTTGTCAATGGCCTTTGCCACGTTCAGTTGGACGCCCCTACCCCCGCCCCCGCTTTAAGTCTGCTACTACTGGTCTCAGAATTACCCCTCCCCCCCGACCTGCATCAAACATATTTATAACGAAAAAATTGTTTCGCTGATTGTGATATAAGGAAAACGGCACGCACACGCAACCCGCAGCACACATTACTCTGCATTGTTACACGCATTATTTTCGTGCTTATCTCTAAAACAATGGATGTTGTCCCCTTAAAATCTATGATGTACTCAAGGGACACACGGTTTTGTATGTCGTAATCTACTAAATTATACCCGGGTCTTTATCGTATCTCGCAACCCATGTGTGGAAACACCAGCTCTTATTTTGGCGATTTGGCAATGCATGAAATACCTTCGCCATCCCTTTCACTTTTAGCAACGCCCAGCCGCGCGCCCTCAGATTTCGGGCAGAGAGAATTTGTCTAATTTTAGTTGGAATAAAGAGAAAGCACTTATTCTGTCCTTGTTACTCTTCAACGTACTGCAGCCACTACACCGAGAAGAGTAAACGCCTGTCTCTTTGTAAATGGTGGTCGCTTTGAGCATTTACTCGATCAGTTTTTTTTGTCATTTTGAAGAAATTATATATTTTTTTTATTATTTTTAATAATTATTAATTTACTATTTATTTATATTTTATTAGTAATTTTAATAATTTCATTAAGATTGTATTTGCTTAATATGCAGATTCCATAATAATAATAATAATAATAATAATAATAATACATTATTATTGTTATAAATAATGAAGGGCTTCGCGATAATGTTTCACAAGATATCTTTCTTATATCTCTCCGAGCTGGCTCTCAATAAATAATAATTATTGTTATATTGGTGTTAATAAATGAGACTTTCTCTTGGTTAACAGTTTTGTTTCTTAAGCATGCTGGATATAATCGCTTAAAGAGATGTTTTGTTTCCTTGCTCATGCCTCAGCCCACCCTGCCCTACCCCACATACTTTGTGCAACGTGTAAATATTCCCTTAAGCAGCGTACCTGCCCGCCTAAGGGGGAAAACCCAGAAACAGGGAAGTTGCTGCATCTTGTGACCTGACGGTCGCCTCCTCCTCTGCCGGCTCGGCGTGACAGGCGCGGCTGTCTTGAAAGGTGGCAAAGAGACGCGGTTGCCAAATTACCAATACAAGAACAAGTGCTCTCAGGCATGGGTTGCACGTTGAGCTTAAGACTTTTGGAGGGAACTCTCACATCGTAGCAGATTCGAAGTTGGGTTCCAGTATGAAGCTGTTTTCACTATTTAAAGATTTATTTAAAAAGTGAATATTCCCTGGGGTCCATGTAGTAACGACTTAAATATGTCATCGTTTTAGTCACTTCTAAGAAAAATTAACTTTATTTGAAAGATCCCTTTAGTAGAATGAATAAGTAAGGTTTTTTGATTTTCATTCTTGACAAATTTCACGAACTTCATCAAGTATGTTAATAATAATAATAATAATAATAATAATAATAATAATAATAATAATAATAATAATAATAATAAGGGATGGCCCATCCTTCCGCCTGACCATAAGTCATAAAGTTTACAAATGAAAAGTTTACAAATGAGTGAAACAAACATCTAAGACAACTTATAAGAACGTAATTCCTGAAGTTTTACAGATGCAAAAAAATTGAGAAAATCGTTTGAAAATATTTAAAATACGAAGATGCAAGTTGAAGATAAAAATGAAACGAATGAGAGATACTTTTGCTCCATGTACCGGAGCTCTACGCGGCAGCCCGGAATTCACCTGAGTGACTAATCTTTTAAGTAAAAAACGCATTTCACCCGCCTCTCGACCCTGAAGGAAAACCCGGCAGTAGGGGAAAACCCACCAGGCAGGCTGCGTCCAAATATAATTGTAAGCAATTACTACAATTTGTTGATTATTATCTTGGAATCCAAGAGACGGTGAAATTAGAGAAGCTTTGATTTGTGCATGTCGCTAATACGACGTCGTAATCTGTGGAGTCGAATGTTTTATTGATATTGAAGAGAATTAGTTCAGTTACGAGGCCACCATCTAAAACTTTTTTTAAAATCCAGTTACTTTCAATAAAGCTGTCTGTGTGCTTCTACCTCCTCTAAAGTAGGATTGGATATTATTGAACAGATCTGAATCAATTGTTTTTCAATCCGATTTCGGACTATTTTCAGCACTTTTTACACAGGCAATATGCTAATTGGGCTATAATTACAAGGCGTCTAGATCAGTTAAGATAATGGCAAGCGTCGAGCGTGTGCAAGCTTCCATGCTTGAGGAAAAGTTCCTATGGTTAATGAGAAATTAGTTAAGTGCGTAAGTGCCGTAGAGGCAAATGGTAAAACTAATATCAATTGTTTGGCTGTGATGCCATCGGAGACATTAGCTTTTGATTTTAGCGAAGTAACAATTTTGCAAATTTCGTGATGATCTACGTTATGAATATAAAATTTATCCCACGTGAAATTGTTTCCAGAGTCTTTAATATAGTTCGTTTGACACAAGGGAGTATTGGATTTGAAATATTTACAAAGTAATCATTGTAATTCAAGTGCATGGTCAAGAAGTTCTCGTTCTGTAGATTAAGGTGTGAGGAACGTTTCTTTGAGGTCGTTGGCTTCAAAAATTTAGTTTTTAAGGCTATAAAACGCTTCGTTTTGGAGTTATTTAACGATAAAAATTAAAAAATCCTGACGTGCGTTGCGGGTTGCAATTGACATGAATATTTAAATGTGTTTTTTAAACAAATCCATGTTTTTAAGGTCAAAGTTCAATTTGTCACGTTTCCGTGAAATTCTATTACTTTAGAGTCCTCATTTATAAAAATTGGTAGCGTGTGAGAGCCGCAAAGGGAAATAATATAGGAGACGATTATATATTGAATATTTACGTCTGTATTTTTGTTTACGGAATTTCGTTATTTCTTGTATGCTCTTTCATATTTAGAGGGCTTATTAGACCTGAAGCGAAGGTAGAGTAAGTTGCGTTCCTGCTTTGATTGCTCTCTTGTGAGCCTTGGGTTCGCAGGATTTGTCACTCGACGCCTTTTCCATGGTGTATGTTTATTGAAAATATTTTATATAATTCCTGAAAACATCTATTTTACTATCAGGAGACGTTTGATTCTAAACGTCATCACAGATAGCTTTGGTACTATATGTGCAAATAGTCTCATAAGTGATATTTTTGTAGTCAAGTTTGCGAATCGTTTTATGTTTATATTTAGGATATTTTATATACTGCATCGTAAATAGCAAATCATGCCCTGAAACCCCCGTAATCGGTATCTGATTGTACTTTAATACTTTCGACATGTATGACACAATCGCATGATCTATACATGTTTCAGCTTGTGATGTTAAATGAGTAGGTTCAAATTTTAATATCGCGCGTAATACTGAGGAAAAGTTATCGGCAAACTCCGTTGCCACATTTGTGAAAATAACGGTGGAAAAATTCAGGAGGAAATGTTTAGAAAGGATTGAGTCGTTTTAGATCTCAAACGGAACACCAACTTCATACTATTAATCTAATTAATCGAAGTACCCTTTATCTAAATAATATACAAACAGTTCCAAAAACAAAGGGAAGTATTAATCTCTTGGATTATATATATTCTTTCTGGATTTTAACACTAATATTAATATAATTATAATGTAATATAATAAATATTAAAATGTTACTAGTATAAGCAATAAATTAATAGTAGAAATGTTAATTAATTATGTTATAGTAATATTAATAGTACGGTCATTCCATGTCAAAATGGGCAGAATTTTCCCTGGAATCTATAAATTTCTTTAGACTGTTGAAATCTGTTTCGATTCAGTGAAAAAATAAGCAAAATAATATTTCTCAAGTTTTTATTTAAATCACAAGTAGGGAAGTAAAAATAACTATATTTGAACTACATTTTTTTTCTGGAGACTAGGTTGCAAAGGTGACTTTAAACTCATTTTCTCTATCATTTTACGTTCAATTTCGATACTTTTAGTTAAAAATACTATTTTTAATGTCCCTGAATCGATTCCGTGACTTCAGAAGGTAAAAATGAGCTAAAAGCAAAAAAATCAGTAAAATATTAAAATTTCAATTCCTCATAAAACTTATCATCGATTTTCAAGTTTTGGGTTTCAATAAAGGGGATTTTGGGCGCTAAAACATAAAATGAGAGGTACTATTTTTTATTTTCAAAAGTTATCGTCATTTTAAGTTTCTTCTCTTTTTGGCGTTTTCAAGACAACTCGATATTTATGTTCCAAAATTGTGATTTCTGAACCAGAATTAATTATATTAAAATATATCATAAGAGTACATATTTTAAATAGTGCTTTGCATAAATAAGGCATTTGACAACTGGCATGCATTTTATGGAAAAAAAGGTTCAGTGTGTACGTATGCGAAGTGTTTCAGAAATAACTTTCTTTATAAAACACGTACTAGCAATCGCCCTATTGGGCATTTTAAATTAGGATACTTATAGAAACCAAGGTCTTCTGAAAGACTAAGATCTAAAACAGGCAAGTCAAACTGCGCCCGAGCCGGCCTCGGTGGCCGAGATTGCGAAAGCAGTAATGCCATCGCGATGTCGAACCGAAGGGTCCCGGGTTCGAGTCGCACCTCGGGCATGTCTGTATGTGTTCGTCCTTTCATCCCCCTATCATCACCATATCGTTTCATCCTCATAGACGCCATAGCGTTAAAATCCAATAGTGGTCGCTAATGGCCTAGAACTTGATGCAACCTTAAATAACTAAAAAAACACTGTTCTCACACAAGGTACTTTCACTTGTTTTATTTATTTAATTATTTTATTTGTATGTAGCAATAATGTGAAATAAATGAACAAGTCTCTGAGTAGCCTAAAACCTCCTCTTAGATTTATTATATTACTCACACGGGCGGATAGCTCTTTTAAGAGACAGAAATCTTTTGTTAAAATTAACGTAGGAAGTTTATGCCAATACTGAACTCTTAAATAAACACGATATCGAAGACCAGATCCTTCGATTCAAAATATTTAATTTTATTTGCAATTGATAAGTTCAAATTTTAGTGCTTTATTACATTTATGAAATTATAAATGAAAATTAATATCACTAAATTTGAGGCAATAAGTGTGAAATGACTTCTCTAAAAGGATATCATGGGTCAGGTCATGGTCAAAAGGCTGTCATGGCTACATATAAAATTTCTACGTATGAAATAAATAAATAAATAAATAAACAAACAAATAGTGATGAGAGTCCAGTGATTCAGTAAATCCGAGGATACCGCCACCCAGAAGCAATTTGTACAACCCCTATTTTTAAACCTCGGACCTGTTTCTCTGGACGCAGTTCCTTCAAACTAGTAAGCCAGTTACCTTCCCCGTGACCTTTACATGACTGCTCTAAAATATCAGGATTTATCAAAGATAGATTAGATAACTGCATATGCGTTGATGAAAACAACCGCCACAATATCAAATTAACCTACTCTCAAAGCATTGATTATCTAATAAAGAAAGGTCGAGTCTCATGGGGTACAATTACCTGCGTGTGTGTTTCAAGGATGTTGCAGGAATAGGTGTCAAAGTCCTGATTTTCTTTGATAGTATCTCTCAAATGACGTATGTAGGAAAGACATCAACAAGTATTAGGTCTAGAGGTGCTGCAACGACACACTTTCTCGCATTATTGGAAATATATACGTAATGTTGAAATACATTTATTTTTAGTAAATTCTAATTTCTGCCATACTAAAATCTCAGCCATAACTTGAAAAAGTCTAATTCAACCAATTCAAACGACGCGCCTGTGGTGCATATCGACGTTTATTTTGAGAGTCAGAAACAGTGGTCATTTTTAGCTTATACAAATGAAACAAACATGAATAAATTTAACTGTTACAGTATTTGCAGCACATTATACAGAAAAGAAAAAAATAACATTTCACACAAGCTTGCCTTGATTACATAGAAATGAGCTAACAATTTCTGAATACCAGCTATAATTAGCAATCAAAATCTCTTAAATAAAAGAATTATAATTGCCACTTCTACGTTTAATAGTATTATATTTCTTAAATCTATTTTCTTTCTTTGTTTGTTATACAATCTTTACGACCGGCAACAACTAGCAGTAGTGGAATATAATTTGAAACCGCCGCCGTGGCCATTTTGCGGACTGAAAGGGTGCGCCGGAAACTCTAATTTAGAATTTCGACTTTTTTCTAGAAAATGTTGCAAATGTCCCTTGGGCTTCATGTAAAGTACCTCCCAAAATTATAATATCTGTTTCGCATTCAAGGGGCCTCAACATCAACCAGATTGATTGAAGATTTTCAATTTTGGAGAAAATCGACAGAACTGTTTAGGCACTAGCGTTGATCCTATAGGGATTCTGACTACACAACTTGTTCGAGGAAGTAATTTACTATGCATAGAGACAATATTTATCCACTTTTCATTACCAGGGCCAACAGTTTTTCTGTCGAAAATTTGTCGTTTTCTTCGCAGGATTGCAATACTTTCTCTACACTGCTTTAGCAGCTGTGAGGAAGTAAAAAGAGAAATACTGTTGGAGATTGCTTAAATCGATTGAGGAAAGAGAAAAAGTATTGAGAGGAGATAAACTAATTGTCAGTTTTATTAAGGTGAAGTGGAAAAAAACTACTTGGATAAAATTGTCATAATTAGGATAAATTGAATTGTTACCTCTGGGCTGATCGACCGATCAGCCCAGATCAGCTTCTGGTTCAACACTTCTTCACAGGAAGACATCGCAGGCACTGGTTTGTGCTATGCTCTATCGGCCAGCTTACGAATTAATTATATCGTCCTGCCGCGTGGACTCCAAACTTTCCGACTGCCGATCCTAGGGAGCCGAGATCGCCAAGGCAGTAGTGTCGTAGCGATCTCGGACCGAAGGGCCGTAGGTTCGAGTTCCGCTTCGGGCATTATTGTATTTGTGTTCGCCCTGTCGCCCTATCATCACCATATCGTGTCATCTTCACAGTTACCATAACAGTTAAACCCAATTGTGGTCGTTAATGACCTAGATGTTGATGCGACCTTAAATAACAAAAGAAGTCTCCGATCACTGCAGCCTTTTTGCCTTGAATAGAGAGGCATCATGAATCCCCTTCCTTCGCTTATGCGGTGATGTCATGCTACGCTCAAGCCCTTGGCCCATCGCCTGAGAACGATGAAAGCAATGATACTGATGCTTATGGCCTCTTGTGGAGTAGAGTAAGTTAAAGAGAAGCAAAGCGCTTGTCTTCTTGAATACTAAGCAGACTGGAATCAGTTTACATTCACAATATGTAACTTGAAAATGAAGGCAAGCAGTGCTTACTTTGCTTGCCCTCAGGCTTCGCCAATGTATGAATAAAGATTTAAACTGAAGCAATTCGGTTATCTATGCTTTCTGATAAGATTGACCAACAAATTCCTAGATAACCGCAAAGTTGTTTTAAGAGTAGGCCAATATATATCTTGTCGTCATGTAGTAAAACCCGAAACATCTCAAACGTCCCCCATATCCACTTTCCTGTTTACTATCTCGATCTTCCTTCATTCTTTTCTCTACTACAGCTTATATGCAGAAGACTAAGACTTATTTCATTCACATAACCGTCACGAAATATCATGTAATGGAATACAAAATGCCTGAAGCAAACCCTAATTAAAATACGAAATGGAATGTCAATACCAACAAACGTTATTCCAAATGTTTGAGCTTACGGCTTTATCCTGCGGGACCATCAGCTTTCGTTTAATAAGAACCACTAACAAATAGTGGATTGCAAATTAGGAGGGGCAGCACGTATGTCCGAACAACTCTAAAAATGTTCTTTTCAGACTATAGTAGTCTCTATAATTCGAGTCTCGGTTGTTCGAGTTTCCCATAAATCCAACTTAACGAAAAATTAAAATAAATAAATTTATTCCCCAAAAATTACAAGACATGAAACATTTTTCACATTTGTTTTTTATTGTTGTTTGGCCGGTTCGAAGCATTGTTGTTGGGTCGGTGCGGTAGCCTTGTTGTTACGCTCAATCGGTCAAAAAACAATTAGTTTAGTTGCGCAGACTGCAGTTCGATTAATTCCATACTAGAACGCGCAATTTGAGTCACATTTGAAATTTTTTAAATTTAGTCTATTCTAGAATCGTTGTTTTTCCATGATGGATTCTCCAAAAACGAAAAGGAAATTCGTTCCATTAGCAGTGAAATAGAAGCATTAAAAAACTGGATAAGGGGGAAACCCTAAAAAAACTTGCGGTTGAATTTTAAAGTTGTGTTTATATTTCTATTTTAATAAATTAATCATTTTGGTAATTCGAGTTTTCATTAGTTCGAGCTCCCGTCCACCTCGAATTACCAAGACTCCACTATACTTCTTGAACGAAGGCAAAATATCGAACTGTATCACAACTGTATCAAGCAGTGCTTGCGATCATGCGACTTCTAGCAGCAGTACCGTGAAAGACGCGAAATGCCGTGTGATATACCATCGTGGCCATAGGGCAGTGGTGTCAAGGTCTCCTACTGGTGGCAGTGGCACGCGTTGTGGCATCGTGCCATGATACGAGCGTCTCTGCGCAACTAGCGACGGGAAAGAAAACTATTACGAGTGGTAGTGACCCCCGCAGTTTTACAATAGGGATGGCGTTGTCTGGTGGCGGGGTGACGAACTGCGTGAAGGGGCGATTTCGTCGTGGCACTCGTGCCACAGACTCCCGCTCGTGGCATCGACCTTGACAACACTGCCATAGGGGCGTGAGGGGCAAAGATAAAAAAATCGCACTGTAGAAGAGCGCGGGCGCTGGCGGTGGCTCGCCTTGGATCCGAGCGGGGAGGGGAGCCATCGCGGGGAGGGGAAAGGGAGTGCAATCACGTGACCTTCAGAGCGGTTTGGCGCGCGCCTCGCGGAAAAAAACCAGCGAATCGAGATCAACAAACTCGATGATATATCGCAGTTTCATTTATCAAATTATTCAGTGTTTCAAAATTACGTGATAATAAAAAACGTACAAATTTGGTATTGTAATAGTTGTTTGTCAAAAGAAAAGAGTCTGGCTGGGCAAGACAATAAAAGGTCAAAAGGAGTAAAACGTTTGAACAATGGTTTTGATCCAAAATAATTTTACAATAATAATTATTGGTTCCAACTCCACCATAAAAATGTGGTTTTAACGCTGTTTTTTTAAAGTAGTACTTATGCCTCATACTTAAAAACCTACATAAGAGTTTAAGACAAATTTTAAGCGTAATTCAAATAATATGTTTTCTTTAAAAAATTTCGATTTTTGGGGACTCGGTCTTTGCGCATTGTTTTTATGTGCGGGTCAGTATTCCCATCTCACAGTATTCACCTTCACACTATAATTGATATTTGAATTTTATGATTTCCACGGCAAAAGTATTTACAAGTTGAATATTACTATGTGAGTACTTTAAACCACTAAACATTTTACATTGCTTTCTAATTCTATTCGCGGCGATTTGTTTGCGCACACTCCTCCAAACGAAGGTCGAAAAGAGATTAATAATACACATAGCTCCTGTTCCATCCATTCCAAAGCCGTTGGCTGTACGCGCTCAACCGCTTTGCAGTCCCCTCCAAAAGTACTCTTCCCTGCCTTTGAGTAACTGCCATCTTCACCGCCACAGTATGCAGCTGCCTGGTTTAAAAAAAATATGATATCAAGAAATTTCCTATTTTTTCACAAGTATTTTATCATCTATAAAAAGAAAAAAGGAAAAAACACACAGACTGTGTCACACTCTTTGTAATCGATGAACGCTCTCAAAAAATAGATCGTGTAAAAAGTTGAAATGTTTTAGAGTTAAGTTTCTATTTTAACGAAATATGCAAAATATGCGCCTATAATTACACGAATCTGCACCAACAGGAAAAATCGGTCAAATATGCACAAATTAAATGCATTAACATATTAATCTACACAGCATCGAATTGTAACTAAATGCCAAGAAATTTCACTTAGCTACCCTCTGAAGGAATGCACAAAAATATGCTAGAAAATATAGAAATCCGCTTCCTATTCATTCATTTGCTTACTGGAGCGCATGAAATTCTCATCTAGCAAACATGCGCTGCGAATATACGAAAATTAAACAAGCCGACTTCGTGTATGAATAATACGTTCTGCAAACTTTCCGTGATTTATGTCTTATGGACGAGGACGCCCTTGGTTTCTCGATGAGCGGTCGCCACTTATGAGTACATCCTACCTCACCTTTTGTCCGAAGCAACACTAGGTCGAATTCAGTCGCTGTCTGGAGGAGAATTCTAGCGACCGGCTGCTCTGATCGGTAGTTTTCCGTGGTTTCTCCGATCAACACCAGGCGAATGCAGGAGCAGTACCCTAACAAACGGGCCACGGACCGCGCGCGATCTTTACTTCCTCTTCTTTGTCCTGTCCTATCCTCTCCTCTTATACACACACACTAACATGCACTACACTTCCACACATGCCGGGAGACAGGTCGGGAGCTTACAGCTTGTCCCGGCTGGGGCAGTGCCCCTCTGGTGGGAGATACCTTTGCGGATTCGATGGTGTGACGGTTAGCGTGCCGGACTGTCATACCCAAGTTCGCGGGTTCAAACCCGATCGAAGCCGTGGATTTTTAAGAAAAAGAATCCTTCGTCGCGAAAAAATCCTTCGTACGCCTTCCGCGGAGGGGAAGTAAAGCCGGCTGGCCCATGTTAGTAGATTTACTTGCATGTAAAAGATCCTCAAGCCTAAATGAAGCCTCTGAGCTAAATTCAAATCGCCTGTTTCGTCGCCCGAGATAATACCTTGTTTCTCCGCTAGGTGAAAGGAGCGTAGTGAAATTTGCGTGGTCAGACGGAAGAGCGGGCCTGATGGTCCGAGTCTCGCCACGTAAAATAAGGCATAATTATATAACTATAACTATACTATAACTATAACTATACCTGGTTGAGGGGAAAACCCCGCTAGTCGACGGTAGGTCGGCCCCATATCTCACCTTCCAGCGGGGAAAAGATCATCGCCATCTCCCGAGAAAAAACACGCACTACACTTACGATACTAATGACCTAAGTAGTTGACGCGCCCGGAAACATGAATCAATCAATCAATTAATCCAAAACAACAGACAAGTACCTTGGAGTACTATAGAAGTCTTGCTTTGCATGACCCTTCACATGACGCTCATAAACAACATCGCTCCCCTGACATAATGCCCTTGAAAATATTTTATGGAAGTCCCGGATTAAACCTGTTATCCTTTTGTCTGCTCAGTTTGAAGAGAACAACGCGAACAACATTATAAAAGTTACAAGTTTTGCAAAACCGTCCTTTTAGAATAGTAGCAGGTGCACCATGGTACGTTCGTAACTCCCAACTTCATACGGACATTCTTAAAAATATGTTAAATGAAAGTATAATTCATCGATACTATTTCTTCTCCTATCTTTATTCTTCCCCTGTGATAGTGTTTTTCAACTTAGAACAATAACTTCCATTACATACACGACTTTTGCCCGAATGTTACTTACATAACCTCTTATAAAATTATAACACTTGACAAAAACATTGTTCTAAAAGATAAATGTAACTATTCACCGCATCATACATTCTCAGAACAAAAGTGGGAAGAAGTTTTCGAGGTTCACTTCCAATCAATTTCATAAACAAAAGCTGTAAGACCGTGAAAGGCTAACCAGCATAATTAATTAGTGAAGAAAAAAGATCACCGAGTTTATTGGTGAAGAGGTCTGCGTTGAATGTGTTTAGTAGCAGCTCGTAAATTTGCAAACGAGATGCTTGACAATTCATAAAGCTTAAACGGGTCTTTTACGAGTGACAAGAGGAGGAGTTGAAGTGTAGCCTTGTTAAACACGAATGAACATCCTTGTACATTGAATGAGTTGAAAGGAAGTCAATTAACGTCGATTGTATGATGTGTCGCAAACGTGATAATTTCTTCTACGAGTACACGAGGGAGAAGAGTAGTCTGTTTGTTTAACTCTTAGCTACATGCTAAGCAGAAAGTCGCGTCAAAACACACATGTGGTTTTCCTTGACGCTGTCTCGTATTCTTTTTTCGTAACCCATGACCACTTTCGAAGAGCTCTAAATTTCAAAGGTTTTTTGTTTGGGGAATTGTGGAAAAATAATGACTATCTTTGTAAGATACAAAATAATGGATACTATGAATATACATCATGCAGTAAGAAATCGTTTTCGTTCAAACAAGAAGGTCAGATCGTTTTCTTCATCATTCAAGCAAATCCCAATCATGCGTTAAAGGTCTTCATAACGCATTGCTATCCAAATAGGTATGACTCATGCTTCTCTACAAAACTATCATCTGTCTCCGAAATAACCGGTGTTGATAAACAAGAATAAAATGCTTTTTAATTGCCCATCTGCGCGGCACCTTTCTAAGGTTAAAAATATAATTGTATGCTTTGAACAATTAATCAACAAAAGAGAGTATATTGTGGGCCATTTTGATTTCTTAGTAAATTTATATATCACACGTCATGCAGGATATCATGACAAAGTTTACTTAATGCAAAATAAATTTGCCAAACCTTTTAAAAAATGGCGAAAATGATGCCTAGCGTCGCTGTTACGTGTATCGTCTGCAAAATGTGATTTGGCAGTATAAAAAAGAAAAGTAGCATATGGAGAAATCTCTGATAGCTTTATATTTATATATTTGGAGGACCAGCAGACTGTAAATTAAATGATACACATAACACATAAAATTAATTGAGCTGTATGGTATTGCATAGATGGATGGAATATGATAGGGCAAAAAAGAACAACATTGGCTGTAATAAAAAATAACAAATATTTAATTACTAAAAATTTGAGTTAAAAGGTTAGTAAACAAACAAAAAATATTAAAAAACAGTAAGATAAAAAATTAATGTGAAAAAAGTAATGAAAAAGAAATGAACAAAAGTAATTGAAAAACAGTAATCTTGAAGTCAGAAGTTGCCAAAAATTAAAGTCTTTTCTTGCGTTAAATTTAAATAGATTAAAAGAGTGCACTCAAGTAGAATTCTGATGCATCAGAAAGAAGTTTGAAATAAGTAATCACTTATCCGTTGGAGCTCTGGTGGGTGTTTCTTGCAGCAGATGTCGGTCGAGAGATGTTGCAGCAGCAGGAGATTGTTGATGGGGATGGCGCAGAGTTGCGACCCCAAATTAAAATGTTGTGCAGAGCAGCGTCTTCTAGCAGATTGCAGTAGGCAACTAGGCGTTGCACTGCATATTGTAAGTAAATGCTAGACAGCCGCCTCTTGCAACAGATTGCGGTAGGCAAAACAGATTTTGCACCGCATACGAAAATACGTCTGACCTCTGCGGAGGTTGCCACAAGAGTCCTTGATCTCGTCGGATGAAAAGTTTTTGAAGACTGGTCGGTCGAAATGTTGTCCTTTCATGGCACACAGGGGCGCTAGTGTCAATTTGCGTGTGTGTCTGAGGGCTAGCGCTGTTGGGGAGATGGCGAAGCTTGTGCACGCACTCAGCGCGCACGCATGCCCTTGGAGCCGGAGGGGCTCGGACAGGAAGTTGCCAAAAAAAATGCGCCTGGAATAACACCCTCCGGCACGTTCGCAGTCGCCACCCCCACGGGGCGGGACGCGCGGAGGGTGGTCCAGCAGGGGTGCAGGGGTCCAGCAGGGCGCGGCGAGAACTGCATTCCTCCGAACGACGCCACTCTGACCGATTTCACTCACATACAGTTTTCAACACACTACACTGGTTGTTCAAATAATTGAGTACAAAGAATTGTGCTGCAAGAGTCCCCTGGGTGCAAGGGAATAAAAAAATTAAATAAATGGTTTTAAATTGGGACGTAACAGTCGCCTGTATTAGACATTTATATTCTTCGTATTGTGTATACGTTGTAGACCTGTCCGGTTTACGTTGCCAACACGAATTTAAGTATACATCGCATAATAAAATTAGTCAAATGCGTCAGATGGTAGGTTGTAACAAAGAAACGGAGAAACACAATCATGAAAAACAGAAGCCTTCGTTTTGCTTTGGGTAGTCGAGGCAAAACAGAGATAAAATAGTTCCGTACAGAACTGCTTCATTACCATCCAGTAATTTGCGAGTCCTGGATACTCGCAAGTGCACACACAAATTAATTCGGTGCAATTTATTTTACATATCTCTTAATAAGACGAAAATAAAAGTCACCTTAATGCATTTCCGGAAACATGCTCCTTGAAATAGTTGCAATTGCTAGCTCGCTGGTTGTCCTTCGTCATTCAAGATTTAGCGTGTGCAAAGGTTTTTAATGGATATTTTTGTCTGTATATACCTTATTGCCCACATAAATTAATTTTTCAAAACATGTACAAATACAAAATCAACCTAAAACACGAAAAACATGAAAATGTTATCAAAACGGTAAAAATATTACAATATATCTTCTAACGATTAGACCCAGTCTTTTTTGAAACATCTTCAAAAACCAAAACTTTATACAGCAAACGAGAATGTTACTAGGACCGAGCACAGCATAAGATGAAGAAAGGAGATGATCTCCTCCACTAATATGGAATTAAGAATTAAAAAGAATTACTATAACAAATTTAAAGGAAAAAGGATTTTCAGATTTCCAAATGAGTTAAATATAAAATGCCGAACGTTTCCCCAGATAGTGCCGCATTCGCATATATAAATATGAAGAAAGTTCTTTAAATCACTATAGATGGTATGAATAAAAACGAGCAATTGCTTATTACTCAAGATTTTGGAGAAACTTCGCGTTTTGGTATGAACAACGTTCTCTTTGCTTTACTCACTCCTGAGCGTTTACTCCAGCTTCGAGCACTTGCTCTGACGAGAGCAATTACTCCGTGTGTCGTATGAATAATCGAGAGCAAATGCTCAAACGTCGAATCAATTACTTAAGGTTTCTTGACTGAACTTAACTTGTTTAGGGTACCAAAGAGAGGTTATGTTTGTTTATTGCCGAAGTTCGTAGGGATCAGAGGAGTGTGAAAATCGGTGTATACATAGATTTTTATATCTATAGTTTCTTGGCTCGAGTTTGCATGAATTCTGCTATTTTAATAAACAGAGAAGATTATTTGATGCGAGGAACTTTAAAAGTCTCTTCAGATTTGAGGATAAAAACATTGAATAGCTAAACAGAAAATGTTTAAAGTAAAATTATGAGGAGACATTTGAGCAATGTACAAAATAAATTAGATATTTAGGAAATTCTGAATTCCAAAGAAGTGTGGAAGATAACATTGAAGTCTATCAAAGTACTGTTTTTCTGACTTTCAATACTTCGTTAAAATCGTTTTTTTTTTTTTGTCATTCCTTAAGAATTATGGGTCTGTTCATAATTTTGCTAAGGTCATTTTTTGACGTCACTCGTGATTTCATATTATTTTTTTTTCGGCTGCTCCGTGAAATCAAGGTCATGTTAGCCACGAGCTTGACGAATATTTTGGATTGCTTCCGCCATGAGGGGTATGCACTCCGGAACTTGGCTTTTACTTAATATCGCTTGAAAAATGTTTACAAAATATTACTATTTACTATTTCTAATTAATATGTTTATGTTTTTCATGATATAGACTGATTTGTTTATTATTATAACTGTTGGTGATGTAGATACCTTTTTTTCAATAAAGAATGAAAGAAACAAAATACAAAGACAGAATACAACCTTCTTATCAAAATTTTGTATGTATTTTTCAGATAGCTCTGAGGAAGATAGCCAAGCTATCGAAAAGATCTTTTAGCTTTAAAATATATATTTCGATACCAAACAACATCCGTCTTTCATTCTTGATTTGTTTATGTTTGAAATTTTAATTTACCTCTCTATTTTATGGTCCTAGCAATGATTATTAGTAAAATATGAGGTCTTACGAACGGATTCGGCCGACGATGCGTTTACAGATACACAGGCGCTTGCAAATACAGATACGCAGTTATCACTCTCTGTACCTTCATGTCTGGATGGATGAATATAATATGGAATTATTCGTTCTTGAGTTAGTTGATGCGGATGTATGCAATGTTTACGCATTTTCAAGTTATTTGCAAATACGAGTTCCGTATGAAGTTATGGAGTACTTAAAAATGTATTTTACAAATGTATGTACATTGTAATGAGTTTTTAAAGAAATTCAGTTGAAGCAATATTTTGCCCAAAAATAGCAATTAATAGCGTTGGAAATATTAAACATCAAATTTATGATTATCTCTTGGTAGAAACTATAACTTAACTTACGGCCATAAACTGAATATAAACTAGTAAATACAAATCGTGTATATATGTATATAAAGAATGAATATGTTCACGTGTGTGTGTGTGTGTGTGTGAGGGAGAGAGAGAGAGAAAGGTAGGTAGATAGAGAGAGGGAGAGAAAGAGTGGCGAGGAAGGGAAGGGGGAAGGAAGGAAGGAGGGAGGGAAGGATGGGGGAGGAAAGGAAGGGAGGAGGAGAAAAGGAAGGGAGGGGGAAGGAAGGGAGGAGGAGGAAAGGAAGGGAGGGGGAAGGAGGCGGAGGGGGAAGGAAGGAAGGAGGGAGGGAAGGAAGGGGGAGGAAAGGAAGGGAGGAGGAGGAAAGGAAGGGAGGGGGAAGAAAGGGAGGAGGAGGAAAGGAAGGGAGGGGGAAGGAAGGAAGGGAGGGGGAGGAAAGGAAAGGAGGAGGAGGAGAGGAGAGGAAGGGAGAGGGAAGGAAGGAGGGAGGGAAGGAAGGGGGAGGAAAGGAAAGGAGGAGGAGGAGAGGAGAGGAAGGGAGAGGGAAGGAAGGAGGGAGGGAAGGAAGGGGGAGGAAAGGAAAGGAGGAGGAGAGGAAGGGAGGGGGAAGGAAGGAGGGAGGGAAGGGGGAGGAAAGGAAGGGAGGGGGAGGAAAGGAAAGGAGGAGGAGGAGAGGGAGGGAGGGGGAAGGAAGGAGGGAGGGAAGGAAGGGGAGGAAAGGAAGGGAGGGGGAGGAAAGGAAAGGAGGAGGAGGAGAGGAAGGGAGGGGGAAGGAAGGAGGGAGGGAAGGAAGGGGGAGGAAAGGAAGGGAGGGGGAGGAAAGGAAAGGAGGAGGAGGAAAGGAAGGGAGGGGGAAGGAAGGAAGGGAGGAGGAGGAGAGGAAGGGAGAGGGAAGGAAGGAAGGAAGGGAATGGGTGAGTGGGGACCGTGAATGATTATAAATAGAAAAGAAGAAACAAATCCGTAAGGCCAGGCCAGGAGCCGGCATTGCCTCCGGTGCTTGCTCGCGTGTGTGGCCGCTGTGGTCTGCTGAGAATCTATCCGTCGCCCGCCACCCGCTCGTTGAATACCTTCCGTCACAGCCACCTGCAGTAGATGAGGGTCACCCCCTCCCCCGCCCCCAAAGGGAGGACGGGGCGGTGCAGTGGACGCTGCGCATGGAGATACCGAGAGAGTATCACTCATCGCTATTTGCACCCTCGTCGATGGAACGCCAAGATTATACTACAACGTAACGATTACTTTAATTTATTATTCATTATTATTCACGATTGCTCCGAAGCCAGTTTTTGTGTGTGCTGCCGTCATGATCGTCATGAGTTGCACAACTCTCTCTGGGTTTTACCACTGCCAGCATTTACCTCCGCACCCTTTGTTTTTCTAATATTTCTGAATTGGTAATGTTGATCCCTGCGACTTCGTTGATGAGTTATCCATTGGCTGAGCTGCTTCGGTGGCGCAGGCGTTTAGAACTGCATCCAAGAGCGGAAGTTGAAAGTAATGGGCTTGAGACCCACAAAAGGCATAGGTATTTTCATCGTGCCGTCGTGTTGTTTTCTCAACCTTTTTACTTCCCAACATTTCTTGCATCAACCCTTTTTAAATATTTTTTGTCGTATCGATCCCTCATATTTTTCTCTGTAATATTTATCCATTGACTTAAAGCAAATAATTACAATTTAATGACTTAAAGATAACAATACGTACACCAATATTTTCATAAAACCTGATTTCCAATAAAAGGGCTCGTTTTCGCTTTTTAGTAGCTGAGTTTCTTACATTCGTCGCTATACAATGGTTACAAAGTATTTAGAGTTTTTTTTAGAATTAACCATTTCAGCAGTGAATATTACGGAAAATATTTTCTTACGCGATAGAGTGACGTTAAGTCACTAGCTATAAGTCCTTGAATTTTGTAAACACCTTAATGAAGAACAATGGATACGAAAGAAGAGGAGAGACTTTGTAACTTATTTTTAGTTGATTTGTAGATTTAGGTCAGAAAACAAAAATTATCTTCATATTTTTGTAATTATTGGGAATATAATTTGAATACAACGATCAGTCGCTGGTTCGAATTTGACTATTGACCCCCTGTCGACCCTTCAATCATCACTGACTCTCTTTAAAATTGCATCGACTCTCAAGGGGACCCGTTGGGAATCTCTGGCTTAACGTATCTCGAAATATCCAAGGCATCATTATCTCAAACACAATTACTCTGTTCATCAAATTTTCAAAATCTTATTGTTATGAAGTAAATAATAAGATGTATTTTGTTTTCTGTGTCATTTAAATTTATTGTTTTTTTATGTATAGTACATACTACTTCGATAGGAACCCTAGGTCTATATTATTTTAATGGTGTTATCTTTTTGGCAGCTCTATGAGATGTCTCAGAATATCACTATGACTTATAGAAGGATCAGAAGTGATAACTTTCTTGCTAATGAACTTACAGTGAGAAATTTCATATAAAGTGGTTCCACATTACTAGTGGAATCCTTTGTGATTAAATCGCACGGGAAGTATAAAACCGTGTTATTTTGCTTGTAGGATATTTACTCACCTTACTCAACACTTCAGACTGGAAAATGTTGTACGTCATATCGACATTTTAAAAAGCCTCATATTCGTGATGTGTATAAAACTTTCAAAAATGTAAATCGCACGTAAAGACATTGGAGACTTCCGGCTTTCAAACGACACCTTGTTTGCTGTGATTGAATAGTTCATCCGGAAAAGGGACGTTCACGTAAAACGTATAGAAAGACATACAGTTAGTAACAGTCTTGTTTGTACAGTCCATAATTTGCTCGAAATCATTAGTTTTAAGTGGAAAATTGAGACTAATGCAAAATATATTACAAGAAAATTAAATAATTCCAGTTGAATAAAATGTAACTTTGTACACCTAGACGAAATGGCCTTCAGTTAGAAATTCACCAGCACATTTAGTCGCTCGGGAAGGTCTAGGAAGGTCCGGAATCACTAACAATCAATCAATCAAGAGCTGGTTCTTGATGGGTTGGCAACACTGCGTCGAAGGTCACGTGTGCAGCGGTCGGTGTCAGTGTCAGACTCTCTCTTACGTTGTTGTGACCGGTTTGAGCTCATGTATGAATGTAGTATGAATATATGTATCTGTAATTTTAATAGCATTTGCACATTCAATTTGGCCTCGATATCATTGTAGTTGAAAATTCCATTAAGAATTTTCCATTTTTGTGTAATCCGAGATTTTTTGTAATCCGAGGTACAATCAATCTCAATTACCTCAGATTATCACAAATCTACTGTATATAGTTTTTTCTTCCTGAAGGTTAGGCAACCTTCTACGCACAGGTGTTCTGCAGATCACATTCTGACGCGGTCAAGGAAATGGACATACAGAACACTGGAGTACGCAGAACAGCCTACAGTAGCCTACCAGAAGATGTAACACTGCTGTGAAAAAAGTATTTTCTTTACCCTAATGATACGGTTTACCGGTAAGCGATACATCAGGTTCCTATGCAAACATCTGCGGTAGCTCTCATTCCGAATTTGGTTGCCATCGCATTTTATAGTGCACGGGAACTTCGTTTGCTTGTGTGAATGCATCGAAGGCGATACATGACTTCGAAAATTTTATTAATCACCTCTGTCATTCCGTCTACTCAGAAATATTTTCAGCTGCCTAGTACGAGAGTAGTGAAGAAGTAACATAAGGTGGATACATACTTTTTTAGAGAAATTGCAATTGAGAGCAAAAGTGTAGTAAATCAAATTTGGAAGATTTGAGTTAGATGTACTGATAGATGGTTTGAACATTGTTCCATCACGGGCTAAAATGGTGTGAATCTAACTATGATATTTCTAGCTAGATACCAGCACAATGCAGCAGTAACCAACAAGTTGCTCATACTTCTGCATGCTATTGTGGTGTAAGTCGTAGGTGGAACGAAACAACAGATTTCAGTGGTTTCCAAGAAAGATCTTCTTGTTTATCTGTACCCATCACAGAAGAAGTATCTCGATAAAAAAGCATTTAATTACTTTTAGTGAATTGTGCACAGGTCAAAATCTCAACTTCAGAATTGCTCTCACTTGGTTGAAAATCATGATCAAGCCCTATTTTTTCATTAAAGTATGTTTTTTGACTTATACCACACTTTTTGCTCTCAACGGCTCAATTAACAAGCTATGCAATGTTTCGTGGACCTCAGTAGAAGATTTCAGGTGACTCTTTCCCCTCTTAACCCAAGTTCCAGGGAGCTCCACCCTGTTTGAGGTGCGTGTATTTTCAAAGGGCGGAAAATCCACAATGGTCTTATCATTGTTGCAGCAAATAAGAGAATTCTCCCCGAATGCTCGGTAAAATCATATCCTGCAACATATGATTCTATATTCACTTAGCCGGAAACACCTAACCAGACCATTCAATAGCGAGACCGTAGTTGAGGGTTCCCTGGGGGAGGGGATATAGGAATCAAAATTTATCTGTAACTGGTAACCTTCAGGTGCAACATAAAAATCCCAGCAATTTCAACACGTGATCGGGATGTGCCAATGGATAAATCTCCAAGTGTCTGTACATAACAAACAAACAGTGAACAATGTTTCGTTGTTTAATGAATGCTAAAAATAAAATATTTAAATAAGAAAGTAAAATCATTCATAACAAAAGATTTGCTTTGAGAGGCCGAACCACGTTTTGTGTCACGACCAATGTGACCGTCAAAGTGGACCTTCCGAAAACTACCGCGCTGCAAAACGAAATGATGTATTTGTTAATTACATTATTTGATGTAACGTTTCTGTATAATAAAATTCAATATTTCAACTCTCCTAATAATTTTTCATTATTCATTCATCACTGTAATTAATTTATTTGCAATAGTTGTTTTCAATCGTATGCAATGAAAGTAAAGCACCGCAGCGAAAGAGGGCAATAAAGAACTTTTCTCTCGTTTTAGTTAGAAGGCCAAAATTGTTTTTCCAGTGCGCACCAGCGCCTGTACTATAAGTAAGAAATTTAGAGTAAAAGTATGTATTTGGTACGGAATTTTGTCTACTTTAATTTTTTAAATAAAAATTATAATAATAAAACTAATAGTTTTTTAAATATAAAACGGAAAAGCAAAAAAAGGGCGATTTTACTTTCTTATATATGTACGCATGTACGGAGTAGTTCACGTAGTACAGAGAAAGTTATGCAATGCTGCGGAAACTCAATTTTGAGATTTCAGTGGAAAAACACTTTGTGACCCCCAATACAGAAAAAGTGTTGTTTTTTACAAAACGTCCGTCTATCTGTCATCTGTGAACAACATGAGCACCTAAACTATACGTAGAATTTTTTTAACTTAATTCTTCCCGGTCAATCTGACCTTACTCAAAGCTCTGGGATTTTCATAACTTCATTAATTTCTACTTTCCATGAAGCCCATGGGGGTATTTTTAAAATTTACTAAAAATTTGCTCCAAATTTCTTCTTCAAATTTCTTATAAGAATGGTAGTATACACTTACTACAACCATGCATTAAGTTGGAACAAACCCGAAGACAACAGGGTAAACACGGGAACTTAAATGTAATGGGAAACTTCAATTCGATGCCACACCAAGGCTGTAATGTGAAAACTAGAGCGACACTAGAAACTTCAATGTCAAATTCGAATTCAGCGACCTCAAATTACTGTAAGTTACCTTCTCTCATTTCTATAGTAGTTGTGTACTGAACAGAGTTATCTTTCATCATCATCATCATTCACCTCTCCTAATTATCCTTACATACATTTCAGAGCAAAGACTGTGGCAAACCACTGCTGTGATCAAATTCCCCACTAATGGGCAGAATCTCAAAAGTATAACCTGCCTAACTCGTGTACGATCAAATGAGTAAAGCATCAGATGAAATCAAAGACGTCATAGCAACAATAATTTAAACAAGAATGTACCAAAATACATTATAAATAAATAAATATATAAATAAAAAGCGACCTAACTTTTGTTTATGTGACATGCTGGTTACAGATCTTTGCAATAATGCTGGAATTACTGCTGGTTTTACTTCGTTTTCACGCACAATTTGAATTGAAGAGAACAAAAACGTTCAGTTTTTGTGATATTAAACTTTTAGACAGCAAAAACAATCTGTCTCAGGTTGTCTCAGACATCAAAGATTTTTACTTGGCACATAAGTTGAAGGACCCCCTTCACGTGTCACAGTTGCTTCGGACATCAAATTTTATGTACAGTACGTTTTTCATTTTATGTATTAAGAACAGTTTTCCCCCATTATATATTGGTTTAGTGGTGAAATGTCGTTGGCATTTAAAATTAAATGATCACAGGTGTTGTCATTGCCAGCAATGTTATTTATTTTAAGAGCAACTTTCGATGGCTTAGCCATCATCATCAGTTTTCTGCTGTCTGGAAGCCACGAAACGACGACTGTGATCATTTAACATTAAATTAAAACCCCAAAAGTTGTGACTGAAATATGTAATGGATGCAGCAAAATATCAACCAAAGCGATTCAGTTACAGTGTATTCATAAAAAAAACAGATACGACCCTTCAATCATAAAAATTCAATGGATTTTTCAAATTCTATCATGAAGTACTATGGTTCTTAAGTTCCAGGCCTTTCGTGAACGGTTAGGTTCCAGAACCCTGGGTATTTAGAGGTATTGTAAGTGACATCAGTGATTATGTTGGTGAAACAAATGCATAAACCAGTGGCTTAGCTAAAGGGAAGGGAAGGGGAATTGTCCACCCCGGGTGAAACGATTTCAGTGGCGATACCAATTAAAATAGTGTTTTTATGAAAAACATGCATTAGTTGATTAGTTACACATGTTTTAGAATATTTAGTTACAAATAATATTTCAATTCTGAATTGCATTTAGTATTATAATATATACGACGTATATATTATAATGTCATGTGAAAATATACATGTATTTTTATTAAATAATGTATAAAATGTGTTTAGTAAAGACTATTTTTATATTTATGGGGGAGAGATAATTCCATTAGATTTGCCTCAGGTGACACCAACTGAAGACATTATTTTACCATTTCTTTTTTTTTACACAAATAGTTATGTGTCAGAAATTTATCTGTTTTCTAATGAGAATGTGTTACAACACCGCCTCAAACGAAGAGCGGGAATATCAAATTTACAATTTTGAATTTTTTCCAGTTTTCGAAAATACAGATAGTGCACGGAAAATGGGGACAGAACCACTTTCTTTACAGTTCTTTGCTACATAGTAAAACATGGAGTCGTTTCTGAGAAAATAATTGTTTAAAATTTATAATTTGCCTACGTTTCACGCCAAATTAAGCAAACATCCACCTTATCGGAACATGCATCATGATCTTATTCAAAGATCTGCTTTTGATGAACACATTCCATTAAGGAAAAAAAATATCTTCATAATAGTAGTTGAAGGAGGACGCCGAAAAAATTTTGAATTTTTGCAATTTTCCAAAAATCAGAGATTTTAACCATTATGAGACTTGTAACATTCACTTATGCGTCCTCTACGCTATTCTAGATCAAAATTTAAAAATATAAATTTTCCTGCATTTCATGCAAAAGTACACGAAAAGTACTCAGATTTTCGAAAAGGTACATTACCTTATTTCAAAATATCTCTTTAAAGAACAGATCGCATTAAAGAAAAAATCTCTATCTTCAATATTTTAGTTGCAGAAAGATGCCAAAAAATTGAACATGCAATTTTCGAAATTGCAATTTTCGAAATACTAGGGATTTCAACTAAAATGAGATCTGCACCATTCTCTTAAGCGGCCTTAAAGTTATCTCACAACTAAATTTAATAAAACGATTTGGACTCATGTTTTTGAACATTTTGAAAAAGTACCAGGGGCCACATCAAAGTAGCCCCAAAATTAAAATATCGATTTCAAAGTCAAAGGCCCACGACATCAGCCAGATCGATTGGGGAATCTCAATTTTGGAGAAAATCGGTTGATCGTTTAGGCTGTAACGTTGACCACACACAAACAAACGGACGGACATTTGATCGTCAATCGATTTTTCGGTGTCAGTGACTCACAAAACAAGAATTCTGACTGCGCAATATCAGAGGAAATAATTTACTATGTGTAGGGAGAATACTTATCCACTTTTTCCTTACCAGGGAAGGTAATTAGTTTCTGCCAAAAATTCGCGGTTTTTTTCGCAGGATTACAATGCTGTCTCTGTACGCACAGGTCTAAGCGGAAGTGAGAAATTAAAATAAGTGTTTATGTTTATATTTGCGTAATTACTAAAATACGGCATAAAAAATCTGCGTTAGAACAATTCTTATTTTCAGAATCAGCATTTTCCTATATTTCACTCAAAGCGTTTTTCCAAAACTTTCCGAAGCTTATTTCCATACTTGCCAAAACGTCATAATTTTGTGGCATGTTCAACATTGTCAACTCACAATAACACACGCCCTCAGTACAGAACTCACTATCTATCACTGCAAACTACTACAGAAAGCAAGTGACATTACCGGTTCTCATTCGCATGTTCAAGTGACATTACCAAAACAAGTGACCTTACCATTCGCCAGAAAGTCTCGAATTGGCCAACAGATGGCACATCAAAAGAGCCACATCAATGGAGACGTCTCCTCGGTGCCCACACTCGACGTGTACTCGGGCACGAGCGCGGAAAGACGAGGGAACGTGAGCTCGAGCTACGCTCCGACTTGGGGCTCTCGAGCGTTAAGCAAAGCCCGAGAATATGTCAGGCTTAGAACTCTCGAGCATTAAGCAAATCCACGAATATATGTCGGGTTTGGGACTCTCGAACATTAAGCAAAGTCCGTAAATATGTCGGGTTTGGGACTCTCGAACATTAAGCAAAGTCTGTATATATGTCGGGTTTGGGACTCTCGAACATTAAGCAAAGTCCGTATATATGTCGGGTTTGGGACTCTCGAACATTAAGCAAAGTCCGTATATATGTCGGGCTTGGGACTCTCGAACATTAAGCAAAGTCTGTATATAGGTCGGGTTTGGGACTCTCGAACATTAAGCAAAGTCCGTATATAGGTCGGGCTTGGGACTCTCGAACATTAAGCAAATCCCGAGTATATGTCAGGTTTGGGGCTCCCGAGCGTTAAGCAAAACCAGACTGTATGTCCGGCATGGGCTTCTATGTGTTAAAATTACTCAATAAAAATATAAATACAGACAATACTCATAATTTTACGATAATTACTCATGAAATTCATCAACATCATCATCATCTTCCTTTACGGAATTACGCAGATTGCCTGTTCCAGCCTCTTTCCATCGCATTCTTGGCCTTCCAATGTTTATTTTTCCTCGCAGTTTATAATACAGGGCTTGCACTGGAAGTCTGTCTTGCGGCATATTTCCAATTTGTGTCACCCATTGCTGTCTGTACTCCTTAATTTTGCCATGTACTGTTTCTTTCCGTCCTAGTTCCTCTCTTATTTTTTCACTTTTTATTAGGTCTCTTAATGTACAGCCCTTTAATCCTCTCATAAATTTCATTTCTGCTAAAATTCAATATTCCCTCCTGAAATTCAGTGTTTACCAATGACGTCTCCACTAAACTCAAACAAAATCATATTGCGATATTCTTTATATTAATAGATTTTCTAATTCGAAAATACTGTGGGGAAAAAATTCAATAGTTAATCTTCCCTGAACAACAAAAAACATTCATCCACCACTGATGACGTACCTACAATCTACACAACTGAGGTGACAAGTCATGGGATAGCAATATGTAAATATGCAGATGGGAGTAGAATCGCTTACAAAAGATTTAAAAAAAGGGAAATGCATTGGCAGAGCTTTTTTAATTCGTACTCAAGTGATTGATATGAAAATGTTTCTGACGTCTTTATCTCCGTACGAGGGGAATTAACTGACTCTGAACGCGAAATAGTAGTTGGAGCTATTTGCATGTGAGATTTCATTACGGAAATCGTAAGGGAACTCAATATTCCGACAACCACATACTGTGAGAGATGGCTCAGTGCATCAACCTGATGTCACTACAGTCCCTCTGACCGGGAGGTCCTAGGTTCGAGACCCGACGGCGGCAGGATTTTCGATTCTAGCTTGTCAGCTAGGTCGAATTCGGTCGCTGTCTGGAGGAGAATTCTAGCGGCCGGCTGCTCTGATCGGTAGTTTTCCGTGGTTTCTCCGATCAACACCAGGCGAATGCCGGAGCAGTACCCTAACAAAAGGGCCACGGACCGCGCGCGATCTTTTCTTCCTCTTCCTTATCCTCTCCTCTCCTCTTACACACACACTTACACTAACATGCACTACACTATCACACATGCCGGGAGACCGGTCGGGAGTTTACAGCTTGTCTCGGCTGGGGCGGTGCCTCGATAGTGGTAGATACCTGGTTGAGGGCAACACCCCGCTAATCGACGGTAGGTCGAAGCCATATCTCGCCATCCCGCAGGGAAAAGATCATCGCCACCTCCAGAAAAAAACGCATTGCACTTACGGGACATATGGCCTAAGTAGTCGACGCGCCCGGAAACACCAATCAATCAAAAACAGAGATTCACAGTCTTAAGAGTGTGCCGAGAAAACTCAATTTCAGGCATAACCTCTCACCACGGGCAATGCATTGGCCGACGCCCCTCACTTAATTACCGAGTGCATTTTCTTTTGCGTAAGTTGTCAGTGATAACATACATTCAATACTGCATGAAATAACCGCAGAAATCTACGTGGGACGTACCACGAACCTATCCGTTTGGACAGAGCGGCGAAATTTGGGTTTGATGAGCTCTGGCAGCACAAGACCGTCTCGAGTGTTAAGAGTACATCGCCTGCAGCGCGTCTTCTGGGCTCCTGATCATATTGATTGGACCCTAGAAAACTGGAAAATTGTGGCTTGGTCAAATGAATCTCTATGTCACTTTGTAAGAGCTGAACGTAGGATTCGAGTGTGGCGAAAATCCCTGTAAGCAATGGACCCCAGTTGTCAAAGTACTATGGAAGCTGGTGGTGACTCCATAATGGTTTGGGCTGCTTTTACATGGAATGGACAGGGTCCCCTACTCCAACTGAATCGATTAGTGAATGAATATGGTTATGTTCAGGTTCTTGAAGACTATTTAAGACTGTTCATGAACCGTGTTCACAAACAACGATGCAATTTTTATGGGTGACAATAATGGCGTCATGTCACCCGACCACAATTGTTGGCAATTGGTTTGAAGAGCATTTTGGACAATTCGATTAAATGTTTTGGCCACTCATATTGCCCGGCATGGATGCTATCGAACATTTATGAAACATAGTTAAGAGGTCAGGTCGTGCACGAAATCTTGTACCGGCAACACTTTCGCAATTGAGAACAGCTATAGAGGAAGCATGGCTTAATATATCTGCAGGGAACTCCCAATGTCTTGTTGAGTCCATGCCACGAGTTGCTGCATTTGGCCGGGCAAAAGGAGGTCCAACACGATATTAGGAGGAATCCCATGCCTTTTGGTACCTTTGAGTATCTAAATGTAATCGTAAGATTAGTGTTACAAACTATTAGTGGTGCTACAACAGCACTTACTTTCTCGTAATTTTGGTATCCGTTCGGTAATACTATAATTTTGCAATTTCGTACTTACACTCCTGCCATCACTTGAAGATCGCTTAACCAAACGTGGAGCGCAATTGTTATTTATTATTAATATTATTATTAATATTATTAGTATTAATATTAATATTATTAGTATTAATTTCATCTCAACTTCACTCCAATGGAGGCAAACATCTTACTCCGAGTCTGTTATGTAAAGGAAAGTTATGTAATGTTGCGGCGAATTTTCTGGGGAAAAAATTCATTACCGGGCCGTGCTCACGAAAAAGTGGATAAAAACAGTTGCTAAATTAAGAAAAAACAATACCCTAACACGTGGTGTAGCCAGAAACCCTCGTTTGTGGGTCCTTGATATCGAAAAAACAATTGAAAGGAAAACGTCCGTCTGTCCGTCCGTCTGTCTGTCCGTCTGTCTGTCCGTCTGTCTGTCCGTCCGTCTGTGAACACTGCTAGCACCTAAACCATACGTACGATTTCTTCCAAAATGGATATTTCCCGGTCGATCTGATTCTACTCAAAGCTTTGAGATTTTGAAAAAGATTCTTCAAAATTTGGGGATACTTTACATAAAGCCCCCCGGACATTTTCAAAATTTTCTCAAAAACGGCTCTAAATTTTTTCTTTGCATTTCTTGTATGAATAGAGTAAAATACACTCATTAACATGGCGTAGGTCCGATTTTCACGGATAACTCTGAATTTTCGAACATTGTGAAAGTTTGAATTTTTTCGGCGTCTTTCTCCAACTACAAAATTGAAGATAGAGATTTTTTCTTCAAATAAAATGTGCTCTCCAAAGTAAGTTCTTTGTTTAAGGTCATGTACATTGTTCTGAAAATTTTAGTAGTTTTCGCGCAATATTGCTTGCAATATATGCAATTTTAAAAAAATTACAAAAACTACATTTTCTCAAAAACTGCTTCCAATTTTTTCTTTAAACTTTTGGTAAGGATAGTGCTAAATATATCCTATGAGATGACATAAACGCCATAATGCTGAATACTTTTGTTTTTTCAAAAATTGCAAAAATGTAATTTTTTGACTTGACTCTCACGTCGTTAATATTTACACTAGCGGCGAATTGTTCACATTATTATATTTATGAGTACATGTGCTTTAAATAATGTCAAGTAAAGTTTCTCGAAAACACAACCGTTTTCTGTGAAAAAGTAGCAAGAAAACAAACTTGAACTTTGCCTTGATATAATCCAAAATTATGTGAAAACGACCAATGTTTTTAAAATTATGTATACGACAGGATTTAAAAATGTAATAATGCGTTATATCTCGTAATATAACAATATTGCGTTAAAATCTAGATTAAGTTATGCATTAAATATCTACATTCAATTTTAAAAGTGTAAAAGGAGTATTTTTTTTAATTGAACTAAGCATTTTTTACATTTCAGTTTTTAATGCAAATTGTATCTATGCCACATGATTTTTAACTGAAAATAGCTATATTTGAGAAAATAATTGAAGCAGTTTTGGAGAATATTTGGTATACTGTAATATACCAAAAGACCCCACAATACTTGGCATAAAAATAATTATGTAAAACCTTCCATTGCGAGATCGTATGTGTTTGGGACGTTCGGGATCCAAAGAATAGACGTTAAGGCAACAAATCAATAAATGTAGATATTGCATGTCAAGGCGCGATAATATGAGGTTTTATCACGGCCCTGTGGTCATGAGATACTATAAATGTGAAGTAGGCGTTGGAAGTCTTGGTTATGAGGAAAGAAAAATATTTTCACTCTCATGAAACAGTGATGCTGCGAACATCTAATGATAACACTGGTGAACATTCATTTTCTTGTCAAACAATTTAAAGCCACTTTAGGGTATGTTTAATGCACAAATTCCAAATATGGCTTTGGTTTTGGTAGATTGGCTCTAGTTTTTCAGATCATGAAAATCGCATCGAAAAATATTATTTTATTTTATTGAGTACAGGCTATTCGTAAATTGCATAAAACTTGAACTAAATGTAACTATATATGCCTATTTATACAAAACTGAACTCTTGAAATATTCAATATTAATATAGTCAATATATTTATATTTAGAGCCTGCAAAGAATCACAAAACATGTATGATATCCTTTTATGCGGCACATTTGGGCAATCACGTTGATGGATCCAGTAGTAGACTGCCATTGTGTCTATTTCATCTGCCCTAATATCTAACTTCCATTACCGTTATTTCTTGATGGAACCGCTCGCTCTGTTCCTCACGTATATTGCCAATATTTTCTGGAAATTTGTCTAGATGGATAGTGTACCTTAATGCTTATAGTTACACCCAAATTTTTAAAGGTTAAAAGCAAGTCTGGCACCAGTTTTGGATAATTTTCTGCTTTATGACTACCCAAAAAGTTCTTGACAATTATGACAAAGCCTGTACCAATAACTAGTAAAGTGTTATTTTCGCTACCAGTGTCAGACATTTCTTTTCTTATGGTCAGGATGCTAAAAGTTCATCTGCATTCTGTATAGAATTACTCAAACGCATGCAACAGGTAATACCATTAATGTTGTATATCAGAACCCACTGCTGAATGTGAGAATTTGATAACATTTGAAAAGAATAATATAAAAAATGATGATAAAATCCAAATACATTACAGTACGTATCGATTATTATTGCTTGCGTGCGTTTTAAGCGAGTAAATTGTAACCAGCAACCCACTGCCACCAGCTCTCTACAAAGCCAGTGGCGGAAGTCGTTTGGGCGTCCTCTTGAGCGTTTGGATGTGGATTTCAGACTTTCAGTTAAATAAGCCAAGTTGAACGAATGTGGACATGGCTTTGCATTTCCGCATCTCTTTAATTATACTACTTGGTGAATATTATCACAAATTTCCTTACAAACGCTTGCATCCCAGACACAAGGTTTCTTACTAATTTGTAAATGTTTAATATGTGGTTAGGCGGAACAGCGGGCCTGACGGCCCAAGTCTCGTCATATCAATAAAGCCATTATTATTATAAAGTTCGCGGTTTATTTTAACAAGACGTATGGAAAAATACTACCGGCAGAACAGCACTAATGTGCCGTCACACTTCCGTTTTTTAGTTTTTTCACAGCAGATATTCAAGCCAACAATTTCGAAGAAATGTTACTCATTCATTTTTTTCTGTCTCCGGTCTGCATCTAAATGGTAGTGTCGCAAAGGACTAAGCATGTAAAGACGATGACAGCTATCTCGCCGAAAATTCATTAGTTAGTCGCAGACACCATTACTTTCTTGAAAGGGTCTAGTTTCGTGGAAGCGGACGAGTACAGTAAAGTAGTCGGGGGTAAAAGTTGACTTGATTTGGGGTGATTTGGGGTATAAATTGTAAGTTGAGCAAAATATTTCAATTCGTATACAGACAATATGATGAACGTTTTTGCAATAGTTGAACGTAAACGCTGGTATTGATATGTAAATTTCAGTACAGGCTGGGTCATTAAATTCCAAGCATTAGTCATTAGAAATATTGGTTGAAGGTAGTTTTATTGAAAAAAAACTGTAATGTATGGAAAAATTTATTTTATAAAGAACTGTGCCTACAAGAAAAACGAGTCAACCAATTATGTATCGTGTTAGTTATTGAGTATGGAACAAGAAAGGGGAAAATGACTGTCGAGAATCTGTATACTTCCAATGACAAATTCGGGTAGAATTAATAACAAAACAAAATCAATCAAAGGCGACGAGGTGAATTAGTGTACATTTTACATCAAATCGAATTACATTCTGTACAGAACGCATGTGAGAACTATATTAGAATCCGTGCTGTACTCATGTGAGAACGATATTATATATCATAGTGAAAGAGTGTTAGAACGAAGATAGACTTTGCGGTATACACATCAGAAAACGCACTTGATTTCTGTATCAAATACATGTAATTTAATGGCGGAATAAAACATTTAGAAAATGGTTACGTTGTGGGAATGCACATTTGAGACTTTACCGTAAATACGTGAAAAGTAGTTAAATTGTAAATAGTTATTAGTTCATTTAAAGTTTAAATATTTTAGTTGCGTTTTATGATTATAGAAAAGTTATAATATTGATAGTAAATGTTAGGGTTACGTGATTTGCAAACTACATTGCAGTTAAACAACAAATTAGTATTTTTTATCGTGAGTGATTAGCAAGAAAAAAGATGTCCCTGGAGAACTTCAGGACTTCGGAACACTGACGCAGCATGGGACTTCCAAGACATCGTTTCGTAAGAACCGCAACAGCGAAAAATGAATTTGGCAAAAAAAATTCATCAGTAACTTCATGGACATTTTGAAAAAGACATGTCTGATTCATGAAATTTGGGTAAAATCATACATGAATATCACACCAAAAATATGGATAAAAAAGAACTCTTAAAGTTAAAATTAAAGTTAAATTTAAAGTCGAATTGTTTAAATGTGACAGAAAAATTAATAAAATTGCCGAAAGATTATTCATGGGTTCAAATTACCAGCTATGAGATAAACAAATGACAACTTCTGTACTTGGAAAGGTTACAGACACCTGTAATACGTAAACTTAATTGGCTTATTGCAATTAACAATTATATAAAACGCCTACAACAATATTAAATATTTAGGAAAAGCCTTTCAATATTTACAAACAAGGTGAAACAATTACGTAATACTGAATACGGTTACCGTGATTCCTGAAAACTGCCACTGTTAAGTATTGCGACCTCGTGACCAAAGTCGTGGAGAAATGGTGGCAAAGAAATCTTTCCTGGTTACCGGTGATTTATCGCTGCAAAAACACCAAATGAAATGTTCTTTGAGTGTTATGGGGAGTGAGGGAGCTCTTGTAAAAGTTATTTGGGCGTTGAACCCATCCCGAACGATCCTACAATGAAGTAAGAGACTTCTTGGCTGTCCGGTTGACACCGCGTCGTTGGCTGAGAGTGTCAACGCCCTTAGAAAGCCTGCAACATGACAGGCGAAACGTCGGCCTCTCAGCCAACGACGCGGCGTCATCCGGACAGACAAGAAGCCATGGACTCGAGCCGCGGAAGCTTACGTGTACATGAAGTAAGGGGAACAGTTCGTCGGTGCACAAGAAAAATGACACATCGCAATGTTATGTCGCGCTTATCACGGCGCGCATAACTATTGTATTTGGCGCGCGAGCATCAAGACAGCGCGCTCTGGCGGGAATCGGCGGCGGCAGCGGCCAGCCGTGGGCACGGTCCGGCAGGCTCGAGGCTTGGAGCGAGTCTCGCCGCCTAGCATCGGCCCTTTATAGGGAGCCGGCCGACACCCCTGGGGCAGTCTGGAGAGAGCCCCGAGAGAGTCACGAGTGGCGGTACGCGTCCAGCCCAGAGACCCAGCAGCCAGATGTCGATCGTCGTGGGGCGACGATTACAGCCAGCGTTAGTGGGAAACGTCCAGGAGCCGGGCGTGTAGGGAGGCAGGGCATTGGAGATTGCCCGGGACTTGCAATATGGCTGGCTACATTTGTAATGAATGAGTTAATAAATTGTTGTTAAGTTAATGTGTGATTTTCATTTATGGACATAACACGCAAGAATTGACATTTTGATGTATAACGGTTTTAACCTGCACATAGTAGTTAATATTGTAAGCAAACCAAAGATTTTTGCTCTAAATATCAGTAATCTTGTAAACTTCTTAGTGAAATTTATACAAATGGACACTTTCTAAACATACTTCTTCACTTAACTAAAAAATATAATTATTTAGGTAAGTCAGTTTTCTTGTGCATCATCGAATTGTGAAATTGGACAACTGCGTCATCGTTGAAAATTGGAGCTGTTCTTGTCGCAGCATGAGATATCGATTCTGTCAGTTCGAAGACATGTGTACTCTTAAAGAAGAATTACCGGGAGAGCTGTCTCAGTGCATCAATTGATGTAACTGCAGTCCCTCTGACAGGGAAGTCCTAGGTTCGAGTCCCGGCGGCGGCAGGATTTTCGACACTAGCTTTTCAGGTAGGTCTAATTCAGTCGCTGTCTGGAGGAGAATTTTAGTGGCCGGCTAATCTGATCGGGAGTTTTCCGGTTTTTTTTTGCTATCAACACCAAGCGAATGCCGGAGCAGTACCCTAACAAACGGACCACGGACCACGCGCGATCTTTCCTTCCTTTTTCTTGTTCTATCCTCACTCCTTACACACACACACACTAACCTGCACTACACTATAGCACACATGCCGGGAGACCGGTCGGGAGCTTGCCCCGGCTGGGGCGGTGCCCCGCTGATGGGAGATACCAGGTTAGGGGAAAACCCCGCTAGTGAACGATAGGTCGGCGCCGGATCTCGCCATTCAGCTGGGAAAGATCACAGCCACCTCCCAAGGAAAAACATACACCACGCTTATGGGACTAATGACCTCTGTAGTTGACGGACTCGGAATCACCAATAATCAATCAATCATTGAAGAAGAATTTTGGAACCATCTGCGAATGAGAGAAGTGACTGTGTGCTGGTCACGGAGGGATACTTCGCTACTTCGTTTCAACCAGGATACTTCTTAGGGTGGATTCATTGGTGATTCCGGGCGCGTCAACGGCCAAACATATTAGTCCCGTAAGTGTAGTGTGTTTTTATGACGGGAGGTAGCGATGACCTTGCCCCGCTGGCTGAAGAGATTCGGCGCCGTGCCGACCTACGTCGCGTCGTCTTGCCGGGTTTCCCAACCCAGGTACCTTCCACGAGCGGGGCACCGCTCCAGCCGGGGTAGGCCCTAAGCTCTCAATTGTTATCCCCACACATGTGGTGGTGTAGTTGGAGTAACTGTGCGTATGTGTATGTTTAGGGAAGGGGTGAGAATAGGTCAAGGAAGAAAAAATCGCTCGCGTTCAGTGGCCAGTTTATTGGGGAACTGGTCCGGCATTTACCTGGTGTCGATGGGAGAAACCACAGAAAACTACCGATTAGAAAAGCTGGCTGCTGGAATTCTCCTCCAGACAGAGGCTGAATTAGGTCTAACTGCCAACAACAGCTGTCGACCCATCAGTCGAGAATCCTGCCTCTCCGGAGCCTCACGGGCAGAGGCACTGAAGGGATTAGTTGAAGCCCTGCGTCACCTTTGCCGGCTCTTGAATTGAACTGAATTGAATTGAATTAATGCCTTATTTTACGTGGCGAGACTCAGGCCATGAGGCCTGCTGTTCCATCTGACCACGCAAATTTCGCTACTCTCCTTTCACCAACTAGCGGAGAAAGAAGGTATTCCTTGGGCGATGAAACAGGCGATCTTGAATTTAGCTCAGAGGCGTCATTTAGACTTGAGGATCTTTTACATGCAAGTAAATCTACTAACATGGAACAGCCGGCTTTACTTCCCCTCCGAAGGAAGGCGTACGAAGGAGTTTTTCGCCACTAAAAATCCATGGCTTTGATCGGGTTTGAACCCGTGGACTTGGGTATAACAGTCCGATACGCTAACCGCTACACCACCGCCGTCACAGCCGCCGCCACCGCCACCGCCACCGCCACCGCCCCCACTAACCACTACACCACACGGCACTTAGGATTGAAAAATATATCTGATCTGTGGCTTCAGGCGCTAGGAAAAGACGCGTCGGCCCACAGACTCAGCGGCAGCCAAGGGCACAGTGACAGCGCTGATTTGCAGGAGAGGGGAAGAACCTGATTTGCTGATTTCGGAAGAGGAGGAGGAGGAGAGGGGAAAAACTTGAGGCGCTGATTTGCAGGAGAGGGGTAAATAGCAATGTGTTGCCCGTTTTATTTTCTTTCTTCGCTCTCTACATATTCAAATGTTTTCCTGCATTGGCTCATAAGAAACAAACTATAATTTCTGGTTTGTTCTGGCAACAGCCCAGCCTCTTACGTCAAGAGGTATATCAGGGGAAGTACAACAGCCCATGGCCTCGGTTCGTGACTGATTCTGGTTGGTTAGTGAGGGAAGAGGAGTTAGACGCCTCGGCGTTGAAAACTGGCTGTTTCAGTTCGACGACTGGGTCTACGTGTCTGTAGGACTAACCTCTCTCCCCATGTTTACCGGTTCCCTAGCAACCACATGCAACTGTCTGAACTTTTTCCTATAATGCACCTATATTCGAGCATTTGCCGTAAATATTGTTTACCCAAGTTTTGGTATATTACAGTGACATATTTGAATTTTTTGTTAAAGTACCTCAAATGCTTCTAGCTATTAAGTAAAAGGACGTTATGAGAATGTTTTTTCCACCAAAAGTGATTTCTAACCCGAGGGCGTGTGGTAAGGGTGACAAAATCATACAATGGGCTCAAAGCAAATCGAATGTAAACGATAATTTATTTAAATATTTCTAAAAGAAAAGTGAACATATAATGTATTAATTTTCCTGGATGCAAGCCTTCTTTACATACACAGGCCACAATGCTCGATGACCAATTATATTTTGTACATCATTCCAAATGTAACAATCAAGGATTTTCACTTTTACCAGGTATTGTCAATAAAATAGAAGCTTTACAAGTCATAGATAATGTATATAATTGCCATAAACCAGCATAATCAGGCTTAGTTTTATCAGCTTGACTACTAGGTTGCCTTTCATTAATTACTGTACACACATAAAATTGTTTAGCAACATTACCATCAGGCGTTTGAAAATCTTCCCATAATTGAGACCATGTTCTCCCTTTAAAATCGTTTGAAAATACAACTTTGTGACATTTGAAATAAAATGGAACGTGCAAGCGTAAACCAGGGTGAATGCGAACCATTCGTAACCGCTTCAAACCATTAACTTGAGTAGCACTTACTTCTTCTTGATCACAATTTTGACGAAAACCAAAGAACATTCCATGTGAATTACCATTGTAATCAACATCAGACATTTAAGAAACATCCCATTGCTTCAAAAAAAGCCAACTTTACCACTCGTTTTAAAATTTTTCTTAATTCTCTCATAAATTTCCTGATGACGCTTGCACGCAACATTATCAGAAGAACAGATCTCACAAGATTCACTTGTAACAGCCTTCTTCATATACTCAGTAAATGAGTCTAAGCAAATGTTACTTAAATAAAGATCCAATCTATTAGTTATTACATAACGATAAAAAGTTTTCAATCCATTCTCAACACTATTCAAATCAAACATTAAACACAAAGAACCAAGATTACTTCTGAATGGATCATGATCTACATCTTTTGACCCTGGACCAAACAACAAATCACATTGCAAACTTTTTTTAACATAACGACGAACTTTCATGATTTTGAAATGCAATCCTGTGTAGGACACAAATTTTCTTCCTCTGAAGTATCTCCTTCTCCTGTATCCGTGTTTCCTGTAACGTCCTTATCGCCGCTTGAAATTGAACGACGATCGTCTTCTTCTGATTTATCTCCCTCACCTAGTCCAGGATGATCTTCGAATGGAGTCTCCGTACCGTGTGCATCTGCGACAAACTTTGTTTCCGACAACCAAATAGTAAACTTCTTCCAAACCTTGCCGAAGAGGCAAAAATATGAAGTCGGGAGACCAAAGCAGGACCCGTCACTGAAAATTCGATTGAAACAATTATCACAGCACCACTGAAATTAACAACATAACTGACTCACACTTCACTTCCACCTTAAAAGGGGGACCCTCTAGCAAACGCTTTAAAACAGTTTTTCCCGATAGCTATTCTTCGCAAGTTCCTCAAAAACAATAACTTTATGAAAATCTGGACATAATCCAGTAAGAAAAAAACGACCAGTACCAGGCCAAAACACAAACGGATAATTACATCTACCAATAACTCTTTCAACACAAGATTTCCCAATGCACGTATCACCATAAAAATGCAACTGCTTTCTGCGCTTACCAAGTGAAAACCAAAAATTTTGATACCAAGAATAAACATGAAACCAACCTGAATAAACGAAATCCAACTTATTAACAAAAAATGAACGACCAACTCGCTTACACAACATATCACCATGCAACTTCTCTAAAAACCTATAATAATTCATGCGCTGCATCACGAACGGGTCATTGAAACGCAATTCATCTACACTCAAAGCCCACTGATACGCTTGATACTTCTTCTTCGGCATTTTCCCCTTCAGGAGTTTGCCGTTTTCGACCTCCACAGATCTCGGTTTTCCCAATCACCAGGTCTTAAACTTCTGTCCTGCATGGCTTCTTTGATGTATTTTTCCCATTCCAGAGTTGGCCTTCCTCTCTTCTTTCTTCTTGATGGTTGCCATTCCAAAATTTTCTTTGGCCATCTTCCTTCTGGCATCCTCTGAACGTGTCCATACCATTGGAGTGCTTTGTTTTCTAATCTTTTAGTAATTGAACAAATTACCTCCATCTGCTTCCACACATCATCATTTCGGACTTTATCATACCGTGTTAAATGTAAACATCTCCTCATATAGTCCTCATATAGTGTTCGTTAGATCAAGACGCTGAAGTTTCCCCAAAAATACTTTAAATGAATTAAGAACTCAAGCAACTTGATGTTGAATTTCTATGGCGAACATTGTTACGCGTTCAAATTCAAATCTTTTGTTGGATCCCTTTGAACTGTTAGATTAAATCTATGTGACAGCCTTTACAAAAGACTTTCAAGCTATTGATAATCTTTTGGCCTAATAAATGGTTGAGTGACCAGCGTCTGGCAAGAGCATACTGCCTTAACGTGTTGGAGGAGGTGGCGCAGTCAGGGATGAGTGTATGTGCGTGCGGTCACCCACTTGCGTGAGCGCTTGCCTTCGCCTGCGGCCATCTGCTGCACCGGCGCAGCCACTGCCCTCGTTCGCCGCCGCAGCAGCACCTGCTCACCTTTCTCGGCTGCTGCGCGGCCACCGCCCTTGGCCCTCATGCAGCGGACCCGACGCTTGCCGCGCTGCATTCTCCGCATGACGTGAATTTTTCGCATAATAATAATAATATTCATATTCATCTTGTTTGAGACACACCTTGTCGGCGTCTTTGTTTACGATCCATTCTGTAAAAGTATGTAAATAATTCCTTCAAATGTGAGTACAGTTCTTGATCTTGTTTCGGAACATTAATTTAAACTCATGAGCAATAACTTACTATATCTCTTAAAGTATGTACAGGTTGATTTCCTTTTTCTAGATTTTAACAACTTGTAATGTATATCTTTCTTATAATTTTAGTTGTTAAAGTATATGTTTATTGGCCTGAAGATGAAGGTACAATCATCCTTCGAAACGTAGCCACAAGTACAACTTTTAATGCAAAGTGTTTTAATATGTTCTAATAAAATTTGACTGTCCAAAATCTTTTGTTGGATCCCTTTGAACTGTTAGATTATCAATAGATGCTTATAAACGTAAACGGAGCATTTAAATAATTATGTGTAAGTAGTTAAAAGAGAAGCATTGAGTAGCTGCTCTAAAAAACAATGTTTTTTAGAGCAACTACACTGTTTATTGGAAAAAACACGTTTCTTAAAAATTTAGTCTCTCGCATGATTTTTTATTTTCATAAGCTAGCAATACCTAATATAGGTTAGGTAGACTTTGGCGCCCGTACTTTTCTTTCTTTTTGCGTTGAATTGTTGTATACTTTGTTTACATTGAAAGCGAAATACTTTGTGGTTGTGGGTGAATTTTGGTTGTGGATGACAAAATGTTCAGTTAGGACGACACACTCTCATACCTCTAGAGAAACAAGGCTGACAATAGCATGATTTATATAGCATTACTCCTAGGCTGAGAGTCAGTACTTCCGGTTGCCATAAATTTCGCAACAATTTTATTAATATACTCCTCAGAATGCCCAGTGATGAATGCTAACACCTTTTCATTAACACCTTTTGATTCCTAAAAAAATTTACTATTTATTGAATGAAAGAAAAAAGTACTTTCACCGTAAAGCTTCTTCAAAAACGTAAAAGAACAAATGGTCATGAAAGTTTTTCATAGGAGCCTGAACTAATTTAAACTTATTTAATTAAAAAATTATGTCTGGAAGGGCTATTTTTTCTTACCATATTGAAGACCGAAATTTTACTTTCATTTAAAGTATTTTTGGGGAAACTTCAGCGTCTCGATCTAACGAACGTACTACCTTAAGGCGGCAGCAACGATGAGTCGTGTGGAGGCGCGGAGCGGCTCTGTCGACTGGTGGCCTTGACCCATGTGGCGGGCTATGCACCGAGCGATTGGGACCTCTGATAGCCTTTGTTCAATGGACTCTCACTAATAGATAATATCAAAGGCTGCAACGCTGGTAGAACGAATGGTACTACAGCATCATATACATTCTCGTGATATTTCTGAGGTAACGATTTTTTTGGGCTTTCCTCCATCAACAGCCGCTTACCCTTCACGACCCGATGGGTCACTTGTTCGACCATACACTAGGCTCCTACACACTTGCCGGCTCCTTTGATTTGGGGTCATCAGAACGCCAGGCCCCCGCGACAACATATACATGAGAGACGAGAGACAAACGACAGTGCCCAAGGCGGGACTCGCACCCACGACCGCTCGGGTCGAAGCGCTGCGTCGGTAAACGCTTAGTCATCACGGCCATCCAGGTTGGGTGGAGGTTACGTAACTGTACAAAACCAGCTGCACCCGGAAGTATTTCCCACCCGCAAATAATTGCTGGGACTCCGATTTGAAGACAGGCGCCTCGTTTCAGCAAGCAATCGACGTAGGGGAGAGATGAAATGCAAATGCTGTTCAAATACAACAATTGGGACACGTCTGCTTGAGGTGATCGGCTGCAGTTGCTCGGAAGCCATTCGCCTTTCACTCGCGGCGTAGGTGCATCAACTGGTGCCACTGATAGGGAGAACCTAGGTTCGTTTCCCGATGGTACGACTATCTTCAACACTAGCTAGTTAGCTAGGTCAAATTCAGCCGCTGTGCGGAATTCTAGCGGCCAGCTGCTCTGATGGGTAGTGGTATGCGGTTCCCAGGATATCAACACCTGGTGAATGGCGAAGCAGTCTCCTAACAAACGGGCCACGGACCTCCTGCGATCTTTCCCTCCTCTTCCTTGTCGTAACTTCACCTCGTACCTACATACACTTACACTTTCATGCATTACACTTCTACACATGTCACGTGACCGGTCGAGAGTTCAGAGCTCGTCGCGGCTGAGGCTGCGCCCCGTTGGTCGGAGATACCTGCTGGGGGAGAACACACAATGCGACGTGTAGGTCGGCGCCTAATCTCGGAAAGATCACTGACATGGACTACCCATACGGGAATAAGGACATTTGCAGTTAACGCACCCAGAAACACAAAACAAATCAATCTCTTAAAGATTGTCCCAATTGTCTCGTTTGAGGCAGAACCTTACTCGCGGAAGATACTTTGTGGAAAACCCCGCAACCTGATGTACAGAATGGCGTTGGATCTCACCATTCAGCGCGGGAAGTACACCGTTACTTCCGGAGATAAAACTTACACTATACTTACGGGGTCAGCGACATATCTCTTGCAGCAATAATTTGCAACTTATAGTGCTTAATTATACTACTTTAGCGCTTCAAAGCGCCAAACATTTATATGAGCATTTTTTCTATAAGAAGTAGCAATACCATTCGACCTTAGCTGCGTATGCTCCGTCAACTTCGGTACGGTCCAACCACCGTTTGCTTTACACAGACCTCTCCCTCCAACTAAACCACATCGCAGCAAGGCACAGTTTGCTTTACAGCGGCGACTCCCTCCGACCTAACCAAAGACACATAACAGCAAAGAACGGTTTTAGTTGAAGATTCGAACCGACGAAAATCGTGGCCTGGCCAGGAGTGAACAATGTGTTAGCGATCTCGGCCAAATCGAAATCTGCCAATCAGGAATGGAAAATCTTGCTTATTTGTTTCATTTGCGATGTCTACGTCTATCGAAGAAATAAAATTCGCAAATTAGTGCAGAAGATGCATTTGACCAGAAATGTGGTTTCATACATGTATCACATGGATTTAAAGGGTTAAGGGTGTCAAAGGGCGTTCGTTTCCTGGAGGTGGTTAAGAGGCTGGCGACGAAGGGAAGCGTGGAGGGAGAGCGGGGTCGGGGCGGAGAAAGGCGGGTCTTGTGGGGCACGCGTAGAACGCGGCGTGGAGCGAAGTAATCTTACAACACATATCAGAATACAGGCCAGTCGCACGGTGTTCTGGCGAACATGGCTGAAGTTCCCAGTTATTACAACATTATCAAATGCATTACTTGCAGCATTCCAACCTGCCGACAAACATTCAACATGGACGTAAACTTTGTTTTAGGACACGTTATTGCTTGTTATTGCCTTCGATACGAGTTCGATATACACTGCGTAACTTACATGAATCGAGAGGATGGCGGTTTCGAAAGAAATATGAAAACAGTTGAATGGTTCTACGTGTTTTCTTACGGAGGGAATTTTAGGGAATTTTAGTTAATTAGTAAATAAGTAAATCTGAATCTTTAAAATTACGTAAAAAAAGTAAAACAATATATTTACCACGGGTGCTAAATGGTTCTAATGATCTCTCTAATGACAAAAGGCCCTCGGAGTAAAGGCATTTTCTCCCAGGGGGCAAAAACCTCTCGAGCATTTTGTCGCTCTGCGATCATTATAATCCTTCAAACGTCCTTCGGGGTTAAATAACTATTATTATTTTGTGAATGAAAAGCTGCGTGAATGAAGACCTCCGACTGAAGGTACACTAACAGGAAATCAGAAAAATTTGGCAGTTCATTTCGAAGGAAAATGTAGAAGTGAATGGAACTCAGAATTGATGCTATCTTCTTTACGTAAAGCTCTTTTAGTTTTTCAAATAGTCATTCGGTTATTTTTCTCCAGAGTAAAAATCTTCCAAAAATGAACCTAACCTCACAAATGCAATTGTAATATTTCATTTAGGAACATATCTCTCATATGATGTTATACATAGGTCCCAGCGAGCAGTTTTAATTTTTTCATGCATTAAATGTCACTTATACGAAATATTTTGCAGGCAGGGATCTGATGCAGACCACAGCATTGTGAACACTTATGATCAAAATAATTAATCGCTAAAACTTTCCTGGATCGAACCCGGATCTACTTCTACCGCAATATTAGTGGCCTACTCACAGATCATTTTTTTTATGAGTTTGCCACGCGCCAGTTGTAAGATTGTCTCCACAGCTACCTGCTGCAATCGCGATATATTTACAACCTCCGCGTAGAAGGCTCTGAATCCTGGCTTGCCTTGAATGGGCTTGCTTTTGGTTTTTTTAAACCAGGATGTGGGGATAACTCCTTTCTAGAAGGCTGCTATCGGAACATGAGTACACACTTAAACATACAAGATATGAGTGACCTACGAGTTTTTTCTGAAGTCAATTCTCCACTTTTCGCCGCATCATTACTACGTAAGTACTGTGAAGGCGAGAAAGTAAACATGTGTGTATATGATTTTGTTTAAAAAAAAATAGCACTATAATGGGTGGAAAAATGTCAGCCATATGTTGCAAGAATATTTTTAAGCTGCAAAGAATAAACAGGGAGGTTCACAATTAAAAAGCCTTTTTTTTAAGCAATTCGCAACGTGCGTAGATATTTAGGGATTCCGGAGCAACTGCGGGTAGGTTGATTGATGGTTCCAGGCACGTAAACTGCTAAGGTCATTGGTCCCTTAAATATATTGCATGTTTTTTTACCGCGGGAGGTGCTGTTAATCTTCCCCCACTGCATGACGAGATCCGGCGCCGACCTAACCGTCAGCTGGCAGGGTTTTCCTCAACCAGGTACACCCAACAGCGGAGCACCACCCCAGCCGGGACAAGCTCTGAACCCCGACTGGTCTTCCGTCATTTGGGGTAATTTAGTGCATGTAAGTGTAAGTGTGTATAGGTAAGGAGTGAGGACAGAACAAGGAAGAGGAAGGAAAGATCGCGCGCGGCCCGTGGCCCGTTTGTTAGGGTACTGCTCCTGCATTCGCCTGGTGTGGATCGGAGAAACCACGGAAAACTACCGATCAGAGCGGCTGAATTCTCCTCCAAACAGCGGCTGAGCTCGATCTGTGTAGCTAGTGTGGAAAATGCTGCTTCCGTTGGAACTCCAACCCTAGGACCTCCCGGTCAGAAGCCCCGAAACACCAATTGATGGCCTGAGTCACTTCTGTCGGTGGACAATCTTTAAGCTCCCGCATGTACTCCCAATGTGAGGTAGTGTCGAATGCGGATAGGAAAGGGGCGGGTCAAGCATGACAGACCGTCGCGAGGTGGGGGAGGGCGAGGGCAGGAGGTAAGGGAGAGGTGGCTAGGAGCAGGGGGGATGGAGTCGAGCGGAGTGGGGCGGAGGGGGTAGGGCGTGGTGAATGGGGGCGAAGGGGTAATAGTGGGCTTTTAAATAAAATTACTTCCACTATACGCTAAAGATATAATTTATTTCTTTTCCTATCTAAGAGGTGACTGGGATAAATAAATACCTGGGGTACAACAGCTTAAGTTCGCGTCGCAAATTTACGAGTCTCAAGGCCAGGTCAAACGAGTGAAAGGCTTATCTAGAATGTGCTAGTTTCTTCCCTTATGCGGGCGGTGAAGGGTATTTGATTTCGAGGAGAACTACTCTGACTTACCGGTCAACACTTCCCGTTTGACACCAAAAGCATTGTTTGGAAGAACATGGCAATGGTCCGAAGGACTCACTTATCATCCGTATAGTCTAATTCGGATAATAATAATTAAATTCTTAACAAGTGGCATTTTACATAAAATTTATCACTTTTTGTAATTATTTGGATATAACAGCTCTATATATATATAAAGAATATATATAGCTAATATATAAAGCTAATATATAAAGAATCTACATGGATTACACTAGTTGTGCCACAACAGCACACTTTCTCCCGTTATTTCTAAGTTTTGCAATTTTCAACAATTCACAAAGTTCAAAAATGAAAAATGAAACCTGCAACAATTATTATTAAGAGTTCTTTACTCTACCCAAGGGAAAAAATATTGAAAAATATTGGAAAAGATTTTGGGTATTTTTTGTAATTGCATAAACTTAAAACAGAAACTTGGGAAAACTACTCTTTTTAAAAAAAACTATACATCAAATTTTGGATCACAATTAATTTAAGGAAAAAATCTCTATATAGTGAATATATAATCAATGTTGTACTTATGGAATGTTCATTTTTTTTGCAATTTTCAAAACAGAATTCGCCGAAAATGATCCCAGCTCCATTTTTAAAGGCAAACATCAAAGAAAAAATTGGATGCGGTTTGATAAAAATTGTTTAAAATTGTCTGTAATTCACGTAAAAGTATGTAGAAACTACTCTTTTTTACGATTGCCCACAAACCTGTAGATAGATATGTCTTTGAACAACATATTTCATTTAATAAAGTTCCTCCATGTTCAATATTGTAGTTGTATAAAAAATGTTAAAATTTTTCGATTTTCAAAAATGTAATCATTTCGACCTACGTCATTTTTAAGTAATCTTTAAGCTACCCGAGTACAAATTGTAATTAAAAGATTTTCAGCTATAAGAAAATTTTTAAAATGTAATTGAAGCTTCATGTAAAGTACCCCTAAAAAATAAACAACTCGAGGCGGGGCCTCGAGATCGTTCAGACCGCAAAGGAATATCAAATTTAGATAAAATCATTCGAAATTTAGGCGCCAGCGGTGATTACACACGGTCAGACAGGCATGCAGACAGATATTTTGTCGTCAATGGATTTTCCGGTTTCAAGAACCTTCTAAACATGTTTTCTGACAGCACAACGTGTTAGAGGAAGAAATTTACTGTATATAGGAACACTTTTTTGTTACCGTGGTCCGGCAATTAGAGAACAATAAGAAATTTATCTTAACAGTGAAGTAAAAATATCATTAACTTTTATTATCTCATAAAATGGCGCTTTGAAATGCAACAAAATTTGTTTAATGTTATTTGGATATTTATAAAGACAAAGTTTTCATTCCACACCGGACCTAGGGCCGGAATCCATACTGCAGTTTGGTCTGTATTCGGTCAAGTGCTCGTATAAGAATTGGTTCAATTGCTTCATTGTTCTCACATTGTGTGTATTAATCTTCTCCTTCAATGCTTTCGTTTGTCGAACACATTTCTCGCAGTCCTCTTTCGTGACGCGGTCAATGTCGTCTTGTAGCAGTTTTCAACGTCCATTATTTTGAAGGTTTTGTTGCGGTCTGCTACCACTCCTTTTATTTGCGACCAAATTATCTCTACGAAATTGTAATGTGGTAGGTGCTTATGCTATAGGAACCAACGAATGGCTTCCTGAATTATTACCTTTGTTTTCTTTTAGTTTATTTTACTAATCATCCTCTGACTTCACACGCGTAGTTTCCGTTGGTTAGTTACAGTGATTACAAAAATATTGCAATGTGATCCAATTGGAGTCAACAAAAGTGTGGTTTGAAGGACGTGAGATGGAATTATTTAGTTGGTGGATGCACAATGCTGAACACTGAAGAAAGATGGGTAGTTGTAGATAAAAAAGTTCTTATCAGGTTACTTGGAACCCTGGTTAAGGTTTTGTGAATTATCGGGAAGAATGAGTTGGTTCTTGCTATTAGAACACATGATGCATTGAACACATGAACAATTTCTTGGGTACAGATAGTAGTCTTCGGAATAAGGTAGAAGATGAATGGGTTCCCCTGTGACATTTCGTGGATGTACTGATCAGTTGAGTGGACACCGAGTTCCCTATTGATTTATTATTTGCTTACAACTGAGTATAATATTTATTCTCCTGAAGAATTTATTTTGTGATTTTTGCCGGTGACAGTGTTCAATGGAGATACTGTAGATCAAATTGGCTAAGCGTAAGTAAAGGTCGGTATACACGTTAGTATTTTCGTGTAGATTCTCGTACAGTTTCTACATAGAAACGTCAAAATCTCAAACTGAACGTAGAGTCGCGCATACACGGCGTAGTCCAGACTTCACGGTTTTCTGCATGAGCCTCCACAAGCCGCCGCTAGGGGGTCTACCCAGAAACAACTGAATTGCGCCGTCCGGGTACTTTCACTGGCGGTATTTCTGTGCGTGTGTACCCGTGTCCGCCCACTGGTGTGTACTGGCTGTGAGATTTATTGGGTTTAATTAACGATAAAAACGCCACGCTGGTACACACAATTTCACTTCGCTCTTTCACACCTTCACGCACCTAACCACAAAATCGAAATGGATGAGTCTGTCGCGTTGGGTACACAAATCCATTAGTGAACGATTCTGCCGCTAGAGGCACTGGAGTCAAACTACATGCTTTTCTACACGAAAAAATTACGAACATGTTCATAATTTTCTCATGTAGTCTGGACTACATGAGAATCTACACGAAAAACTCTGCCGTGTACACCGGCCTTAAGAGTTTATTGACTGTTCGTGATTCCGGGAGCGTCAATTACTATGGTCATTAGTCCCGTAAGTGGAGTGCAAGCTTTTTCTAGGGAGGTGGCTGTGGTCTTTCCCCACTGTGTGGCGAGATCCGGCGCCGACCTCCCGTCAGCTACTGGGGTTTTCCCCAACTACACATCTCCCACCAGTGGGGCACCGCCTTAGCCGGCGCAAGCTACAAGCTCCCGACCGGTCTCCCGGCAAGAGTGACTGTGTAGTTCATGTTCGTGTGTGTAAGGGGTGAGATTAGAACAAGTAAGAGGTAGGAAACATCACGGGCGGTCAATGGCCTGTTTGTTGGGGTACTTCTCCGGTATTCACCTAATCTTGATCGGAAAAAAACACGGAAAAATATCGATCAGAGCAGCCGACCGCTAGAATTCTCCTCCAGGCAGGTGTTGGGAAATACTTGTTTGAGGAAATCCCCGCTAGTCGAGTGTAGGTCGGCGCCGGCTCTCGCCATCCAGTGGGGGAAGATGACCGCCACCTTTTTCTATTTATTTACGTCAAAAAACAGTTAAAAACTGCGTGTGACGAGCTATGGGAAAAGTGAATTTTGTGCACGTTATCATAATTCTGTGGTCTCTATCCTAGTCGAATTTTGAATACAGAAAAGAGAGGGTTTTTTTCGAGTTTTGTTGACAAAATATTCGCTCCTATATAATAAAATATATTTTCAAAGCTAAATTAGCTATAAATTCCTGCCCTGAACCCTCATGTTCTTCATGAAAGAATAATACTTTTTGCCGCGATAATATGAAAAACGATAATTTGAACCTCCCGAGGAAAAAATGCATTACACTTACGGGACTAATAAACGTAGTAGTTGACGTGACCGGAATCGCTAGCAATCAATCTAACAATCAATCCTGTGTGTTGCTTCTCTGGGATCCTCGTAGGGGGAAGTGTAGAGTGAAGCAAGGTGTCCATGATTGGGAATTTTAATCAAGCCAATTAACGCAATTAAATAAATCCACAAGATTTAGTTATTCCGACTGACCGAATAAACGATTCATTTATTGTCAATCTCATGTGTGTCCTACTTAACTTATAACTATCCAATTTTAAGAAAATTAGATTTGTAAGCCATGGTGGTGTGGAGGTTTTCATATCATCAATACTGTAACTGGAGCATCCCAGTAATACGAGGTCTGTTAGAAAAGTATCCGACCTTTGACCGAAATAAAACTGGCATACCTGGAGCGTTGGAAACGTAATCACTAGGGGTGACTTTTGATGACCTAAAACATCGCCAGAAATGATCAATAAAATGCTTTTAATTTTTTTTAAAAAATATGCCCTAAAATAAAAAAATGCCGTATAAAATATGTTGAAAACCAGTTTGGATGAACAGCTCAAGCTGTTGGATACGTTTCTGATGTAATAGAGGCAGCTTCCATTCGTTCAAGTAAATTCAGCTTTCAAACTTTTGGTTTGGACTGTTATTAGCAGAAAATCTCTGTGTGTAGTAATTCCAAAATCGGCTGAACCGCCAATGGCACTGCCATGTGTCACACGAACCTCAAGATTACATAGTCACAATAGGTGACATTACAACTTCTCAACGAAGAAATCGAATAGGCTACCAGGTATAGGGACTCAGGAATTCTGTGGAGAACTTTGTTGCATTTCGTAAATATTATTATTTGAAGCAAGTACCATTGAAATGCTATTAAAATCGATTAAATCAGCAAAACATATATGAAAAATGACTGAAAAAGGAAAAAAAAAGACTTATAAGTCGAAAGAGACGAAAAATGCAAACAAAAAAGACATATAAAAATGGGTAATTTCCTTTTATCATAATACAAAATGAATGTCTATACTAATGAGCATTTTTCTGAAGAGAAAAGAAAATATGACATTTGATTAAAATCCGCCCCCTACTAATCGTCCTCAACGAAGTCTCCTGGGGATTCCACACCCTTCTCCCTGCGGTGCCGCCATTGCTGGAAGCGTTCTGAGAAGGTCTCTTTCGGAATGGAGTTTAGCTCGACTGTCCTTGCAGCCATACAGCTCTTGTCTGAAATAGCGTTGCTTTCAATGGTCTCTTGAGTTTGAGGAACAGCCAAAAGTCGCAGGGAGCGTTACCAGGAGATTAAGGAGCCTCTTGAACCTCAGAAGTCTGGTTTTCGCCAAAAAAGTGTTAACCAAGTGCAAGGAATGTGCTGGAGGGTTCTCGTGATGGAGGCTCCACTTTCCTGTTGACCACAACTCCGATCTCGTGCGCCGCATCGCATCACGTTGGCGACGGAGGACAGCCCTGTAGTATCTTTGGTGATTGATTGACTATGTCGTGCATACTCGTGGTGTACCACACTGCGGCATTCAAAGAAAGTAGTCACCATCACTTTGACGTTGCGACGCCCTTGGTGGGCCTTCTTTGGTTTTGGTGACGTGGAATGCTTCCCCTGTGACGACTGGTTTCCGGGTCGTACCCGTACACTCAAGACTCATCACCAGTGATCACCGTATTCACGAAGTTGAGATCACTGTTTGTGCTGTTCAGCATGTTCTGTGAGTCTTCAGCACGAAGTTGCTTTTTCTCCCCCGGCAATGAAAAACCGACGAGAGCATTTCACAGAACCTCACTCAAATGCTACTTGCCAGCAAAAGACGCAATCGACTTGCGGGAAAAAATTTACGTTTGCGCTCGAAGGTTCAAGGTCGACTCATGCAAGCGCGCTTGTTGCGAATACATCAGGGTTTTGCAAACCAAAAAAAAAAAAAAAAGATCGGCTACTTTTCTAACAGGCCTCGCACTGTTTTCCAATGTTTCCTGTGGATGTATAATAAGTGGTCCTGTCGTGTTGAAATCAGTTATTTCTTAGATGCTCTACTCTTGAAAGACCCCAGTATAAAGTTGCTTATTGCGATCATATCTAAAAATACGTAACCTTCATGTGTTAAGTCTTCTGATGCTTATGATCTCGGATAAGAAAGAAATGCATTTACTAGGAAAATCAAACAAAAATAAAAACGTTTTTTTGACTTTCAAGAGAATTCGCCATCTGTAAATATTACAAAAATAAAGCATACTGCTACTACTTACTTCGCAAAGTGTGAGGCCAAACGAGCGGTATTGCCGCCCAGTAAAAGAGAAAAGTTGCTCTATCAACTTCTGATTTCATTAGCAGTTAATGCGGCGTAAATGATACATGATATTCAAGCGCAAAATGCAGGATACTTGAACCGAACTGAGTGCGGAAGGTGAGATATTCTTACACCATCCATACTGTTGATGTTGCAATCTTGTTAGTTAACTTGGCCGCGACCATATCAAGTACTAGTTAGTCCCATTCACGTTCTATTAAGTTTTGATCAGGAATCATACCTTACATCGTTTTGTTTCGAATTCATGTCGGGCTCCTGTTTACAAGAGAGCTTTGTGCATACATTGATTATAATCCCAAAAGCATGAAACTTCTCAGTGATTACAAATTTTGTTGAAGATCGTATTCGGAGTCCGTATTGACGTGTTGATTCGGACTCCTCATTTGACGTGTGTGGCAATTAAGTGGATAAAATGAATTAACCCGATATCCAGAAAGTAATCTAAATAAATTTTAAATGTTTGATGGCACGTATTGATGTTGCTTAACCGTTCGGAAAATGTGAACAACTTGCATTACATAACTTTCTCTATACTATGCCTATTGCTCAGTATGTTCGTACATATACAAGAAAGTAAAATGTAGGAGGGCGGGAAAAAGAGCTGCAACAGATTAAAAAGGTCAAAATTTCAATTCGCCTTGCCTACGAAATTTGCCAGGCCTTACCTCTTCTACCTATTGGCCAATCATAAAATGCGACTCATCATAGGAGGTAGTATACATCGAATGCTATGTCTGTGTCCAATAAACCATATATGTACTCTCTTTGATATAATCTCTTTGATTTTCGCACATCTTTCAGTTGCTTTCAATTTTTGCAGCATTTTGGAACTTTAATGGACATAATTCCATTCATAGAATAATCGTATTGAATACCACTCGTGCTTTGGAAACTCTCAGATAAATCCCCTCCTCGCTTCGCGAGACGAAGATTAATGGACAATTTCCAAAGTCCTCGTGGTATTGCCTATGATAATGATAAACCTGAGGAGTCGCGACTGTCTAATCATGCTTTGCGAGAGAAACAATTGGATTTATTTTTCTGCCTCGCAACTATACTTGTATACCTAATTTCTCCGCGTAACTATATTTAGTCCAACAAAAGTTTCATGGATGAAAAAACTCGTTGATTTTTAAAAAAGAAATGGCAAGGTTCCTTGCTCACAGTAGAGTTCCTTAGGATTTTGACGTCATCGAACGAAACTATAAGCCTTAAAAATTAAAGTTCACTGGCGATTTGAATTCTGGTCAATGCGGACTTTGCCTTTAAACAGACACACTGTTTTAAAGAAATTTTCTGGTGTTCAAACAAGCAAAAGCTCAGAGAAATCTCGGAATGACTAATTCGCAGATCTCTTCATTACTGTTCTCTACGACCATTTAAAAATATTCGTTGTTGAGACAGCGAAATAAAACTTCAACTGATGTGCTGGGAGACCTATAATGGCTTCATGCTCAGAGCAGTGCATTCACTGCCGAAATGAATGCAATTCTCAAAGCCCTAAAATACATCGAGTCAACGAAGTTGCGGCGAGTAGTTCTCTGTTCTGATTCTTTCAGCTCTCTTCAAGCTGTCTCCTGTCCTTCGTCAGACTACCTGACGAAATCAGTTCACCTGATTCATTGTCGTCTGTCTCGCCACTATGACCTGGTTCTTAGTTGGGTTCCAGGCCATGTGGGAATCGTAGGGAATGAGCTGGCAGACCAGGCGGTGAAATAAGGTACTCGTAAGACTCGTATCGACGTTCCTGCTGTACCATTGTCCGATGATAAGGCTTTCTTGAAACGATCCTTGTTTAGAGCGTGGCAAACAGAGTTGCACAATACCACTTTTAAATTAAGTGCGATAAAGAATTCTGTAATTCCCTAGCGTTCCTCATCTCGCCCCTCTGGGTTTGAGGAAGTCATTTTAACTCGTCTTCGTAACGGACATTGCCACTTTTCGCACGGTTTCCTCCTTCGAGGAGAAACTCCTCCCATCTTTGACTCATTCGGGACCGTTCTTTCTGTGGAACACGTCTTCCTGTACTGTACGAAATTTGTTGGCAACCGACGAAGACATCGCCTGGGCAACTCGCTACGGGAGGTGCTCGGGGATGACGATTCCGCTCTCTCAAAACTTTTGTTTTCTGAAGGAAAGCGGAATATATAATCTTATTTAAGAGATAAGAACAGTGTTTTCTTTAGCCGCTTTACAGCCAATTTTGAGTTTTACGATGAATTTTACGTGTTAGATTTACATTTTCCTTTTGCCATACCTACTTGAATACTTGATGCGGAATTCATGTCTTTTTTTATGTACGTGCTTTTAATCCGCGTGTAAGTTGCATCTGCAACATTTACGGAAATTATTTTCTTTTAAATACTTCGATATGGGCGCCAATGACTTTAAATCTTAATCAATCAATTAAACCAAAGCCGGATGAGCATCCCAACAAGGGATGCAGGCCAGGCAAATACTGATGACCACCCACTCAGCAGCACCAGCCAAACAGCAGTCAGCCGCCAGGTGAGTCAACCGACTGTCTGCCAGTGGAGTGTAGCCTGCTAGTCTACTAGTTGGTCGGCTACGGGAGTTACTCGACCGGTCTGCTGAATGACGGAGTTCGAGTCTTGCGCCGTCCGAATGAGCGCTTGGTGAGCGCCGAGGCGGAGCCACGCTATTGGTCGTCTGGGAAGAGGCTGCGAGATCACCCAGAGAGAGGTGACGCGAGCCTGTCTGAGCCCGCGGGTCTTTGGGTGACCCGGGACTCGGACCGAGACGGGGAGCGCCCGGCGAGCGTCGACGACTGTGTGCAAGGGGGAAGACCACATCGGGGGCGGCCCAACGCTGGACGCGCCACGCCGCTAAGCAGGAGGAGAATTACAGTTCTCGGAAGCAGTTTTCTTGGGTTGAGAATTCCACGAATGTACTATGTCAGTTTTAATAAATGTATGTAAATAGAAACAAACTTTCTTATTCCCAAGACATAACAGCCTTTGATCCTCTGATGAAACACCAACGTAACTCATATACGCCACCTGCATCTATTATGTACATTATTCATATAAATAAACCATAATAACAAAAATAAGAGAATAATTACAAAAAGTACTAATTCAACACAAAATTTGGAAATATATTAATATCTCCTAAACCATACGTCATAGCAGATTTTGATAGCAAGGCGGTATTGCTCATGTAAAAATACTACAGGTTCATACTAAAGTGTGTATGTGGCAAAACCTATGTTGACCAGTTGATTACTATAAGAGTGATTCCATTTTAACTGGTCCAGAATTAAATAAATTGGACTCATTTTAGAAAAAAATGCATACTTGTATGCAAATTCCCTCATGTTTTGATTGTTCCATGTAAAACCGTGTTTTAAAAATAATTATTAAACGGGCTTGCAAATAGTCATCACAGTCTACTTCATCGATTTAAAACATCGAAAAATGTGAAAGAAAGCTTTATTATTTAAGAACTGCCAAACCCATTTACAAAAACGCAACTAACGATCAGCACAACTGTCAATTAACAACTATCAGTGATTTTCAGAACAATATTTCCACTTTTATAACTTCGCATTGCGGCTTCCCAGAGTGGACGTGAGAATGGGCTGTGAGAACCTTATTTCTCGTAATGAGCACTTTACAGCAACTCGTTTGTTCCATATGCGACTATGCGTGGCGCAGGTGCGGTAGATTGTCGCTAGGAAGTGGCGATGACGTCAGTCATTACTTGCACAGAGTCGCCTTATTTTAAGCTTGGCTGCGCCATAGTCGTTTAAAGAAGAAATTTATACTCTTGGTATAGTTTTATACAAGCTTGAGAAATCTTTCAGGGTGTTGCAGAAGTGTTCGTTATATAATCTGTTTGTCCAATGTCCGTCTAGCTATATTAAAATATTTTCCACGCATAGTTCCGAGCAAAACTACTGTTGAGGGATACGTTGGAGGACAATTTACAAAGTGGGAAATGTTTGTACTTATCCAGCAACTAACAATAGAGTTATATAAATACAGGTACTTTCGTTAAAACGCACGCATTGTATACTTTTAAACGCCAATACCTTTTGTTATTTTTTTTTTACATAATAAGACGTCAATAGAACCGGAAAATGTTTACGACAAAATAAAATACAACAAATGAAGTACTTTAAATGCGCTATTAGGAAATGGATCGACTAAAAATGAATCGGTTATTTATGAAAGGGCATAGGTCATTTTTTTGCCAAAATGAGATACCGGTGGGATAGGTTTCTGTGGGTGTTAATACGCATTTTAATTGTGTTAGATCACCAGTCAGGGATCATAAAACTATGAAATGAACACCCATTCTTACAGTTTATTTATGGAAGGTCCCTTGTCAAATGACTTAGGTCATTTCATAAATTAAGAGTTTATCGTAGTTCATGAGTTATGGTCATCAGTATTGAATGACAACACCTGTGATCATTTAATTTTAAATGCCAACGACATTTCACCACTAAACCAATATCAGTATTGAGTTTAGTAACTACTTCTTAGTATTTTGTTTCTACACTCGAATGTCACTAATTTGTAATAATGAGACGTTGCTAGATGAGTAGTATTAATTTATTTCAAAAAGCTTTTCCGGGCGCGTAGCAACCAATGTCAGTCATCTTACTTCAAGCAATAGTAGCAGGAGAACTCAGTAGATTGGCATCGTTTGTTTTTGATTTACAAGCAGTTCTGACTACAAAAACAGCCTTGCTCTTAGAAGTCTTTAACGTCATGGAGCCTTCTGTTAAAAGATTGTAAGAAAATAAAAAGGGAAGTATGAAATACAAAAAATTATAAAATAGAGAAGATTAAAAGATCTTATCTTCGTGGTGAAGAATATGTAAATTACCTGCAATAAATGCCAACTATGAATCCTTGAAATGTTTTGTTGTGCTAGAATCCGAAGAAACTTTACTGTTCACATAATAAACTCGGATGATGCACTGGATTTCAAATCCTGGTGGCCTAAATTGTACAAAAAAACGTTTATGTCTGTCGAGAGAAAATAAGTCTGTTACACGATCTCAAAAGCATGAATTTTCAATTTCAAGCTATATGGAATTCAAGTGTGATTCTTCCCTTAAGGGAATTGTTGTTGCATGCCAGTTTATTGGAGGTTTCAATAATACATTCATCTTACACCACAAGTCCCAACAGAATACCATGTGCTAATTTCCAACTCAAAAGGCTTATCAATCCCTCTAATGTAACAATTCATGAAGAAAAACTCAAGGATATTTCAAAAGCAATGAAGTATATTCCTGAAGAGAACCAAGAGTTTTATAAAGGGATCTTAAAGTGGCCAACAGCTTCAAAACTTTCTCACCAAGAAGATACTCGTAGTATGTTTTTATGAAGAAATAGAAAAACTGTACATGACTCTGAGAACGAGTAAAAGAAAGTAAATAGCAAAGTATAATAAATATAATTGTTTTTATTCATAAAAGGGCGAAATTCGGCAATTTAAACAAATGTTTTTATTTTTTCTGAGGAAAGAAAATAACATAAAATTAAAATTTGCACAACAAATTATGTAAAGACATACATAGAACAAGCCTACAATTTTTAAAATTGAATAAAACATGCAGGTTATGAAATAAAATGTTTTTCTCTATTTCCGAAAACTTAGACTTTGTTACTTAAGCCCTTTCAAAAACCGTTTCAAATGTTATAAATATGCACTAAAATTAAATGGCCGTATTATCTACAACTTTCGTCGACAATTGGTGCAATTTTTATGTTAAAAAATTAAAGTAGTTTCTTTATACTAATATCGATAAAAAATTAATATATCATCTCTAGGATCGTTATGAAGTAAAAAACCAAATCTGCTGTATTCCATGACCATCCAGAATGTCATAACGCCAAAAATTACATTTCGAGGATGTTAGCCGATGTGCCTCATATAATTTATTTCTACTAGTAGTACTGATTCTCAAGGAGAATATAATTATGCCTTTAAAAAAGGTGATACGTAACAGTGAATGTGAGTGACTGATGGCAATTATAAATTCACGGGAACGTTCCAAAATTGAAATTTTTATATCAATGAAGCAAAATTAGGTTTATAACGATTATTTTACTTATTTGAGCATTATACTATTTATTTATTGTATTTGCTTGCATCTTAACTTTAAAAAATCGAATTCATAAAAATGTTGGGTTATGTTAATATTACAGCAGGCCATAAAGTATTCAAAAGGCCCGAGGGCCTAAGGAATCAGAACGGCCCGCAAGGGTATTAATTTAATACTATTAAACACACCATTACATGTTTTGTTTCAGGTCCGTAAACATACAGCAAAGAACTAGTAAACCATAAAAAACTAAATTTTGTAATTAAAAATATCATGAGTTGTAAAATTCGCTATGGATTTCATTTCACTAAAATTCGATTATTTTGTTGACGGAATTTAAAGTTAGTTCACTTCAAAACGAAGAAAAGTCTCCTTTTGTTAGAAGTACATCATACCGGAGATAATTCAATTTTTACCTAAACTGTAATAAAAAAGCATCTTCGCATCTTTCGCATCGCGCAGTGCATCAACTGATGTCACTGCAGTCCCTCTGACCGGGAGATCCTAGGTTCGAATCCCGACAACAGCAGGATTTTCGACACTAGCTTGTCAGCTAGGTCGAATTCAGTCGCTGTCTGGAGGAGAATTCTAAGGGCCAGCTGCTCTGGTCGGTAGTTCCTCCGATCAACACCAGGTGATTGCCGGCGCAGTACCCTAACAAACGGGCCACGGACCGCGCGCGATCTTTCCTTCCTCTTCTCTGTCCTATCCTCGCCCCTTACACGCACTACACTACCACACATGCCGGGAGACCGGTCGGGAGCCTAGAGCTTATCCCGGCTGGGGCGGTGCCCCGCTGGTGGGAGGTACCAGGTTGAGGGGAAAACCGCGCTAGTCGACGGTACGTCGGCGCCGGATCTCGCCATCCAGCGGGGAAAAGATAACCGCAACATCCCGAGGAAAAAACACGCACTGCACTGCCCGTAGTAGCACGCGTGCCGCTATGCGGACAAGTGGCTCGTGCAGGTGCGGCTTGACGTGCCTGGCGTAGAGAGTGTGATTGTATGTGTAATAAGGGGTGGCGTTAGGACAAGGAAGAGGAAGGAAAGATCGCGCGCGGTCCGTGGCCCTTTTGTTAGGATTCTGCTCCGGAATTCACGTTGGTTCGATCGAAGAAATCACGGAAAATTACCGATTAGAGCAGCCGGCTGCTATAATTCTCTACCCAGTGATTGAATTCGACTTAGCTATTTAGATAGTATCGAAAATCCTCCACTGTCGGGACTCGAACCCTAGGACCTCCCAGTCAGAGGCGCTGCAAAGTCAGTGGCAATGCTGCGAGCTAAACAACTCAGCCGGTAATGCAGCGGCCATGAGCTTTATCCCGTTATCTATGCTGAAGTAACTTAATACGCACAACGAAGTAGTAGTGCTTCATTAAAAGTCGTTAAATTGTTGTCGGCACCTCCACATGGTAATCTTCGCTCTCCGTAACAGACTGGAAACATTTGCGTCAACTAAAGACAAGGCTAGTTAGCGTCTTCGCCAATTAAAATATCCGCGCGTTCATCAGGGAGGAGTGAGCGGACGTTTCATTACATATTCGCTCTTGATGTTCCTACATGCGAAACAAAGACATATAAAAACTTCATTAAGACTTTTTTCGCTAAATATTTCTTCATAAATCTTACTAAATCCACAAAATTTCTCTCTAATGTACTCTTACAATTTCGCTCAATATCTCGTCCATAAAATCAATGTGAAACATTTGCACACAAAACACCCACTCACACAAATAAGTAACCTGTTGAACTAATGTGGATTCAAAATGGAGTAAAATTTTCGAGACTGAATGTTTGCGCCGTTCTGTGGAACATAATGAGTTAATGTCATCTTTATTCTTAATTATAGAAAACAGGTTGAATTAAACATCCTGGACGATTGTGTTAAATAGATTTAAATTATCATACCTACTTTCAAACACGTTTTTTTTCAATTGTACAATCAAACTAAGAAAAAGTTACATTGTAAAGTGAAGCGGAAACAAATAAATCTCATTACACATCATACAACAGTGTAAGAGGTATAAGGATGATCTTTAATAAGAAGTCAAAATGTAGAGAAGTCAAGATCAATTTAGAGCTCTTTTCCGGAACACACTATTCAAATATGCCTTACATGTTCTGGCAACTCAGCAATTACATGCGAAGCTTCTAGTTATCATTTTCTCTCGGGAACATTTAGATGATAAGTTATTAGAAGAAAATTAGCTTCCATCATCCTTCAGAGAAAAACAAATATTTGGGTTGGACGTTTTGCACAACCTTGACATCCATTACAAAGACTTACAGCAAAAAGAGGACAGTTAAGTCACACGAACGGTAATTAACACGTCGAACGCAATTATAAGTATGAGGAGAAGAACGGCAGTGAAGAGGAACGTATTCAATACGCCTCAAGGCAATGCGTATTATTGAGTAACATTTTGAAGTGGCAGTCGCAACATATTTAAATCGAGTTTAATTAAACATTAAAGTGAGTTTAATTAAACAGTTCGGCGCCCTTGTACAAGGTGACCTGGTGTCAAGTAGTAATTTTAACACGTTTTCGAATCGGTTTTTGGCACTTTCCTTCTTGTTGTCTCCTGCAAGGAAAACATTGCCTAATTGCGATGTAAATTACATCCTAAAATTTGAGAGAACATACCGTCTTTCAATCCAGAACACGATTCGTACACAGCTACTTTTATACATTTTAAAATTTTACTCTTAAAATATATTATTACGTGTGTGAATTTTATTGTATTATCTTTATTCATTTTATTGAATTCAAAAATATATTCTAATTGACTCTCTTTATTTTTTTAATAATTCGTCATGGCTGCCGATTTTGACTCACCCTTCAAAAACCAAATCAACTAATCGAAGGAGCAGACACTAATGTCACAGAATGGAACTGAATGTGTGGACTACTAATGTCACTGTTAGTGTCGTTTGAAAATCAAATGGTATCAACATTTTCAATCATTTACACCTTTTCTACTCCCTTTCTTTAAAAGGGTGTGGCCTCTACGTACAGACAATTAGTAAATAATAATAGTAATAATAATAATAATAATAATAATAAAAATAATGAATAATCAATAACACTGGCCTGCGATGGTTTCATTGCCGCCATTTTGTATTGGCTTTTATGATTGCTTTTGCACTCTGAATCAGGATCAGACCTTATTTTCCCCCCATCTCGTCACGTTTTGTTTTAAATTTTATATTGCGTTTTTATTTAATTCTTCTTACATTCTACTTGATGCACTTCTTACATTGCACTTTTTACGAGTTGCTTAATTCAGATTTATGAATTAACTTATTAATTCAATGTCCTGCAGCCATGTGACAACCCACTATAAACCGCTTGAGTCTAGAGCCGGCAACACGATACATTGATGCAAGTTTTGCTGAGTGGCGAAATTTTGTTGTGGTTTGTCCGCTAGTCTGAGTTGCTCTTCGCTTACTAGTGCAAGAGAATTTTTGTCTTCATTAGTGTTCTATGGAAATTTTTATTGAAAATTTATTTTATTATTATATCTATTTTTATTGAAATTGTATCAACGTCCTACATCGTGGCTACAAGTCCAGATTCATTCTGCTATGTGTGTGGACGTTTCGTGGGATAAGACTGTAGTGCAAAATAATAGTTTCGTGAGAAAGGGCTACTATGACTATTTCGACATCAAACTAAGAGACCATTATGTGCCATGGGCCCAACATAAAACCTATAGGGCCGTTACGGCAGTGGATGAACGGTGAGTGAACAGCGTTGCCATTCGGAATTTTAATGGTGTGGTGACCTACAGACCACAGTACTGACTGCTACTTCTGTTCTGTGATTGTGAAGGGATTTAACAGCAATCCCGAAAGTATTATTGTGTATCCAAACAATATTCCATTTGCTTTTTCACCGGTTCCTCTTGGTTCTGATGTACCAGTCCCACATCATCCGGAAAATTTACAAGGTCTGCCTCTCATCTGAATCTGAATGTGACGAAGAAATAGCCGAGCTTATTTCTGACTGTGATTTCTCTATTGAAGATATTGAAAAGGAACCTAAACGTTTCAAATACTGTGCATTAAATGATTTTGTACAAGGCCTTGGCCCTACAAAGAAATCTTTCGAGGTACTCGGTCCAGAGTTCGTGAATAGAACATGTTGGCACCAGGGACGACGTAACCTTGGTACAGATATCGCGAACAAGAATTGACACCCATCTTTCCTAAAGGGGTAGCATGAAAGTTAAATGTTACATTCACATCTGGGCTATTTCCCTGAGAATCTAGGAATGCTGAGTGAAGATCAAGGAGAAAGATTGTAAGAAAGGAATTGGAAAGCAAATATTAAGGGAAATGAACGAAAACATGCTTGCAGATTACTGTTGGTTACTAAAGAGGGAAGATCCAACTATTTCTCACATGAAAAAAGACAGAGAAATTTCTTAAAGTAAGTTAAGACTTTATAAAATTGAAACGGTGGTTTTTTCGCAATACATTATGAAAGATTTGGTCCATTTGATGGTGTTTTTCTTCAAATCTGTATACGCAATTCAATACTTTCTACGATATGTTCATAACTATGTAATATAGTAACGTTTAGACGAGTTAAATAATAAGAAAGAAACATTCCTTACATATGATAATAAATTAATTGTAATCTTGACTGTTCGCGTGTCTCATATTTCCTGTATTTTGATTTTGATTTTGCAAAAAAACTCATATGATAGAGAAAAACTGACTTCAGTTCCGTAATCAGCATGTCAGAAATATTAAAGATCACTACTGAAAAATTATGCAATGATCGGTATGTTTAAAATCGCAGGACAGTGTAATTAATCATCAATGATACATAATAAAATAATAATGAACAATAATGGTATTCATGTCATGAATTAAATTATTACATTGTTATAATATAATTCCGCTTACGAGAGACAACATGAACTGTTTGGAGACCCAATCTATTCGTTAGAGTGTTTCCCTATCCCTTTTAAGATTTTGCCGCTTAAGATTGATTCCAAACGATTTTCCTCCCACGAGTCTGAAGTCTACCACATTTTACGCATCTACCACTTTCCCTCACGGCGAGCGGTGTGACTTGTTGGTTTTACTCTCAAGCACCCTTGACAAACCCTTGTTGCCTCAGACGGGATTCCCATTCGTGGAAATATCCTCCCAGAAATTACCAAGCTCAACTGTGAAAACGTGAAAACGTCTGTTGCCTATTTCCTTGTGCATTGTATTGCGGAATCGTCATTGCGTACTGTCTCCACGGGGAACCCATCGATACATAGTATTCATTGTGTATAGTCGAATGGGATCAGTGTGGAGCTCTCCGTTCCGTCCTCTTGTTTATGTTATCCAATTAAACACACACATTTATATGGTCTACACCAGGGCCGCTCAACCATTTGCTCCGAGGAGGAGCCTCCGGTTGCTCTTTTCTCTTTCGCCGCAGAAAGAGCAAATGACGTCATCAAATATCGATCTGCGGCATGTGGCACAGTGCGTCGCGTCGTATTTCTACGGGGTATTTTCTGTTGTTCGGAATGAAAAAAATCTCACAGCTCTGGGAAAGGATATTATGATAGAAAAAGCAGTAAGATACTTTTGTAACATTAATTGGAACAGTTTCTGTGTCATTAAAACACAGTGAACAAAGTGTCATTAAAAAAATGACAATTTGCAATGCAGCATGGAAAGAAAAGTATCATTTTGCAGATTGGGCCGGCAATGCCAATTGTTTAGTAGCAAAAAAGTGCTCAATAACATAAATAAATTTAATAGCGGTGACATTACACAGTTTATCATGCTGTGAGTATGAAAAGTATTATAAAGGTTGCACAAAAATGTGATTGAATAAACTAGTAATAAAAATACTAAAAGTAAAGGAAATTAAAATTAAAAAATGAAGTTGATTGCAAAATCAAATTTTTAAGTGTTTTTTCAAAATCAAATCACCTTTTAAGTGTTTTTTATCGCAATATACTGTCTTATATTAGGAAGAGATGACATGGTGCTATTGAGCCGTAACATGCATTTCAGATTGTGATCTGTAATTGTACTTCTCATTCGAGATTTACAAATTTTAAAGCAGCAAAAAATTGCTCACAGTTGTATGTTGATCCAAACGTACTTATCAATCGAGCAGCATTAAGATGCAGTTTTGGAAAACGGTTTTGTGGGAAGTTCTTTTCCTAAACGCTCACGTTGAAGTATCGATATGCAATAAAATTAAACTCTTTTGTATTGCGTTATTTTACTGTCAAAACAACATAAGAACATCAAAAGACATCCAAAACTTACTTCTAGTGAAGCATTGTTTTTCAGAACATTGAAAACTTCCTTTTGTTCTTCTTCAGCGTACTTGTCATTTTCATCAGCATGATTAAATGTATAATGTCTTTGCAAATTAAACTACTTCACGTGATTGAACCTTTTATGTAAACTAAACATTTGGCATAGCAGCCGTAGTCGGCGAAAAGATACTTTTCTTCCCATATTGCATTGAAAATTGTCGGTGTAGATGCTCTGGTCTGTGAAGTGCTCGCGTCGACTTCCATGTTTCCGCGACTGCGAGTTACCGGAACACTGTGACAGTGGTTATCGCAAGGCGCGCAACGCTCGGGCTCCGGTGTCCCGCTCTCGGCTGACAACGCGGCTCCGCGCTGCCGATTTGCTCTGCTTGAGCGGCCCTGGTCTACACAATCAGACACTTCGCGAGTACTTACAACATGTCTCGGTTGGGGCGATGCCTCGAGGCACACACCACCGCCTTGAGATATAATGAAGACATTTACTACACTAACAGGACTAATGACCATACTAGTTGTCGTGCTCGAAATCATCAAACAGCTCTCAACGAGTGTTTTTAATCATTTCGCTTCCGTTGTATGTAACTTATACGAAAAATGCTTGCAGACGAATATCTAATGCATTTGGTCTGTAGAGTAAGTCGCTCGTGGGGCACAAAATTTCCTTCGGCCAAACGCGGATCAAATCGTTTCCTCATGTCGTAAGAAAATTTTGAGTACGGCTCTGAATCAATAGAAATTGATTTACTTCTTTCATTCAAGCAAAGGAACCGCGACGAAGAGGACCACGCCTGTGCTGCGCTCTAGCAGCCGTGAAGGCAACCACTTCGCCTTCGTGCTCTATTCGTCCGCTTGGTGCGCATTCTACAGAATATATGAACAAACAGACCCGACTCCTTGGAGGATAGAAGGTGCTCCTGCGTCCCACATGTGTCCAAAAGATATTTTAATAGTAGTGTTGCAAAATGGCTCAGACTTTTCCGTATCAGTTTTCTATTTCCTTTGGTCTCGGCTAGCAATTCGGACTTGACACATACACTTTGCCAGCTGCCATTTATCGCAGTCCAAATTACTTTTTTTTATACATTTTCTTAATTTTTCGGTTTCTTAGTAGTAGAACGGAAATATTAATTTAAGAATATTAAAATACCGTAACACCTCGTCCTAAATGGCAATTTTCTTTGAAACATTTAGAGCCGTTTTAAGAGAATGGCGTTTCATCGCTACTGTCATTGCGAAATTTGAAGCTCTTTTTCACAAGAATCTTTTGTGTTTTCGAGGACTTTTTCTTAATTTTGCAACTGGTTTTTCAATTTTTTCGTTATCACGTCCCAGCAATGAATTTCTTTCTGCCGAAAATTCGTCGTTTTTTCGCGCAGCATTACACAACTTTCCCTGTACTATGCATATTACTTCGTATACACGTGCGATTCGTTTCAGATTTGTGACTACCTGGTGTCCAAATTTCATTATTAAATGGTCGTCTGATGAATGTTTTCTCGGCAATTGAATTTCCCATGAGCGCTTCTACTTTATACACGTCAACTTTGTTTTCCTTTGCTGTTTTAGTTTCTTGTTTAGGCTCTACATTAGCTTCGACGTTATTTTTTAAGGGACATACTATTACTTCAACATAAATTAGTAATTACATTATTACATGATAGGAGCTCAATAATCAATTCTGAAACTAAGCCAACAGTGTTGACAAGGGGTTTAATTTCTACTTACTATTTACTACTTACTAATTACTTACGTACTATTTTCTCACTGCGAAAAAGACCTTTCTTCGATCGTTTAGATTCTTTCAGCGTGATTTCTCAGTGATGACACGCGTGACCATATTTTCAGGGCGTGTTCCAAACAAAGATTCACTACTTTTATTATTTTGTACTGTCTTCCAGTTTGTATCTGTTACATTATGATCTCCCAAGTAAAATAAATACATGTGAAATGTACATAAAGTGTCTAGATAGTAATATTACTATGGTCTCAGAATGTTTGTTAAGGAGACACGGTGAAAAAGGGTGTGTATACAAATTGATATGTCTGTTGAATAGTGAAGAAAAAATATTCAGAAAACTCACGTTGATGCTGCCTATTCTGTTAAGTAGGTTAACGATATATCGGAGAAGGTTTTAGAACGTTCATTTCCATTAGATCAAGATGTTCAAACTTCAAGATTCGAATTTCAAAAACAAATAGTATGGAGGCGGAAACTCCGATGGTCAAAATTGTGTGTTCTGGTTTATTCTGAACTATCGAAATATGTAATATCGAATGGTATATCTGAAATATTCTTTAAGATGAGAATATAAGCAATTAATTGAAAGACCTGCCAAGAATTGCAAGGACGTCTTGGGGTGGGAGGGCGCTTAGCGGCCATAAAAAGGAAAATGAATATCAAAGTCAAGGCGATTAGCTCGGGCTCTTGCAACAACCGAGACCATCAAGTCCCCGCGGCAGCGCCTGGGAGGAGTCATTTGTACTACTCGGACGTCGGAGGTGTTGCATCGGCAGGCGCAACAACTCGTGCTTCAAAAATAGAAAAAAATACTTTACTCAGCATTTATTTGAAACTGCAGAGTAATTGATGACAGATGAAACCTCCTGGGTGATGCGTTAGTTCCGAAGTTACTATAAACAATGCGTGTTTCCCAAGGAAAACGAAAACCCGGTTTTAAGAGTTCAGACGCGTCATTGCCAGCTATGTACAATGCAAACGGATATTTGAGCGTGTTTAGAGTTAGGTTTGAGTTAGGTTTGCACGTCTACGAGCATGTTCTACTCGCCCGTTTCAATTGTTCAATTCAATATTATGCATTGAATGCCCTGCCGCAGAGCGTACTTGGGCTAAGGAGTTATACTTTGCAGAATGTTTTGCTAAAATGGATGAGCACCTTTTTGAAGGGCTTCACCAACAAATAGCGCCTAATCATACTCATGGTATGTGTAAAAGGAATTGTATTCTACTCGCTAGATTAAAAATTATTAGGCGGTGAGTGCTTTTCGCAGTGTGTACTGAAGTGGTTAGACTGTATTGTTGGAACATTTTTTCTAATGTAGCCAGGCATTACATTCAAAGGCTATATCAACAAATAGTATGTAATCAAATGCAAAATATGTTGAAAGGAAACTGTGTTCTGCTCGCTAGGTTAAAAGGGATTACGATTTTAATACCCTGCCACAAAGAGTACCTGATCGTTTGAGTTTTATTTTTGGGACAGTTTTTGCTCAAGTTAAGAGCACACTTTATTCAAGGGATATCACAACAAATAGTACATTATCATATACATAATGTGTTCAAAAAAAATTGTGTGAATGATCGTCGCTGTGGCTTCCTCGTACATCGCAGTGCAAGAAAGATGTCTGAGCATTTTATTCAAACAAAGTTCGTGATTTTGTCTTTAAATAAAAGATAATAGACCCCCCAGAAGTGTTATATATGTCTAGTATTAACCAAATTTGTGGTATTAATGCTAAAAGTTAATAATATCGTAAAATTATTAGAATAAATGATTACCATTTCTTCCATTCGTCATTTGGTTTTCGCAAGAATGCGTCTGTATGAGGTTATCGAAGCGAACTTAGCGATTCAAAGAGATTTTTTTAAACGCAAAGATTAAAGAGTGTATATAAACGCAAGTCTAGCAATCCATTGAAACACCTGTATCTTTTTACAAAGAAGCTACAACAGCACAAAATCTCTCGCATTATTTCCAATCTTTTGCAATCTTCGGAAATTCAGAAAGTTCAACGACAATTAGACCTGCACCATTTTTCAAGAATTGCTACCCTTAGAAAAAATTGAAAAAAAATTGGAGCACTTATTGAGAAAATGTTTTTATACACTGCATTAATTCCAAGCAGAAATTGTGCAAAACGTCTAGCTCTTTCAAAAAATGTACACAACCATTTTAAGGACCTATTTATTTAAGACAAAAATGTTTATCTTCAAATTTGTAATTTCGTAACATGGAAACATTTTGCAACTTTCGAAAATGCAGTTTGCTGGAAAAGGGAGTAGCGCCAATTATTTATCGTCTGTTGAGCCATACGAGGAGAACATTAATAGAAAACTAGGTGCTACAGAATGGCACAGACTTTCCCGTATTATTTTTCTATTTCCTTTTTTCCTCACTAGCTATTCGGAATTACTATATACTCTTTCATGCCAGCTTCCATCTATCAACCCCAAAAGTACATTTTTTTGTCATTTTCTTAATTTTTCGGTTTCTTATTGGTAGAAAGAAAATATTAATTTTAGAATATTAAAGAACACAAAAATCTAGACATAAATGGCAATTTTCTTTTAAAAATTATGTGCCGTTTAAGAGAAAATGGCGTTTTAGCGCTATTAAAAATGCGAAATTTTGCGCTCATTTTCACAGAAAATGTTTGAATTTTCAAAATACTTTATTTGAAGTTATTTGAAGCACTTACATTCACAAATATAATAATGTTTGCAAATTGCTGGTAAAGTGAATGAATATTAAAGATGTGAAAGATCTTTTAAAAAAATTACATATGTGTAATTTTTGAAAAAAACAAAAATAATAACTCAAAATAAACTTTACGTCATATTAAAGAGTGCCATTTGCACCATCCGATCGAAAAGTTTGAAGATTTCTTTTTAGCCATTTATAAGAAAATGGCGTTTGAGCGTTTCTGCAAATGCGGAATTTTGAGCTAGTTTTCACATTATTTAATGCACATGTACTCATAAATACAATAATATGAACAATTCGCCGCTAGTGTAAATATTAATGACGTGAGAGACAAGTAAAAAATACATTTTTGAAATTTTTAAAAAAACAAAACAATATAGCAATATGGCGTTTATGTCATCGCATAGGGTACATTTAGCACTATCCCTACCAAAAGTTTAAAGAAAAAATTTGGAGCCGTTTTTGAGAAAATCTAGTTTTTTGTAATTTTTTAAAATCGCAAATATTGCGCGAAAACTACTAAAATTTTCAAAACAATGTACATGACCTTTAACAAAGAACCCACTTAGGAGAACACATTTTATTTGAAGGAAAAATCTCCATCTTCAATTTTGTAGTTGGAGAAAGACGCCGAAAAAAATTCATACTTTCACAATTTTCGAAAATTCAGAGTTATTCGTGAAAATCGGACCTATGCCATGTTAATAAGTGTATTTTAATCTATTCATACAAGAAATTTAAAGGAAGAAATTGGAGCCGTCTTTGAGAAAATTTTGAAAATGTCCGGGGTGCTTCATGTAAAGTACCCCCAAATTTTACAGAATCTTTTTCAAAATCTCAAAGCTTCGACTAGAATCAGATCGGCCGGGGAATATATATTTTGGAAGAAATCGTACGTATGGTTTAGGCGCTAGCAGTGTTCACAGACAGACGGACGGACGGACGGACGTTTTCGTTTCAATTGGTTTTTCGGAATCAAGGTCCCACAAAACAGGGTTTCTGGCCACACCACGTGTTAGGGGAATTTTTTTCTTAATTTAGCAACTGGTTTTATCCACTTTTTCGTTATCACGGCCCCGCAATTAATTTTTTTCAGCCGAAAATGGGCCATTTTTTCGCGCAGCATTACGTAACTTTCCCTATACTTCGTATATCACTCCGTGTATACGTACGTATACGGGAATGTAAAAAGTAAGCCTCTGTTTCCATTCTCTAACGGCATTGTCCAAACAGAGATTAAATAAGGTGGATGCAAACTATACCCTTGTCTAACACCTTTGTTGATTGTCTCTTATAGGATCTCTCCGTTATCTTTCTTTATGTTAATTTGTGTACCATTATATGTTCTTAATAACTTCAATGATGTGTTGGAGAATTATGCTTCTGTCTGTTATATTCCAGAGCTTTTTCTTTAAAACATTATCGAATACCTTGCTGTAATTTACAAACACTAAAAGTATTGGAAGTTTTCATTCCTCCCTCTTTTCTATTATTTGCTTTACAAAGAACGCATTACCTGTACATGATATTCCTTTGCGAAAACCGGTTTGCTCTTCTAGAAGTATGCAATCTATTATTCTTCTTAATCGTTCAGCAATTATTTTCGTGTACATCTTTTAGGAATAATTTAGCATGCGTGTTCCCCTGTAGTTAGAACATACTGTTCGTAAGCCTCTCTTGAATTTTGGGCCTCTCAGGGCTTTCAAGAATTTTTCGTTGTTGCCAGTCCGTTTGTGCTCAACACTCTTGTGCGAAATAATCGCAAGGGTTCAGATAGTTACAGCTAAAGATATTTGTTTATGTGTAGCTTTTTATTAAGCTTGTAAAGTGCCCAAACAATGTCCTTTAAATGCATCTTTAAAAATTCTTGTACAAATTATGTAGTATAGAGGATGATGCAAAAACCCCTTTTATAAACTTGGGATATGGGTTCCTTACACACATAGAAGACAAAAAGTTAATATGAACATGTGTCCTTCAATCCTTTCTTTCTTCGTTATTAATTTATTAATGAATAATCGTAGCAACTCGTACACACTAAAATTCAAGCGTTCGAAATATCCTCCTGTTGTTTCTAGACACGCATGCACTCGTCGAATCATGGACTGTCGCACCGTTTCAAATTCTCCCGGATGGCGTGAATGAGATCGAGGCTTCCATGTCACGTAGATGAAGAGTTTCTTCATCCGGAGGGTCTTCTGCATAAACCAATTGTTTAAAGTGTCCCCAACGATAAAAATCCAAAGGATTGAGGACTGAAGAACGAACGGCCCATGGATCTGGTTCTCCTCTCCGCAACCGTCATGGTACTAGCCAGTGCGTCTTGAACACATAGATTAAAATGTCGGCCGCACGGCCGATATCGCTAAAGCAGTAGTGCCGTTGGTCTTGGGCCGCGGGGTCGCGGGTTGGAGTCTCGCCTCGGGCGTGGTTGTATGTGTTCGTCCTTTGACCCCCTATCATCACCATATCGTTTCATCCTCATAAAATAACATTACATCCAATAGTGATCGCTAATGACCTAGTAGTTGATGTGACCTGAAGTAACAAAAAGAAAGAGACAAAAATATACTGGAGTCCCATCGTCCATAAACTACCGATCAGAGCAGGCAGTTGCTATAACTCTTCTTCGGAATGAATTCCAACTGAATTCCATTAATCTATTTAGCTTGGATCGAAAATCCACTATCGAAACTCGAACACTAAGATCTCGCGATTAGTGGCACTGCAAAGAACAAGTCTGCAGCTAATTTTCGTTCGGCTCGACTGTTCCACGGCAGTGACATTTAAATGGGCGCCCGATCTCCTATGCTAATGTGGTTATATCACCACCACTTCCGGCTATATAACATTCTCTGCACTTATGTGATTAATGACCATAGCATCTGGCGCGCCAGGAAATAGCAATCAACCAACCAACCCTCCACATCCTTTCCTGCGACGCATCCCAGCCAGCCAGCGCACAACGCGGGGCGGAGCGGGGCGCAGCGGGGCGGAGCGGGGCGGAGCGGGGCGGAGCGGGGCGGAGCGGGGCGAAGCGGGGCGCAGCGGGGCGGAGCGGGGCGCAGCGGGGCGGAGCAGGGCGGAGCGGGGCGGAGCGGAGCGCAGCGGGGCGGAGCGGGGCGCAGCGGGGCGCAGCGGGGCGGAGCGGGGCGCAGCGGGGCGGAGCGGGGCGAAGCGGGGCGCAGCGGGGCGGAGCGGGGCGGAGCGGGGCGCAGCGGGGCGGAGCAGGGCGGAGCGGGGCGGAGCGGGGCGCAGCGGGGCGGAGCGGGGCGCAGCGGGGCGGAGCGGGGCGGAGCGGGGCGGAGCGAGGCGGAGCGGGGCGGAGCGGGGCGCAGCGGGGCGCAGCGGGGCGGAGCGGGGCGCATCGGGGCGGAGCGGGGCGGAGCGGGGCGGAGCGGGGCGGAGCGGGGCGGAGCGGGGCGGAGCGGGGCGGAGCGGGGCGGAGCGGGGCGGAGCGGGGCGGAGCGGGGCGGAGCGGAGCGGGGCGGAGCGGGGCGGAGCGGGGCGGAGCGGGGCGGAGCGGGGCGGAGCGGGGCGGAGCGGGGCGGAGCGGGGCGGAGCGGGGCGGAGCGGGGCGGAGCGGGGCGGAGCGGGGCGGAGCGGGGCGGAGCGGGGCGGAGCGGGGCGGAGCGGGGCGGAGCGGGGCGGAGCGGGGCGGAGCGGGGCGGAGCGGGGCGGAGCGGGGCGGAGCGGGGCGGAGCGGGGCGGAGCGGGGCGGAGCGGGGCGGAGCGGGGCGGAGCGGGGCGGAGCGGGGCGGAGCGGGGCGGAGCGGGGCGGAGCGGGGCGGAGCGGGGCGGAGCGGGGCGGAGCGGGGCGGAGCGGGGCGGAGCGGGGCGGAGCGGGGCGGAGCGGGGCGGAGCGGGGCGGAGCGGGGCGGAGCGGGGCGGAGCGGGGCGGAGCGGGGCGGAGCGGGGCGGAGCGGGGCGGAGCGGGGCGGAGCGGGGCGGAGCGGGGCGGAGCGGGGCGGAGCGGGGCGGAGCGGGGCGGAGCGGGGCGGAGCGGGGCGGAGCGGGGCGGAGCGGGGCGGAGCGGGGCGGAGCGGGGCGGAGCGGGGCGGAGCGGGGCGGAGCGGGGCGGAGCGGGGCGGAGCGGGGCGGAGCGGGGCGGAGCGGGGCGGAGCGGGGCGGAGCGGGGCGGAGCGGGGCGGAGCGGGGCGGAGCGGGGCGGAGCGGGGCGGAGCGGGGCGGAGCGGGGCGGAGCGGGGCGGAGCGGGGCGGAGCGGGGCGGAGCGGGGCGGAGCGGGGCGGAGCGGGGCGGAGCGGGGCGGAGCGGGGCGGAGCGGGGCGGAGCGGGGCGGAGCGGGGCGGAGCGGGGCGGAGCGGGGCGGAGCGGGGCGGAGCGGGGCGGAGCGGGGCGGAGCGGGCGGAGCGGGGCGGAGCGGGGCGGAGCGGGGCGGAGCGGGGCGGAGCGGGGCGGAGCGGGGCGGAGCGGGGCGGAGCGGGGCGGAGCGGGGCGGAGCGGGGCGGAGCGGGGCGGAGCGGGGCGGAGCGGGGCGGAGCGGGGCGGAGCGGGGCGGAGCGGGGCGGAGCGGGGCGGAGCGGGGCGGAGCGGGGCGGAGCGGGGCGGAGCGGGGCGGAGCGGGGCGGAGCGGGGCGGAGCGGGGCGGAGCGGGGCGGAGCGGGGCGGAGCGGGGCGGAGCGGGGCGGAGCGGGGCGGAGCGGGGCGGAGCGGGGCGGAGCGGGGCGGAGCGGGGCGGAGCGGGGCGGAGCGGGGCGGAGCGGGGCGGAGCGGGGCGGAGCGGGGCGGAGCGGGGCGGAGCGGGGCGGAGCGGGGCGGAGCGGGGCGGAGCGGGGCGGAGCGGGGCGGAGCGGGGCGGTGCGGGGCGGAGCGGGGCGGTGCGGGGCGGAGCGGGGCGGAGCGGGGCGGAGCGGGGCGGAGCGGGGCGCTGAGGGGTGGGGCGTGGCGGCGAGGGTGGAGGCGTCCGGGAAGCGTTGGCGGTGGGTCATGCGGCGCACGGGGCCACGTAACACAGCGCTTGCATAACTGGCGGAACGCGGGTCGCGCGGAGCACCGGCGCTGCCCAGCCGCGCGCGCCGCGCCGCCGGCCCGAGTCAAGACGGGGCGAGCCGCGGCCTCGGGCCCGCTTTCGCCCGGCGCGGCGCGGCGCGGCGAGGCGCTGAGCGGCGATGGACGAGGCGGCTGGGCGGGCGGCGCCGGCAGCGGGAAGTGCGTGCGTCCCGCCCCGCCCCCCCCCCGCGCCACGCCCTCGGACACACACGTAACCGCTGCCCGCCTGCCCCGCTGGCCGAGTGACTGCCGGCCCGAGACGCGACGCGGCGCCTGCAAGCAGCCGCCGGACACGGACCCGCCGATTCCTTCGGCCAGAGGTCTCTTGAAACGCTCGCACTATAATAATCGTAATGTTAATGCTACTACTGGTACTAAAACTAATAATAATTTCAATAATAATAATAATAATAATAATAATAATAATAATAATAATAATAACAACAACGTCCTTTGGCTAAACAGTCCCGGAGTAAGATGTTGGCCTCCATTAAAAAGCAGTGAAATAAAATAATAATAATAATAATGATAATAATAATAATATAATAGTAATAATAATATAAAATAATGTGGTAATAATAATATAAAAACTGACTACTCATAAAACTTTAAGTTATACGAAGAAAAAGGGAAAACAATTGTCTGTAATCTAAATCCAAACTTAATATTAGCTGTCACTGAAGTTTCATTAAAAGCTGTGGCTTGAAACGTCGAGTAGGACGGGTTCTGTCTAAAATGTGGTGCATGACCTTACTAGAGATTTAATTTTTATTATAAGACTTCATTCAGTAGAGAAAGTTCTACCCTTCAATATTGTAGTTGTAGGAAGGCGCCATTTTTTTTCAATTTTTAAAAATTCAGAAAAATCAAGGAAAATTGTACCTGCGGCATTTTTATGAGAGTTTTTAATAGATAAAAAATGAAATCCGAAAAATTTAAAACAAAAAATTAACGATACAAAACTACAATATTGTTGGGAAAGATTTTTTTCATTAGTGAAATCTATTCTTTAAAACCAAATCTTAAACTAATGTAAATTAAAATCTCTGAACTTTTAAAATTGAAGATGCAAATGTTTACCTTTTTAAAGTGTTAGGAAGTTTAAGTTCAGCTGAGTCCGAAAGGGAACGTGCCCGAATGTCCAGATTCTTCGAAAATTGCACCGGCGTAGGTGGCTTAGGGTATCAACTGATGTCACTGCAGTGTCATTGTAGTTTTAAACTGATAACTTTTTTGCAAATTTCAAAAATACGGAGAGTTAGCCGGAAATGATACTAACAATAATTTTTTACTGATTTTTGATAAATAGGAAGACAAAATGTAAGTAAAAAATTTAAGCCGTTTTTGATAACAAAAAATGTTTAAAAATTGCCAATATTTCACACAAAATTACGCGAAAAATTTCATACTTTTGAAACATTGCGCGTGACTTTATTTCAAGGTTTGTCTTTCAGCATCAGATTTCATTAAGGGAAAAACGTCTATCTTCAATATTGTAGAGGTAGGAAGAAGTCGAAAAAAATGTCAATTTTTGCAATTTTTGAAAAGTCAAAGCTTTTATTAAAAATGAGACTTGAACCATTCTCTTAAGCGCCCTTTACGGTATCCGAAGGAAAAAAATTAGTAAAAAAATGTGGTGCAATTTTTGGCAAAATTTTTAAAATGCTGAGGCTTCATATATAAAGTACCCCCAAAAATCGAAACATCCATTTCAAACTCTAAGTGCCTCGAGTTCGTTTAACTCGATCAAGGAACATCAATTTTGGAGCAAATCTGCTGAGGTGTTTAGGCGCTAGCGTTAACCACACTCGGAGGGCGAGCAGGCGGACGGTTGGTCTTCTCTCATTCGATGATTGAATCCGGCGCCGACCTATCGCCGGCTAGCGCGGTTTTACTCAACAAGGTATCTCTCACTAGCGGGGCACCGCACCAGCCGGTCGGCCAGCCGTGATAAGCTCTGAACCTATGACCGGTCTCCCGGCATGTGTGGTATTGTAGTGCATGTTAGTGAAAGAGTGTGTAAGGGGGAGGATAGGAAAAGAAAGAGGAAGTAAAGATAGCATGTGGTGCGTGGTCTCTTTTGTTAGGATTTTGAAATCCACCAAGGGCTCATAAACACAGGAAAAGATGTTATCAGTAAACGGTTATTATGTTTCAATTTCATACATTTAACACGGTTTTTCTAGTTATGTTGTCAAAGAAAGAAAGAAAGGGAGCGCCGAAAATTCAGCAGTAGAACACTCGTGCATAACAGTAAGCATTCTCATCGCCTTGTGTTAAAAAATAATTGGAAAAGAAAGCTTGAATCTCAAAGATGCATTTCATTCATGAGAGCTTAGATAACCATTCATTAGCCACGTTTCATATGCTCGTGCTTTCGCCAGCGAGTTTATACCTCAGCAATAAATGCGTGATTCTATATGTAAGCTAATTGCAGCCCCCAGCCATTGTTAAAATGATTTCCTGCTTCCTAGATTTCAATGGAAGCGCTTGGGATTAAACAAGGACATTTGCACACGCTCAATTTACATGTAGTGTCGAAGAAACTTTTAGAAAATCAAGTTCGATAAAATATCACGGGAACACGTAAAAACAATGCTAATAAAACCGTCCTCTCCCTCCGGTCTCGACATCCTCCAATCTTTTGCCTTCCCTCTCACATGGCCCTCAGCATCGCCGGTGAGCATGTCGTTTTCTCCCTCACCCTCGCCTCCGCTCCCCCTTCGCCCTCGCCCTAGATCTCTCTCTCTTTCTTTCTTTCTTTCTCTCTCTCTCTCTCTCTCTCTCTCACACACACACACACACACACACACACAGAAAACACGCGCCCTCGCTGTTGCCATTGTCTTCGCACTTGCCTTCGCCTTCGTTATCCTTCTCGCTCTCGCCTATACTGTTGCCTTCGCTCTCACGCTTGTCTCACTCTCGCTCTCGCCGTCGCCCTTGTCTTCGCCTTCATCTTCGTTCTCTCCATCACCCACACTCTAGCCCTTGTCTTTGCCTTCTTCCCCGCCCTCGTCCTCGCCTTCGTCGCCATCACCCTCACCCTCGCTCTGGGTTACCCTTGCCTTCCCCTTTGCCCTCATTCTCGTCTTCGTCCGCGCCATCACTTCCAACCCCGCTCTCGTCTTTAATTTCGCCTTCCACTTCGTCCTAAACTTCCCAAGTGTCCTTGCTTTTTCCTTTGTTCTCGCCCTGGGTGTCTGTAGCCTTCTCCTTCACACTATCCCTCGCTATCACCATTGCCATTGTGTACTTGCCCTCCTCTTAGCCTTCATTATCGTCTTCGCTTTCTTCTTCCCTTTACCCTTGGCTTCATCTTTTCCTTAGTCCATGCCATCACCCTTGGCTTCAATCTCGCTCTTGCCTTTGCCTTCTTTTTCGCCGTCGGCATCGCAGTCGCCACTGCAGTCGCCATCGCCTCTCGCACTCGCTCTCTAATTCATTCTCGTCACCGCCCTTGCCTTTCCCATTTTCCTCTCTCTCCCTTCCACTCACCCTCGGCATCGTTTTCGCCCTCGCCCTCGCTCTCGCCCTCGCCCTCGCCCTCGCCCTCGCCCTCGCCCTCGCCCTCGCTCTCGCCTTCACCCTCGCCCTCGCCCTCGCCCTCGCCCTCGCCCGCGCCCTCGCCCTCGCCCTCTCTCTCGCCGTCGCCCTCGCCCGCGCCCTCGCCCTCGCCCACGCCCTCGCTCTCGCCCTCGCCCTCGCCCTCGCCCTCGCCCACGCCCACGCCCTCACCCGCGCCCTCACCCTCGCCCTCGCCCACGCCCTCGCTCTCGCCCTCGCCCGCGCCCTCGCCCTCGCCCTCGCCCTCGCCCTCGCCCTCACTCTCGCCCTCGCCCACGCCCTCGCCCTCGCCCTCGCCCTCGCCCTTGCCCTCGCCCTTGCCCTCGCCCTCGCCCTCGCTCTCGCCCTCGCCCTCGCCCTCGCCTTCGCCCTCGCCCTCGCCCTCGCTCTCGCCCTCGCCCTCGCCCTCGCCCTCGCTCTCGCTCTCGCCCTCGCCCTCGCCCTCGCCCACGCCCTCGCTCTCGCCCTCGCCCTCGCCCTCGCCCACGCCCTCGCCCTCACCCGCGCCCTCACCCTCGCCCTCGCCCACGCCCTCGCTCTCGCCCTCGCCCGCGCCCTCGCCCTCGCCCTCGCCCTCACCCTCGCCCTCGCCCACGCCCTCGCCCTCGCCCTCGCTCTCGCCCTCGCCCTCGCTCTCGCCCTCGCCCTCGCCCTCGCCCTTGCCCTCGCCCTCGCCCTCGCCCTCGCCCTCGCTCTCGCCCTCGCCCTCGCCCTCGCCCTCGCCCTCGCCCTCGCCTTCGCCCTCGCCCTCGCCCTCGCCCTTGCTCTCGCCCTCGCCCTCGCCCTCGCCCTCGCCCTCGCCCTCGCCCACGCCCTCGCTCTCGCCCTCGCCCGCGCCCTCGCCCTCGCCCTCGCCCTCACCCTCGCCCTCGCTCACGCCCTCGCCCTCGCCCTCGCTCTCGCTCTCGCTCTCGCCCTCTCCCTCGCCCTCGCCCTCGCCCTCGCCCTCGCCCTCGCCCACGCCCTCGCTCTCGCCCTCGCCCGCGCCCTCGCCCTCGCCCTCGCCCTCGCCCTCGCCCTCGCCCTCGCTCTCGCTCTCGCTCTCGCCCTCTCCCTCGCCCTCGCCCTCGCCCTCGCCCTCGCCCTCGCCCTCGCTCTCGCCCTCGCCCTCGCCCACGCCCCACGCTCTCGCCCTCGCCCGCGCCCTCGCCCTCGCCCTCGCCCTCACCCTCGCCCTCGCCCACGCCCTCGCCCTCGCCCTCGCCCTCACCCTCGCTCTCGCCCTCGCTCTCGCCCTCGCCTTCGCCCTCGCCTTTGCCCTTCCTTCGCCTTTACCTTAACCTTCGTCCTCGCCCCCGCATTTACGCACATATTCGGATCCGCCTCACCTCCCCCTCCGTTCTGGCCGCTGTCTGCTTGGTGACCTAAACTGCCCCTTTTTTGGCAGCAAACATTTCCCCCCGTTTCATTGTGCTTGTTGGTATGCGAATGGGCGCCTTTCGGTGCTATTAGCTCAACACGAGGTGGACACTGTCCAAACTGTGTGATGCAGCGGCGGCGTTTCGCAATCAACACATGCCACCTTCACCTTTTGCCCCTGTTGCAAAGCATTTGTTGCTAATAACAGCCACACAACTATAAATTCAACGAATTGTAAATTAAATACCAAATATTTCTGTTCCCCTTCACTTACTCTTTAGAAGTTTTGCGGGTAGATGTTCTCAGTCACGCTTCACGTGGGGAAGCGACAGTTTGCATTACTGGTAATGAAACCGACGTATTTTTCTAAAAGACATTTCTTGGTCTTCTATTATTTTCCGGCTTGATGATGATTATCATTATTATTACGATCATTGTTTTCTTTTTTCTCGGAGTTTTCTCACCCGAGGTTCCATGTTTTGGGGTCCTCTAGACATATCACATTTCTAGCTTTACATATTTAGAACCGTGAGAACAATCCGGCAGGTCCCAAGAATAACTGACTTTCGAGCTTGTGGAATAATTTTGTGAGGAGGAAAAGCTAATTTTTCCAAATAATTCTTTAGATTTTTGTTAACAAAACAGTTACTCTAATCTCAATAGACACAAATTTGTATATTTCTTTACATTCTTTTAAGATGGGAATGTAATTTTAAAATGTTTTCTGTTTCTGCTTTATCGATGTCGTGATCTGTAGGGAGTGTAACATCAATGATCAATGCTTTCTTTTCCTGTACGTTAAGTACCGAGGTTTATCTATGGTACGGCAGACATGACACGTGCCATAGGCTCCCCTCACAAGGGGCGCTATTTAAGAGAGTACACCCGCTAAAACAAATAACAACCCTAATTTGAAGTTATCTGACAGGGCCGCAAATTCTATGCTTGCCATCGGCACCTGAACACCTAGAGACGCTTCTGGTCATATAGTAGAATGACTGTTTAATATGTGGCTATCTTTTTATCAGTGTGCATTGGAAGGTCGTAATACATTCTGAATAACCGAGTATGGCACGAAGGACTTTTATAAAAACTCAAAAACTCAAAACAATGGGAACACCAACCTACTTGGTAAAAACCATCAAATGTTTTCTAGCCGACAGATCCTTCACAGTTTCAGCCGAAAATGTCATCTCCAGAATACTAGCTGGTCTTCCTCAAGGATCACAACTCTCACCCTCTCTATTCAATATATCAGATATATCCACTACAATACACACCCGATTAGACTTGTAGATTGCGGTATCGCCGACGGTACCGCAATCTAGAAGTTCAGCCATTCACTTGAGACCATTATCGATAGGATATAACATCACCTAAATAAAATAGACAATTGGTCAACATTGTGGAAAATCAAATTGAACTCAATTAAATCAACTGCTAAAATATTATCTCTTAGGCCATTTGCCCACCCACTACCATTATAGATAAACAAACACACAATTCCATGTACATCACAAAACCAAACAATAAAATATCTCGGGCTGAACTTCGACACAAGACTCAACTGGAAAATACACATAACACTAAAACAACAACGAGCAAAAATAAAAACCTCAACTAAAACCCCTTATCAACTTCAGTAGGTGCCTATCCTTAATAAAAGCCGTACAAAGCAATAGTCAGGCCCTTAATGCTGTCCGCATGCCCCATCTGGACCGACGCATCTATCTCCAACATCTATAAACTTATAATTGTGCAAAATAGATTTCTCACAATAGCAACACATGCCCCATGGTTCATTTCAAACGCCCAACTTCATAAAGAACTAAATATATCACCGATTATCAAACATATCGCCCACCTTCCCAACAATTTTTACTCCAACCATAATACAATAAACAAAGAAGTCCACTACATCTTGTCCTCATCAAATGACCTCCCAACTAGAATTAAAAACAGATTTCCTTTCGAAGCCTTCTTACAAATTTTCTCCATAACCCGTTCAAAGTAGGGGACCTTGTAGTTTCCTGCATCAAGAGTACTGTAGTTGTGTTAAGTTCAGTATAAGTTATAATGTAAGCCATAAAAACACATGATGGAGTAATTTATTACTGAACTGTTAATTACTATTACTGAACTATTAATTATCAAACAATCAATAAATAAATAGTTTTAAAAAAGCATTCTGAATTGAGTTCTTTCCACTACGGGTTTGGCTTTGTATTAATAATAAAGGATAATTTCCTCTTTTGCCACCAACCTATTTTTGGCTGTGAGTGCTTGGTGCACAATATTTGCAGTCGGTTGTGCCGGTGTATATACTCTGTGTTGGCGAGAATTGTACACCCGATGGTCAAGTGATCTATTGTCTCTGATGATCGATGACATTCTCTACATTCTACAATAATATTCGGTTTTTCAGTATTTTTTGTTGTTATTAGTTGAAATAACTTTGTTCTTAATTGCTTGAATGTAGTCGTCAGTCTCTTCATGTACAGCCCCATATCTTACCCTTTACATTGAAGCGTCATATGTGTGGACTTTCATACCTGTAATATTTTCTTGACTCATTTGATATCAAGGTTGTATCTTTGCTGCCCAGATTTACGAGAATAAATCCTTTCTCACATAAAACAATTGCTTTATATAGACGTCCTTTATAAATTAACTTTTTGTTGATTTTTGCCCGCGAATAGGCCGCCGTGGACCACGAGTGCAAGCATCCGGCCCTTACCGGGGCTCAGTAACATTATCTCGGTGGCAGGTGCAAGTAATCAAGGGATCAGCATTTAACTGAATCCGATTTTTATCCCCCAGGGTTGTTTGCCCTGAGATATGGAAGAGGAAATGATGATAATGAGGGGTAAAAGGACGACACCCACATACATACACAATACACCCACACCCAAGGCGGGACACACATTTTTCTCTGGTTCTACAAGAATGCCGAGTTTCTTAAAATCACCCAAGGCAACAATTTTTTTGCACTTAAAATGGAACAAGAACATGATTGGTATTGTATATCCGTCAAATCAGGCTTAAGAATTTACGGTCTGTCTTTGCTGTTCCAAATAATGCAGTTTTCTGCAAGGTCCACAAATGCTTCTTAGTTTTAATTTCTTTGCGGTCTCTTGCCATTCCTTGGTGACCAATCCATTTGCTCTTCCACTATTCAAAGGACTTCCACTGCGTGCCATCCATACATATCCTTCAATTCAACAACCAGCGATTACTATGTACTCTTCTCAGCAGCAGTTATTACAAGCCTGTCACCAGTAGGAACCGCAGAATCAATTATGTATGTTGTTTTAGATACTTTAGCAAACAGAATAGGTCATAATTTATCCAACTGAACAATATCTTATCTATTTGCATCAACCGTTCGATTGGTGATGATTTCTCAATCCCACAGAATTCGAGGTCGATCATTGGTGATTAATTGCTTTATTTTGCACTTGTAATAAAGTTGCTCACTTCCTATGAAGTCATATCTCTTGGTGAATTACATTGGCGACGTTGTTGTCTCTTAAGCTATTAAGTTTGAGCCTATGCCGAAATCTATTGGCATTGCAAATACGCTGGATTGATCCGTCATTAGTGTGTGTGTGTGTGTATATATATATATATATGTATATATGTATATATATATATATATGTATATATATATACACACATATATATAGGGGACGTCACCTATAAATTTTCTGACCCACAACAATTTTTATATGCTCTCGTTTTAAAAACTTGGAGGAGAAAATACTTCAGACTCACGGAAAGGGCTCCTGGTTGAAGCCACTACACTGAGCTTTTCTTAGCAAGCAATGTTCTACGAAGTTACGGTTACAAAAAATGTACCATAAAGTTCTTTTGTTTCCTAGGTTTCACGCGGTCTTGATGCTTCAGGTAATTAAAATCTTCGCTTAGTTTTTTCAGGCATAATGAGATCATCATTTTATTTTAATCACTAGGGCTTGGATTTTGATGACCAAAAAACTACATAAAAATACTCTAAAAAGAGTTCATTTATGTTTTAAAAATCCTTAAAAATGCCCTAAAATGTCTTACAAATGCCCTAAAATGTCTTACAAATGCTCCAAAACATATCCATTTCGTGAGTTTTACACTTCCAAATAATTCTTTCTTCGGTAAAGCCAATATTTTGCCATGATAAAATATTTGAAATAAATTTAATTCTGTAAAACTCGCTTAAAAATTGTTAAGGCGTGGTGCATATGGCAGCATCCTAAGTATCCGGAGAAGCACGTTTTTGTTGAAACGCCAACGTTCGACTTTCCCACCTCGCGCACTTCACCTGTCACACTCCACGCTGACTCTCCTTACGAAACAACAGTCAGTTCACGGAACTGTCTTTACCAAAGACATAAATTCCGAAGATAAGAGTTCCTCCACTCCCTGTGCCCTCACGCCGTTGAAAGCAATTGACACCGCGTTGACAGGATCTAGCCACTTTTACGCGACAGTGGTTAGGGCGGTGACAGTAGCATTTTTCTATTTAGAGTTGAGCACGTAAGTATTAAAAATGAAATAAAACTATTGAAATAAAGTAAAAAATGACCAAACAATGAGATCAAAACTAAAAATGCAAAAAATGCCTTTTCACCCAAAAAATGAAAAAAAATGTCCTAACCAATACATGTCAAACGTCTCAAAACACTGTGAAATATGTTAGTACTAAAGATGAAGTGTTTCTCAAGAACGAGAAAAAAGATGCAAAATCATCAAAATCCGAGCACTACTAATCACGTTTTCAAGTCGTTGGGTCCACGGACAAAAGGTCTAATACCTATTAGGTCTAATAAACAGGGCCTCTGTTGCAAACCAGCTCTAATGCGACATTAGGTCTACGCAATAGAGGGTCTAATACCAAAAGAGGTCTACAATTAGAAAGTTTAATTAATAAGATTCAATACTCACAAACACTGAAGGCGTAATAGATACACAAAGGTTTAATAACAAAGTTTTTATTTCTTCCCATTTAAACGCCTGAAAACCAGAAGTCTATTTTTAACAATGTCAATTACATTTTCAAAATTTTGGAATGGTAGCAAATTACTGTAACTATAAATATCGTGGTGATATCGACTTATACCTTCGACCTTCGATCTACAGACTGAATATTTTAACACTTGTATCGTTTTATGTACATTACGTACTTCCTAAATTAAAGGTTATCATTCCTATTGTTATTTCATTTCAGACAATTATACACTGACGTAATGATAGGTGAACCACATTTCGTTACGTATTTCCGTTTCAGCATAATAGATTAGACATTCGTGTCTGATATACCGAAGTTTATTATACATTTTTGACAATTACACAAAATATTTTTAGATATTTTTAAAAATTAGATCAAATTTTTATTAGACGTATTTTCATAGACCTTCTGACATTAGACTTTAAAAATTAGACCTTCTGTCATTATACCTAATATCGTTAGACATAACGACCTCTAACCCTAATTACAGATAGCTTTGAGAACAGACGAGTTAATAGACAGAAAGTTCCGACGTAGCTCTTCTTCTTTCTGTCGGCATAGGGCCTAAGGAATCCTCTTCCTTCACTCTCTCGAGGTATGTGCACTGAACTTTAAGGGTTGTGAATTCCATGCCGTGTAAGTAGGCAGAAGGTAGTTTTTTTTCGTTTTTTGTGATGAAGTGTTTTAATGGTTACTTGTAGATGAAGTTTGGGGGCAGTTGGGTTGATCTGGGTTGGGCTTGTCTCTGGGCGTGCGGCGTTGTTCCTTTGTCACTAGATAAACACCAAGAAACTAATCGAGGAAAGCAGTAAGAAAATCCCCACATACATTTAAAATATTGCTTCTGCAATAAAGTGAAGGAGTATGTGCTCTATTATTCAAACATATTAGAAACAAAGGCTATATAAATCTTCTGTGCATAACACGTCTACCTTTAGTATTTTGTGGCAACAGCATCGATTTTGTAATCGTCCACACGTCTGTGGAGTGTGAAGATATTCGCCCACTAGCGATAATTTGCCTTAACAATACACGAGGTCTATTCCTCCTCTCCTCTGTACAGCCATACCCGAGGGAATATCTCACATTGCGACAAAATTGCAACATAGATGGGAGGGTCTGTCTGTGTTGTGTACACAGAGGGACATTCTCTCACACATGACGCCTTCTAGTACAAGAGAAAACTTTTTAAATATAGCTCGGTAGTTTTGTAAGAAAAACTGTCAATCAGTCACGCCTACATCGGGAAAAATCGCCATAAGAAGACTGTAATAATGTTGAAAGTAGGGGTGCTCTTAGAGCACATTCTTTCTCGTGTTATTTGTAACGATTATACAATATTATAATACTGTAAAATTCTATCCACTAATATTTCAGTCATCTCTTAAAAATCTATTCACCAAATGTAGCAGCTATAATATACAAGAAACTTTAATATTTGAAAATTCAAAAGTTTTAAGAGAAAGAGCGCTTAAAGTTACAATGAAGTTTCATATGTTATATCCTTACAAAAAGCTAAAAGCATAAATTTGCAGCTGTTTTTCTTGTTTCTTCAAAAATCTTGTTTATGTATTTGAGGAAACTTGTCTCAAGTTCACTAAAAGTAAGTTGAAAACTTGTTTTTTAGTCAACAATTGTACCTGACATTAAATTCAGGTCAAATATTTAGGAATAGATTGCATTAAGATACAAATCTATCAATAATATAGGAGTTCAAGGAGGGTGATGGAATTTCGAAAATTTCAAAAGTTCCAAATCTATCAATATTTAAATAAAAGTCTACCGAGGCTGAAATATTTAGCGAATTTTGTTCTGTTCAAGAAAAAAAGAAAAACATTTGGAGGCAATGGGAGAAAATTCATATAAAGTACCACCAAAAATTGAATGATTAATTTCAAATTGGACATATACACTTCAGAGAAAATTATTTGCATCATTTAGGCTGTAATAATGTTCACAGAAAGAGAGACAGACGTTTTGAAATAAAACTAATGGTGCTGCGTGAGTCCGCGCATTATTTGTAACGGTTTCGTAATATTGCAACTCTCCATGAAGTCGCAAAAAAGTTACCAAACAGTAAAAACTTTTCTCCCACGCTCTGATTTGATAAAGAGGATCTAGGTTTACCACCCCATTTACGTTATCACTATTCCACCAGTACTAAAGCTTTGAAACAAGATGGACACTTGCATTTGCGGTTTTCAAAAATTCGTGTATTTTTTGGACAATATATCAATTACTAATTTTGAAGAACATATTTCATTAAGAAAAATAATATCTTCAATATTGTGATTGCAAGCAGACGCAGAAAAAATGGTGCTACAGTACGTAAAAATTTTTCTGCGCTTTCCTGCAACCACAATATTGAAGATATTTAAATCTCTAATTTTTTTAAAAAATTTACGAAAATACAGAGGATTTGGCCTTACGCCTTTTCAAGCGCCTTTAAGCGTACATCTGAGAAAAAGTTAAGTCTTGAATCCATTTACAAAAATTCAATTTTCCTTTAGTCTTCATGAAAAGGAATCCCCAGAATCAAAATTCGTTTCATATTCATAGGGCCACGACATCGGCCAGATCGATCGGGGAATATCAATTTTGGTAAAATTCCTGCCTGCGGTTATAGCCGCTAGCAGTATTTACAGATGGAACGGACAGACAGACATATGTCTCATCATAAATCATTTTTTAGGTATCAGAGGGCCTACAAATCGTGAATTTTGACTTCACAATGCGTTAGAGGAAGTAATTTACTACATCTAGAAACAATAATTACCCAATTTTTCAGAATGAGGTTCCTAAAAAATTGTGTAAGCCGAAAAATCGCCGGTTTTCCTTGCAGCATTACATAACTTTGTCTATACTACGTAAGTAATGTGCGCGAAAGTATATAATACACATTTGATTGAAAGTATAGAGAATACTTAACGACCAAGATATTATATTGGAGTCAAGGTTAACAGGGCTTGGTCAAATTGATCAAGCCCTGTTAACCTAACTCCATAATACACCTTTTTGTTATTAGGCCCTGAGTGTGTTTCCGTGAAAATCTCGAGGTTGCCTTTTTGCTGCATTACATAACTTCCTCAATACTTCTCAGAAGAAATTTAAAAAGCATTAATTCATATGTTTTGAAAATGTTTCAAACATCATGAACTGATTATTTCTAATACAACAGTTCATAAAAATAAAATTAAAAATACTTATTGGTTGAGAGGTTTAGGCCACTGCACCTTCCCCTCCACCTGACCACTCTAAAACATCATTCAAATAAATAGGAGGTTATTCCAAAAATATGCATGAGCCACAAAGTAGACTTATAAGTAAGAGTTAATACGATGTCCACCACAATGTAGACGTACACGTAATGTAATATGTATCACAATGAGCGAAAAATAAAGAAGAGAGATAATTGAAAATGAACATTTTTAAATTATATTATTAAATTCAAAATAATAAAGAATGTGAATTTAATAGAAAAATGTGTCTTGTAATTAAATTTGATAAACTGTTTAAAAAATTGCCTAGATTTCACTGCAAAATCAGTCGAAAACTACTCACATTTGCGAGAAATTGTACATGTCTTTATTTCAAGATCTGTCTTTGAACAATAGATTTTATTAAGAAAAAATTGTATTTGCAATATTGTATCTGTAAGAAAACGCCGAAAAAATTTAAAATTTTTGTTATTTTCCAAAAAGTCTGTTTTTATCGTCCTTTACGATATACGGGGACAAAGTTTAATAAAATATTGAGAATATTGAAAAAAAATGAAAAAAACCTTTTGTTGAGAAAATTTGGAAATCTTGTTGAGACTTCATAAAAAGTTCCCTCAAAAATCAAATAATTCATTTAAACTCGCTAGGCCTTGAGCTAATTTAGAACAATCGGTGAATATCAATTTTGGAGAAAATTGTCCGAAGGGTTAAAGCATTGGCGTTGACCACAGACGAACAAACAAGGCGAATAATTTAGTTCTCGAAACCGCATTGTTGAGAAATGGCCTTCACACGAGAAGCAGAATGGGTGGTTGCACTGTCGTTCATCAACTGCACATATCTTGTAAATTTACTCCGCCTCTTCTCTTTTATGACTTCTCGGAGTTTTATTATTAAATTGGCATAATATTCTTCATTTACTGTAGAACTTCTTTCTCTAAAATCTCTTAGCAATACTCCTTTACTGTCCCAGAAAATAGTTGCCATAATCTTGTTTATTGCGACACTTTTGCCTCTTTTGGAAGAGAATCCCAAACACTGACACTTTTCTCACAGCTTTGAAAAAAAAAATCAAATGCTTAATGGCAAGAAACACCGGAGCCTTCTCCTAGTAATAATTTGTTTTTATTTCCATCTACAAAATGTAAATAGATGGATACTGCAATTACTAAAGAAATAGAGAACCCATTTTATTCAGTTTTATGTCAACGGACTAAGATTAAGAGAGAATGTCTGCACAGAAAACGCCTTCAGAGATGACTTGTGGCTGTGGTTCACTTTCGTGTCGATGAAACTTTCTGAATTCAAACTTTGCAGCAGATTCATGACATAAGCAGAGAAAAGACAGAGGTCCGCTGCTGAAAGAGAAGGAGATGCGTCGAAATATTTCTTCTTAGAGCCCTGTCATCTCTTACATCTCTCTCGAAGCTTACTATTTTAAGAAATGTTTGAACTCATATTATCCTTTAAGAGCTACATCCGTAGGGAGAATTGAATTTAATATTTTGGTACTATGGTACAATAGAGGAGCATCGCTGGTGCTGTGGGGTCTGAAAGATGTAGTTTTTCAAATTTTCAACCACGCAACCACAAAATCATCAACCAAGCAATTCAAGAAAAAAATGCATGTGATTTTGTTATCTACAAATCAATTGATAGTGTCATGAATTCAGACGATGTTGTAAATTATCCAGTCGAGTTTTTAAATTCATCGAATCTTCCTGGTCGGCAACCGCATAAATTGTGACTAAAAGTTGGCGTGCCAATTGTTCTCTTGCGGAACATTCTTGTGCAATGGAACATGACTGGCTGTGAAGAAACTAACGGCGAATGTCATCGTGGCAACTACTCTTATCGGGAAGTTTAATGGAGAAGATGTGCTCATTCCATGCATTCCTATCATTCCCATCGGCACGCCTTTCATTTCAAACGACTGCAGCTTCCCATTCGACTTGCATGCTCAATTACCATCGAATGAGGCACAAGGTCAATCACTTCAAGTATATTTGATTGAACTAGAAAATCCATGTTTTTCACATGGCTAGTTGCATGTTGGATGCTCACGAGTCGGACAGCCAACAAATTTATTTGTTTTTGCTAAAGACGAAAAAACAAAAGAATGTCTACTCTGAAGCACTTGAAGTAATAAAGGTAAGGAAATAGAATAAATATTATTTATACTATGTCATTCAATTTCAGATAATATAGAGGAAAGTATCCAAACCAGGACCCAGTTCCTAATGCGAGCTCCTTGTTTTACAGCTCTGTATAGCTGTATAGTGATGTTGGCTATTGGATAGTACTAAAATGGTAGTATTTTGTAAACCCGAGGCCCAGTCAAGCGATGGTGTCTTCAATTTTACTTGTCAGACAGTCGACCATTATTGCGAGCAGCGAAAAGCAAAGTTTCTTCAAGTGCCTATTCTCAGCTACCTGATTTCGGTACTTCAGTCAATAAGTCTTCTAACCATTACATTATTTTGAAGGCAACATTACTAACTATTGATGAAGGGTAATGTAATTCATCTTACTTGCGTTGTAAAAAATGTTATTGGCATTTGAAATATGAGACACGCTGGTGCCTAACTCGAACCTCCAAAAGTTCCTAACGCGAGCCCCCAATTTTTCATCTTGTAAAATAAAAACAATAAAGTATTTGGCACTCCTTGTACCTTTGAGTCTAATGAAAAGCAAGAACGTAACTCTGGAAGCCTATCAGTTCAAGAGGGCAGGAATAAGGAAGAGGTCAAGAGACAATTTAAACCCAGAAAAGTCGAAGAGAGAGAGATTGAAGAAAATTCTCAAGTTAAACAAAAAGCAAATAGGACGATTTCACCTTCCCCAAGGAATCTAAAGACATGTCCTCTGGCTCATTCGAATTGGAAGTTCTGCCAGGGATATCTTCCCTCCCAGGTGAAAATATGGTTTGCAGGGTAAATTTTCAGAGAGCTGTAGGAGAGCTATAGGGTGATATGCCTAATGTGTTCACTCTGGACTCATGTAGCATGTGCTGGGGCGAAAAAGTTGCTTTTTATATATATATATATATATATATATATATATATATATATATATATATATATATATATTGAAACCAATCAGTCCAAATATTGGCTAAATCGATTTACAGCCAGAGATCCACCGCCCACCCGATCGCTCGTGCGCCGCCCGGCGGCCGACGGTTTTTCTTATTGGTGGTTGAGAAGGGTGGAGAAGGGGTGTGCACCCATTATCTGGGGTAGTGACGTGTGCGGTAGGGGAGAGAGAGGGAGTGGGGAACGAGACAGAAAGTTCTTGGACGCGGAAGTGTGAGGTTGGAACAAGGTAGATTTTTGGTAGTCACGAAATGGCGAGGTTTGATTAAGTTACGAGGCGCGATGGTGCTAGCTACAATTGCTGGAGAGGCATGGGCCACGGCTCGAGTGTGCCGGTGTCTCCGCGACGGCAAAAAGAGTTGCTGAGGCGCTGACGCGTATTCAAAGCGGGGGCCCAACCACCGTCATGCCCGCTGCAACTTTCTGCTCTTCTGGGACGTGGTCAGATCTGATAAACTAAGATTTTTCAAGAGATTTCTTGGAAGATTGTGTTATCAAAAGCGGTATTTATTCACTCTGTAGGATACGAGATATTCTTTGTGATTTCGTTTTTACAGTTATTCAAGAAAAATTATTTTGAATATTCTGTGTTATAAACAAAACTGTATTTATTTACGTTAACAGAATGCGAGATATTCTTTGGTGATTACATTTTTTTACAGTTTTCTAAGAAAATCCTTTTGAATATTCTGTGTTTTCAAATAAAGCATTACATTTGTTCATTTAATTGAATGGAGATATTTTTTCGTGATCCTGGAGAATTTCGTGCACGAAATTATTTGCGTATGTGTTTTGATGCAGTGTATAGTGAGGGACAGTTAACTGCAATTTCCGTAAACGGAAGGTACTACGACATTGAGTCATGCGAGAAGCACGTGCCCTTCACTCATCCCAACCGGGATTTCATTCTTTCCATTTGTTGAGCTTCAACTTGTTTTGGCACTGAAGATATTGCTGTGATTCTAAGTTGTGCAAATCTTAAATTCAATTCGTGATAACTTTACAGTTGATTCTCCCCTTTTTGAATTTTTTTTGAATTGTGTTAATTATTTTTGTTTGTGTATTTTCTTTGTGTATCAATGTTATTGTCATTCTTCAAGTTTTTTTGTGGTTTCGCTTCATGGGTATCCAATTACATGTTGTTCTGTGATCACGACTTTGTGCTTTTTTTTCATTTGAAATCTTCTGATGAGCCACGATCCCACTAAAATCCCCCGAAACCGACATTAACGTTCGGTCACAATATAGATAGATAGAGAGAGAGAGAGAAATATAGAGAGAAATACATTAATTTTGTCGCGCTTTATATAGAATATGTGCAAGACATATAAGACAATTTCTTATGTATAAGATGTTAAACTTGTCCTTTCATCAATCTATTTCCATGTTTCCTCATTTAGTTTTACCCACTCCTTACCACGTTCACTGCTCTGTGTGCCATATGCGATTCACAGAACGTATTACTCGATGGTTTTAATATGTCCGGGTCACAGACGTTTACGACTTCGACTTCTGTAGCAAATATTTCCACGGAACTCGCCGTAACCGGAGAGGTTTTGATTTGGACTTGCTACGACGTTCATAGAATTAACCCCCCCCCCCGGATGTGCGGAAAAATATTTGTATTTTCGAAAATATTACTATAAAACAATATTTTAAAGTCGTTTGGACGTACGGATACTTTTTATGTTTTCATAGGAACAAGGAACGTGGAACCGGGAACAGTGGAACTTTAGGGGGGGGGGCTCACATTGAAAAACCTTTTTTATCAATCCACAAAATGTAATATTTACAAAAATATTATTTTTTTCTTAAACTACTTGGCCAATAATTTTAAGTAGAATATAACATTTTTATAACTAAGTACGGAATGTATTCCAAATATTTCGATTTAATTGAGCGAAAAATTGGATTTAAAAATATTCGAAAACGAAATGGGGGGCCAAGGTTTGGGTACTTTCCTCTATTCATTATCGATAAGAAAATAAATATCATTCTTTCTGTCATTCCTAATTAAACAAGATAACTCTTTCAAATTTCAAACGATGGTGAATCAATTATTTCTTCTGCGGCAGCAACGCGCCAGGTGCCAGTTAGTAGTTCATACACTTCTTTAGTCATAATTTGTTCTTGTAACGCAACAAAATTGAAATTTATTCATATTTACTGATGGAAATAACATTCAGACCAAATTTTGAGTCTCTTGGTACTTTCACAAAAAAAGTTGGGAGTTGTTATCTAGCAAACTGAATTTTGCTAGCAGAACTCAATGCATGTCATGCAGAACTGAATTTTATTAGTAAGACACAAATGTAACAAAAAAATATCAAAATATTTTATAAACATAAAAATGATCATAAGATGGTTCCACTTAGAACGCTGCAATGTGCAATACAGACTGTCAGAATGATGAACACATAACAGAACAGCAAATGTATAATATATAGCGTACGAGTAAGCTCCTTAAAATCTACCATTGTACACATTCTCAAGGAATAGTACAAAATGTTTACTGAAACAGAAAATAAGCACTTATCACCAAGAAAGGAAGGTACAAGCCAAAGTGTTATTTCTGGGTGAATTACGAAAACACTCCAAACACCATGTCTTCTTTCAAACAAATATAGACAGTATGCTATCCACTGAGAACATTATTCTGTGACTCTATTACGTGACTAAAAATTAATACCTCTGAGAGGATTGCAAAATATTTGCTAAGAGTGATTTCTACACATAGATAGAGAACCTTCTTGATTGCCACAGTAGACTTTCTAGCATCAGATAGTATTAAACCTTTAGTCTTTCACACGAGTTTACTTGACAAGTTGCATAAAGCCAACGCCACATTGTAACGCAGCAAGCGAGACGCCGGTTATTGTTGAAGTTGTTTTATCACCAAATTATGTTGGCACAATAAACGTTCACATTAACACAACTAGCAGTGTTTTTTTAGTAAACTCTTTGAAACTGAGCAACTTTAGCAACAGTTGTTAATTTTGTAAGAGAGTTCCTAGTTAATTTTCCCAACATACCCGAAGAGATAGGAGGCATTTTCTTGGAAAAGTTTACTTTAGACGAGATGAAGATGAAGAACGAAAATAATGAGATAGCATGCAGATACCTTTCAGGAATACCAATGTACGAGAAAGTATAATTTGGTATATTAATTAGGTAATGAAGGGAGTCGAAGATAATAACTCTTTGCCAATGCACGTGTGATACCCCTTTGCATACACCTTAATTGGAGCAATTACCTGCTTAGGTGTCTCAGGGCATCAATTGATGTCACTGCAATGCCTCTTTCAGAGCCCCACGATGACACTAGCCAAACAGCTAGGACGAATTCAGCCGCTGTCTGGAGGCGAATTCTAGTAGCCGGCTGCTCTGATCGGTAGTTTTCCGGAGTTTCTCCGATCAACACCAGGCGAATGCCGGAGCAGTACCCTAACACACGGGCCATGGCACGCGATCTTTCCTTTCCCTTCTCTGACCTATCCTCACCCCTTACCTACACTCACATGCACACTACCACACATGTCGGGAATCCCATCGGGAGCGTAGAGTTTGTCCGGGATGGGAAAGTGCCCCGCTGGTGGGAAATACCTGGTTGGGGAAAACTCTGCTAGCCGACGTGTAAGTCGACGCCGGAACTCACCATCCCGCTGAGGAAGATCACCGCCACTATTCGAGGAAACATGCACTACACTTACGGCACCACTGACATCCGTTGACGCCCCCAGAAACACCAAGCAATTAAGCAATTAAATTGAGCTGCTGGAAGCGATGCAAACCGAAATGCATCTTGAAGGCGGCGCAGTCGTCGGATGATGTGGGCCGCAGGCGGGAGGGCCTCGCAGGCTGTGCTGTGTAGAAGGACGGGCGGACGGATCTAGAGAACTGGGCGGAGTGACTTAGCATATGATTACGATAAATAAGTGCCCGATCAAAACCCGACGATCATCTAATAAAATGTATCACAGCTTATGTTTGTTACAGCTGTTAAGATTGTCAGGGGCTGACTCTGTTCCAAATAGACATAAAAAGACTATATTATTTATTTCTCGTATACTGAAATAAACCACACCCCGCACGAATCTATTTCTTTTAACTAATATTTGATATTTATATTTAACTTTTCGCTACTCCCTAATATTTTAATGATATCGGTGGGTGGCTAGCTCAATTGGATATCATTTATCAAATTTATACACACACACACACATATATATATATATATATATATATATATATATATATATATATATATATATATTCGGACGCTTATGCTGATACTGTTAATCTCAGGGTAATTTTAACTTTCTACACTCGTGGGGGAAATGCCGCTCATACGATATCACGACTGGAGAAATACATGACGTCTAACGTCGAAGTTCGTTACGCGACCCCTTCGCATATCAAATCCTGGAGCTCTCTCCACGAACCTACTCGCACGCAAGTCAAATCCCGTCTCTTTCTGTCCAGCCAAAAAAAAACATTATTTCACCTTTTCAGTTCATCTGTTTATATATCCTCATTACACTGTTTTATGATCCCTTACCGCTAAGCTTCTCGTGATTTTCAACTTGACTGAGTCTTTTCTATTTTTTCTTTTTAAACAATGACATTACTATCGAACCAACTAATAACATAAATAAATTATAATAATTTATTTATTTGTCCGAATCACGTTTTAATATCGTGACTCGAAGCCCTTTAACGTTAATGTCTCTGTTCTTTATACAACACCCAGCCACCATCGTCCCTTATCACGTAAATTCATTTTCAAGTTTTTTAATATTTTTATGTCCAAAATACCCCAGGTATTTTGATGTACTTCAATACGTACGAATAAACCGAGTAATACATGAAGTGCATAGAATACTTATGTATGCTGGGGAAAATCGATTTCGAGATTTTAATGGAAATATACGTTTTGCGATCCCCTGATATGGAAAATATTTTTTTTTAAATATCCGGGCCATCTGCGGTCCGTCTGTAAACAACTAGTACCTAACTAATACCTTAGGTACAAAGGATTATAATGAAGCTACCTTAGTACGTAACTAGGTACCTAAACTATTTGTAGTTGTTTTTTTCAAAATAAAAATTCCCCGGACAATCTACCCCGACTCTGAATCCTGCTGTTTTCTTGTAAAGAATTCTGCACATGAAGACTGTGACATGTGGAATTATTTTTTCTCGAAAATAGATCCAATTTTTTTCTGCCAATGGCTTTTAAGAATGCAAGGAAACGTAATTACAAAAACTGTATAGGTCCGATTTTCAAGTTACTATTGAAGTTTTCACATTGCAAAATATTTGAATATTTTCGGCGTCTTTCATTGGCTCAAATATTGATGATACAGTTTTTCTTTCTCAAACAATTTTTTCACAATTGGTTTTTAGTTATTTCATTTAAATTTTTAATTTTTCTTGTAGTTTTGCATAATTTTGAGTGAAATATGGGCAATGTTGAAAATATTAAAAACAACAATTTCTCAAAAAGGACTCCAAATATTTTCTTCTAACTTTGGTACGGGTAGTGTTAAGTGCGCTGTATAAGGGGACATAAAGTCTATTTTGATGCATTCTTTTGTTTTTTAGAAAAAATTACACAAATATAAAATTCATATAATTTTCATAATTCTTTCATGGCTCGTTAATATTTGCATCATACACAATTCCTGTATACAATTGCATTTGTGAGTAGAAGGTGTTAAATTTGTTCTTCAATTTTTTCCGAGAGTGGTAATGTAATGAATAAAACGACATCATCGTAATTTTGATGTATTCCCAAATGACCCGGGCTAAGAAGTCACCATCTCCTTACACTAATTTTCCACAAACGTTAATAAAGGATTATAATAAAGTAAGTTTCGTCGATCTTCAGACAGATTGTATCTGTCAGTTCATTACTTACGTGTAGAGTCTAATTGTTTTCACAAAATGCTTTTCTATAAATGTTACGATTTTATGACTTTTAACAATAGGATTCACTCAACTGTACTTCTGGAGTTGTTTTAAAGGATTGTTATTTTTGTTTTTTGCCTATTTTAGCTTCTGGTGCCTATTTTGGTATTTTGTCTTATTTTCCCCTTTTTCTTCCTTTTTCGTAATTTTTTTCTTGACATCGATCTCGATCAAGCTGGAAACATACTGCCAATCCTGGACAAGAGGAAAGCACAGTCGGGTTTGATCTTTCTATGGAAGTGGAGGATACAGAATCAGGTAGTATTAAAAACTCTAAATAAGAACGGAAAATACCAGTCAAGATCTTTTATTTTTCATTGATGCCGTGAGGCTTTGTTCGCTCAAGAGGAATTCAATCGTACTTTTGATAATGGCCTCCTTTTGGAGAGGGAGTTCTATCTCTTTTAAGGATAGAGCTCTCTGAGTATGATATAACCTGCTTATGGCAGGCAATTACACAAGGGCGAGTAACGAAATGTTTAAGGCGAGAACGAACAATTACGTTTCTAATTATTCCGTTTCAAGACTCTAACGAGAGTATCACGATAGCACTTCGTAGAGAGTGTTGCGAATAAAACAGGTTCGTAGTCATCATATCCGGAGATCATGTGCATTCAAGATTGCAAAGAAAATATAATTTCCTTCCAAGTAAGTGGTAATGTAAATTGTAGTTATAGTAAAAATGATAATCATTTTAATTACGATTTTTTTACAACAATTCCTTTCAAATGATGGTTATTCATTGTTTACATTCTATTTTGCAACCTTACTTTAACCAGACTAAGTGCCTTTTTCCATGCCTATTTCGCAAAAATTTTAAGTCATTTTTGCAAATCTTTTCATGTGAATGCATTTTTCCGTGCCTATTTCAGGACAAAACAAATGCCTGAACTTCCGGGCTCTAACGTATGTGAATGAACACCAAGTAATTGAAAATTGGAACACTTCCGAGGGGCCCATTATGAAAGAAAGAAATTCGCAGAGGGGAGGGGCGTTGTCTGCGCATGCGCCCACGCAACGCCTCTCGCGCGTCGCTCGTCGCCACACGCCGCCTCCCCCTCCCCGCCTTCCGCAGTCGCTTTGGAAAAAGGCGCCGCCGCCGCCGCCGCAGCGGAGAAAGCGGCGCCCGCGCGGAGCGGAGGCGAGTGAGTGGGCGCGCGACCGCCTCCTCAGCACCGGCGGCGCCTCCGCCTCCGCCGCCGCCTCTCTCGCCCTTTGCTTCCCGCTGCCCCGCCGCGTCTGCCTACTCGTCATCGTAGACTGAGGAGATCTTTACTCTAATGTCGTCAGCATTCGCCTTCCCCCCGATCCCTCGTGTCGTCTCTTCGTTCTCCTCAGCAGCCTTCGGCCACCGCCTCCACCTCCGCCTCCGCCTCCGCCGCGGTTCCGCCCCGCCTCCGCCGCCCCCCGCCTCCGCCTCCGCCTCCGCCGCCGCCACCGCCTCCGCCGCCGCCGCCGCCTCCGCCTCCGCCTCCGCCTCGCCGCCGCCACCGCCTCCGCCGCCGCCTCCGCCTCCGTCGTTTGCCCTTTGCTTCCCGCTGCCCCGCCCACTCGTCATCGTAGACTAAAGAGATCTTTACTCTATGTCGTCAGCATTCGCCTTCCCCGATCCCTCGTGTTCGTCTCCTCGTTCTCCTCAGCAGCCTTCGCCTTCGCCACCGCCTTTCCATCGCCATCACCCTCACCTCCGCCTCCTTCTACTCTTCCGCCCCCTTCGCCTCCGACAACGCCTCTCTAACGTCCATCTCCGTCGCCCTCCGCTTCCGGCTGCCCCGCCGCGTCTGCCTACTCGTCAGCATTCGCCTTCCCTCGTTTCCGTCTCTTCGTCTCCGACAACGGCTTATCCACCCTCCACGCCCCCTGCGCCACCGACAACGCCTCTCCTTACCCAGCTCCCCTCACCTCTACCCTCCAACTCCCCCGCTTTGTTTGTCTACTCCTCAGCATTTCGCCTTCCCCCAAACCCTCGTTTGCGTCTCCTTCGTTCTCCTCAGCCTTCGCTTCCGCAATATGCCTCTCCATCCCCAACTCCTTCACGTCTGCCTCCGATTCCCTCGCTACCTTTGTCTACTCCTCAACCTCCGCCTCCTTACAGCACCCCCGCGTCTCCATCAACCTCCGCCTCCTCCTACTCTTCCGCTTGCCTTCGCCTACTCCTCAACCTTCACCTCCGCCCCCCTTCTCTCTCCATCACCCTCACCCTCCGCCTTGGTCAACTAATCCCCATGCACTCCGTCCCCAACCCGTCCCCGTCGCACCGCCTCCACCTCCGTTGCCGACAGCTCCGGCTTCGCTACGTCTTCCCCGTCAATCCCGGGGCCTCCTTCACTACCATCTCCGTAACCTACAGTCTTTACTTCCCTCCCGCCTCCAGCGCCGCTTCCATTGCCTCCACGCTGTTTCCACCTCGACGCTACCTCCACCCACCTCCATCTCTACCCCTCCCCCACCACCATCACCAACACCTTGCGTCTCCCTCTACCCCGCCTCCATCCTCCTCCACAATAACCACCACTACACAAACCTCTACCACAACCCCCTCCACCACATCTACATCCACCAACTCCATCTCCTCCACAACCACTACATCCACCTCCGCCACCACCGTATCCAACGTCACCAAACTCTACTGTCCACACATCACCAAGTCGTTCCCATGTCCACTGCCACTACGCATCCATCCCATTACCGCCTCGAGCCCATTTTCTCTTTCTCTCCCTCGCCCTGCCAACAGGACTCCCCTTCGTCACCTGTCCGTCAAACTCTTCACCGCAAAACCACGACCACATCTCCCCTCTCACTGACTTTCCACGTTGATTCATACTACACTCTGAAGTAGCTGGAACGCAAGATATGCGAAAATACGGAAGAACTATTATATAATCCTCAACCAGTGGTCCTCGACCTTTTTGAACGTTTTTATTTAACTAGCTCTTGCTGTTCTCGTTTCTTTCTTCAAGCGAAATTCTCGTACTTCGAATATTTTTTTTTAGATATGTTGAATATCTAAATTACTAATGCACGCCGAAATTGAGAGAAAGCAACTCAATCCCCTGCCATATGTGGGGCGTTTTGTTAGTTTTCCAGGAACATGGAAAAATTACAAAATAAATAAACACGTTTAGTTTGGGCTGAGAAATACAAATATTTGATTGTGTTATTCATCTAATTCAGCTCATACTGCGGAGACCATCGTCCCCAGTCGGGAGAAAAACTAAGCTCCCAACTGATCTCCCGACAATGTTTTGTAGTGTAGTAAATGTAGATGTGTGTAAAGGGAGAGAGGAGAAGCCAAGAAATAGAAAAGTAACATCGCGCACGGATCTTCACCCGTTCAGTTAGGGAACTTCTCCCACATTCGCTTGAGTATTCGGAGAAACTACGGAAAATACCGATCAGAGCAGCCGGTCGACACTCGGTCAGGCCCTCAATTCTAGAAATCTCCTCCAGACGTAGCTTTTTATCTAAAATCGAAAATCTGCCCACCATTGGAACTCCAACCTAGAACCTTTCATTCAGAGTCACTGCAGGGACACCGGCAATGATGGCTCTGTACTTAACTC